>OZ038477.1:57634776-57637276 GCA_964036315.1 Acanthosepion esculentum | reverse complement strand
CTACTTGCATATCTATAAGTCTACGATTCGTGCAAGCTTAGAATATTGCTGTCATATATGATCCGGTGCCCCTGCGATTCATCTGGAGATCCAAAGAAGAATCAGCAATATTATTGGCCTCTATCTGGCAGCTCGGCTTCCGTCACTTGTCCACCACCGTAAGTGATGTGGATTCCGGGGATGGAATCCTGCACAAATAAATAAATAACGCCAGTAATTGAAATGGGAAAATAAGTGTATTGAACGTAAGAATACAAACTTGAAATAAAGATTAGTAATCCAGGAATGCGGGTTAGTCGAAAGTATATGTACAAGTCTCTGCAAGTGAAGCCGTAATTATCTCTCTCTCTGTGGTCTCTACGTATCTCAACCTTATCTCAACGTATCTCTTTGTGAACACCCTTTATACTCAACGTATATCCACTCTGTCAGAATACGTATACATTAGACGAGTCCATCTTGTGTAAAAAGGAAAAAGACCCACAATAGTAAGATTGCCTCTCTGTGGCTTTTTTATAAATACTTTCATGGCAACTCTTCGCTTCTATAAATGCTTTTCATAAACTCTTCGCAATGGTACCTAGACTGTATGAATTTCAGAGCAATATTAGACTGGCGGCGAGATCGCATCAATTTACTATTGAGCTAGCTAGATGTAGCTGTAACCTCTACGCTAACAGTTTATATTCCTGCACTTCTCGCTTGTGGAACTCCCTTCGGGCTGAATACTTTCCAGACAAATTTAAACCACAAGAATTTAAATAAATGACATTCGCTATCTACTGTTTACCTGAATGTTCTTTTATCTTTCTACTCATTGCTAATGTTTCTCTTCCGAATTCATTCACACCCTGTAACCCCTTGCTTGTTAGTAGCTGTACTGACTTGCTTTAGTTGAAGCTGATTAAAAAAATGTTTATTAGATAATTGCGCTATGTATACTTGTACACACATGTACATATATACATGCCTACTCATATATATCTGTGCATCTATCTCAGTTTATTCATACCTATATTTTTTTGTTCATGACAGTTCAAATAAATGTGTGTGTGTCCATGTGTGTGTGTGTGAGAGAGACATCATTTCTAAACAACGCCAATGTCATACATAATATATATGTATATGGAAGGACTACATTTAACTAGGTCCTGTAAATATAGAATATACTAAGAGTCAGGTATTTCATGAAGCGATACAAGGAACCTACCATTTTTTCAGTATCTTACGCGTGGGATCTTATATAAACGTTCCACATGAGGTCTAGACTTACTGGCACATCAGGTTGAATCAGTGGCTCCTGTAACACGAAATCCAATCTAGCCTGGTCAATACCTTTATCGGTGTGCTTAGCACAATCAGTGACTCTAAGCTTTCATGTGGGGATGGTGTAATATATAATGGTTTCTAATTTTCAGTCCGGGAGCAAGGAGAGATAGCTTAAAACTTCAATATTTATATCTGAAAAGGTTTCAATAATCAGAGGTTAAGCGTTTGCAGATATAATCAATATGTTCCCAGAAATCAATACTGTATAATAACACTCAGTTTCACTCGACAAGTGATGTCGAGAAAGGTTTTGAATAATACTACACGTGAGAAACTACCCGACATATTGCTAGTTGTATTTACATATATATATATATATATATATATATATATATATATATATATGTATATATATATATATATATATATATGTATATATATATATATATATATATATATATATATATATATATATATATATATATATATATATACATATATATATATATATATATATATATGATGAAAAATATGGAAAAGACAAAGCAAAATCCGAATATGCAAGTTTACTGTATTAATTTTGTTTTACTGTCGACGTCAGACGTTTCGGTCTAGTAACCATCTTCAGGACACGGTTATTGGAAACATATTTATATTTAAGTCAACATGAAGAGACGATAGACACAAGACTAGTCAGAAACAGAAAAACTGAAATTTTAAAGTCAGCGTTCCCTTTTTTGGATTCGGTCACCCTGGCGTCGGGCGGGCGATGCTGCGAAAAAATATGTATATATATTACTCACCATGAGACCCGGGTTCTAATCTCAACATGGTCGACTTGAAAATTAAGAAAATTTCTGATGTTTTCGGATTGGATCGATGTCGATCCCAGCGTGCGGCAACTTTGGAAAGTACCTGAAAACCATACCACGGGTTGATCCAAGCCGTGTGAGTGAAATTCGGTGGACGGAACTCTGGGGCCGTCGATAACTGTGCTAGCAGAAGCCACAAGTCATCGTCGCCAAAGGCTTGAGCGTGCTGGTTGTTCAGATTGTTGATCAGGATAGGTAACACACTCTCTCACAGAAACTGTAACTAAGGTCTGCTCAGCATAGTTGCAGTATAAAACACAGGTGATCTCTGTGGATGTTGATCAAACACAAATGAGCCTGAGTGAGCCTCGGCAATAGGGGTTGGCTAGCCGCCCTAGTAGACGAATATCTTGGAATAC
>OZ038477.1:57627276-57629776 GCA_964036315.1 Acanthosepion esculentum | reverse complement strand
ATTGGTGATGCTTTAGTAATATATCGCCACAAAATATAATCTGATCTTATAAATAAACTGACAACTGTCGAACGTATAATCGAATTTGTTGTTGAGTAAAGAACAATATATATTCTTGCATCGATATTATGTTAACCCGTACTGACAGGGATCTGGAACAAAATGTCTGCCGAAAATCAACCAATAAAAATTATGATTTCGCTATTCATCTTGGGTTTCTTGACAAAGCTCAAAGAAGGACCTGTATTATAATCAATCCTCACCTGGCATCTCGACTTCAGTCAATTTCTCACCGACGTGCCATGGCTTTCTTCTGTCTTCTCTACAAATATTTTAACGCAGTTGCTCTGGCGATATTTTCTTGGTGTTCCGATTACAGGAACATAAGCGTGCTAATAAATTGGCATGTAGCTTCCATCCGTTTGTTGTGAAATAGCTAAATGCAACCGCCACTCCTACTCCAAGAGTTTCTTTTTTCGAATTTCTCACCAGATGAACTACTTCCCGTTTACTTGCTTCCCTGATAAATACAATCTTTAAAAATTATAATGCAATGTCCATCGACTTATCTTCTTGAATCCCGTTCATCTTTTATCCTTTCTTCAATTCTCCTTATACTCAGTCTTTTATCCCTATTTCACTCCCTGTAACCCCTTGCCTACTAGTGGCATTTCCGCCTTACTTAGGTGAAATGATTAAAACAAACTTATAATGTTTATTTATACCATGAATAAAACAAGGTAGACTCCAGAATAATTATCGACTTCTATTAAGGAACACTTAGATTAAGTTCGTGGTTTTGTTTGTCCAAATTTAGATGACGAAGATAAATACACTGAAAATAGATTTAAACTGATAATAATATTATAATTATTTCCTATTTAATGCCAGTCTTAAAACTCACCGGATTAGTATAATTAGAAAATAAATACTATAAATTATATGAATAAAACTAGAGATGAAATACTAATTACCAAGCTAATAAAGTACAATTAAAAAGAATTATTTTAAATTAATAAAACGTCCGTTACATCTATTTTAAAAATACTAACAGATTTATTTAATACAAAGGTGAAAAATCTAGGAATATAAATAAAAGTGCATCTAGTATTTTAAACAAGTGAGCGAAATTCCAAGTCTTTCGTTGCTCTTAATATTTTTTTTCTTTTATCCCCAATAATTCCCGATCAGAGATTGAACTATCACCGATCACGCCTTGGGTACCTATTAGGTCTTAAAGTCAATCTAGATTTGAAGAGGGACTCGTACATACGATTTATTGCTATAGATACTGGAAAAAATGGTCGGTTCTCTCTACCGCTTCAATAATTACCTGACTCCTTCTGATATTATCTATCTTTACAAAGGCCAGATCAGGTCAAAAGTGGAATGCTGTTTACATATATGGACAGGAACTGTCCAAGCTTCTCTTTCCACTTTGGTTAGAGTTGAAAAGCGTTTCTGCATCCTTGTGGATCACAAATAATTTTTTACCCTAAAACCCCTTTCTCAAGGAGGAAAGGTCGTAAGCCTCACGCTGCTCTATCTTGCATTTTGTAAAGAAGTAATGGATTTTTTAATTTATTTTTCGACAGACTTTATCACGTTAAACCTTATTTTAGAGGATACTCTTATTTGAGTAAACGCTTCGTTTATTTATTAAACCGTATATTTAATCAATTCGAGCCTACCGCCCTGTATAACCGACAAAATCAAACAATTGTCAAATATGTTGTACAAAAACATAATAAATCCTAATACAGAAAAACTACGCAACTTCGTAAAAACTCAAAAGAAATAATAATAAACAATACATATATAACATTAAATAAATATAATAAGCATAATATACATAATAAACGAAATAATATGAATAATAAATTCAAATTATATTAAATTGTTATATTGCTAAAAAAAAAAGAAGAAATATTTTTTCAGTTAAACCTAAAGTCCGTTTTTTTGTACCTGCGACAAAATGCGTCATTTTTCCTTGTGTATAGTTAACGAAATAATTTCCTCTGTCTTAAACATTGGAATGATAAAAGAAAAAAAAAAGCCATAGCATCGACTGACCATCATGCTGCGTACATATATAAAATGCTCAAAGCGTGTTTTAGGTTTTCATCTTTCCAATGACAATGCCTTATTGTTAAGTCAACGACAAGTAATGCGGTCGATCAAGTGTCTGGCAGACCCATCCTCCAGAAAGCTGCTTAATGCATTAAACGTTGCTGCCAGAACACAGAAATTCCATAATCACTAATGTAAAACTATTGACGACGTGTACATTCTTACGTAAATACTTTTAGTATGTGCAGATAGTTCGATGGTTATCGACGTGGAAAATAAAATCAGAGACTCGAGTTCAAATTCCGCCAAGACTGCTGCGTACACATAACTACTAGTGAAATTGGGGAAGACATGGGTAGGTCTTATCGTTGCCGTCATTGATTAAATAGCAGGGTAGACTGTGCTCCCATTCGTAGGGTGCCAGTCAGTG
>OZ038477.1:57522276-57624776 GCA_964036315.1 Acanthosepion esculentum | reverse complement strand
ACCCAAATACTCTGAAATGTTCGTATTGGAGCATCCGGCGCGAATGCCAAAAGGTACTGCATGCCGTTTCCAAATACCTGGCAACTGACCCTACTATGCTGCGCAGCCGACAAAATCAAAATAAAACAAAGCGTTTGCACGAAATTAAAAATATAAAATGGCGACAATTTACACATCGCATACTTTCTCTCTCTCCTCCCTCTCTCTCTCTCTCTACACACACACACACACACACACACACACACACACACACACACACACATATATATATATATATATATATATATATATATATATATATATATATATATATATATAGATATAGATATATATATATATAGAGAGAGAGAGAGAGAGTCTTGGATATGAAGATAAAATACACCCGGCTGCAAGTATTCTGATCGCGTGATTGGAGGTTTTGTGGAGCGTGGGATAACCTCTTACTCGCTGGTGTACCCAGGTCAACTCTGACCCGGGGTGGTAGCACCTGTTAGAGTAACAGCTATTGGCAAATAGTAAAACCTAGAATAAAGCAAAACACTATGAATGTAGAAATATATATTTTTATAGTAAAAAATACCAGCAATATTTATTTATAGTAATTTGCTAGTTTTTACGGTTAACACAAAATTGAAATGATTACGGTTCCTTGATATAACATTAGACTTAATGAATAACAACTTACAGAAAACCTAATACTGATCCTTTGTATGTGCAACTCCTCATCAATTATTATAACATTAATTTATTTAGTTTGAATTCCGCTAATGAAGAAATATTATATACACACCGTAATTTTTACATTTAAACTCTATAAAATAGTGGCTACAAAAACCCTAACATCAATTATATAAAAAAATGATAGTAAAAAACAAACGAAAAGGAGAAAAAGAAAATCATTTGTTACGCCCCGCCCTTCTTCCTTCAACAAAATGATTAGTAATTAGCTAGGACAAAAATTCCTAGTATTAATAGAAAAGCATTTTCATAATAATAGTAAAATTAACAAGATTTTTAATTACAAAATACCCTAAAATTAATTTATAGCTTTACTGAAAATCTAGAAATGCTTATAAAAAAACATAATGATAAAATCACTTAAATTCTGGCATTTAAAAGAAACAAATAAAACACCAACTGTAAAATGGAAAATAATAAATAGAACAAGAACATTTAAAACCTGGGAGGATCCATGCCCTTTATGCGTTTATGAAAAACTACATATTATCAAGTTTCTAAAAATCAAAAATTTGTTAAATCAAAGAAATTAAATAACGTTTTTTGCAGACACCACCCAATATCAACCTTAAAAAATTAGTATTATTTAAATAGGTACAGGAAAAAATTCACAAGAGAAATTAAATCCAAAAATATATTTTTTAAAAATCTACAATATAAGTAATTATACAATACCATATAAAATCTATTAGCAAATTAAATTTCACACAGGTATAAAAGTGTAGGTTTAATATTACAACCCAATCATATCTTAGCACCCATTTAAGAAACAATCAACAAAAAAAATCAAATAAATAAACACCAAAAACTGTAACTTGAGCATCAATGAGTGAAAGTTTTAGCAAATTGTAATAAAAACAACAGAGCCTGATAGTAAAGGCTATTTTAGCCCGAAATATATTAACTGCTCCAAACTTACACGACTCCAAAAACTTGATATATAATAATCATTCCTACTTTCATCCAAGCAGAGATCCGTTAATAATGACATATTAAATCCAGATGACACCTCCATTTTCAACCTATACATTTCATAAGTTACTTATTCGAAACTTCGATTGAGAATGAAACTGTCCCATGCTATCTCTGTGGGACTTGGCATTGGTTTAAAGACTGTACATATCGTTTTAAAACTTGTCTATCATGTAAACAAATAGGCCATAAAAGTTCTCATTGTTGGAATAGAAGAGAAAGCAAAAGCAGTATATGAATTACGTGGACTGACCAAGCAGATGAGACTAACATAACAAAATGTTACGGGGAGAAAGATAAAATTTGAGAAAAATTCGGAACGGACTGGATGCAAAAATTCGAACTGTGGGATTTACCTATAAGTACGTACTGCCAAAATGTAAAAAGCTTATCAACCGATGCAGAAAAATTAAGAGAGAAACTAAAAACGATTTTCCCCGAAGTATTTTCAGCAGATCTCGGATGATGTAAGAAAATAGCGGCAAATATCGAAGTAAAAGAAAACGTTCAACCTGTCTTCAAGAAAAAAAGGAGCCTACCGTTTGCGTCAATAGAAAAAAATGATCAGGAATTAACTAGACTCGAAAAGACTGGCATAATGACAAAAGTAAAATACAGTAAACGGGCCGCACCGACGATCTACGTCAAAAAGAAATCAGGAGACATCCGTGTTTGCTCTAATTTTTCTACAGGTTTGAACGCAGCAATAAAGGACTACCACTATCCTCTACCTAGTCCAGAAGAAGTATTCACTAAATTAATTGGCGAAAATTTATTTCAAAAATGATTTAAGTGAAGCGTACTTGCAAATTCCAGTCGATGAGGAAAGTTCAAAAATGCTATGCATAAACACACACAAAGGATTGTACAAATACCAAAGACTACCATTTGGAATTAAGGTCGCGCCGGCTATATTCCAACAGACAATGGATACGATGCTTGCCGGACTAGAGTACACTATTGCATACATGGATGACGTATTGATTAATAGCGAAAGCGTAGAACAACACTGGTAACATGTACAATAGGTGTTTAAGAGAATACAAAGCTATGGATTCAAAGTAAAAGAAAACAAGTGCGATTTTTCATGAAGGAAATTAAAAACCTTGGCCATATCATAGATCAAGAAGGTTGACGACCAGACCCTGAAAGGTCAACAGCAATAAAAAATGCCAGTTCCTAAGAACATAACAGAACTACAAAGTTTTCTAGGCTTAGTGAGTTACTACCAGGAATTCGTACCTAAAATGCATAAACAACGCGCACTGATCGAGCTGCTAAAGAAAGAAAAAGTTTGCCAGTGAACAGATCAATGCCAGAAAACATTTGACGAAATAATTAATTAAAACGTTAACTTCAGATTTATTTTTGGCACACTACGATCCTAAACTAGAAATTATTGTAGCAAGTGACGGGAGCGCCTACGGAGTCGGCGCGTGTATATTACATAAAATGCCAGATGGGACAATAAAACCCATCGCACATGCTTCCCGAACTGATACCAGCGGAGAAAACATACTCACAAATAGAGAAAGAAGCTCTGGAATTAACGTCGCAATCGGTACATCTATGCCAGACATTTTAATCTGCCGACGGATCACAAACAGTTACTAATAATTTTTGGTTCGGAAAATAGTCTACCGGTTTACACTGCAAATAGGTTACTTAGATAGGGAACAATTCTTCTGAACAACAATTTCAGATTGAAATACCTACCAACGAAAAAGATCGGGCATGCGGATGGTCTGTCGCGACTTCTACCAACAAAGACAGAACCATTGGAAGATATGGTAATCGCAGCCTTAAGAAATGAAGAAGCTATCGGAACAGTACTATGTTGTACAGTTAGAAACCTCCCAGTCACACTACAAGACATAAACAATGAAGCCAAAAATGACGAATTTATAAATGAAACAAAAGCAAAATTAGCAGAAAAAAATAAGCAAATATCAGACAGCTTTTCTCTATGCGATAATGTGCTACTTTACAAAGAAGGGGTTGTAATTCCCAAAACATTAAAAAAGCGAATCCTAAAGGATATCCACAGGGGCCACCCTGGTAAAAATAGAATGAAGTCGCTAATGCGAAGCTATGTATATTGGAAGAACATGGACCAGAATATTACTCAGATGGTGCAATTTGTGCAAGGGTTGTAATTTAGCAGCCAAAGCACCGCCAATCATACATAAGCCATGGCCAGAGACTGATCGTCCGTGGTCAAGAATACACGCAGATTATGAAGGACCAATTGATGGTTTCTACTATTTAATCATAGTGGATAGCTATACTAAATGGCCAGAGGTGTTTCGTTGCAAAAATCCTACTTTGGAAACGACCATAAATTGCCCACACGAGCTATTCGCTCGGTTTGGTGTAGTGGATTGCCGAGTCACAGATAATGGAATGCAATTCACGTCAGCAGACTTCCAAGAGTTTTGCGAAATTTATCAAGTCAAACATATAAAATCCCCGCCTTATCACCCAAGATCGAATGGGCAAGCGGAGAGATTTGTATGAAAAGCCTATGATGTGCCTACGGAAAAAGCATTACAACAATTTCTTCAGGTATATCGAATAACGCCAAATAATGCTACACCATCAACATTATCACCCGCAGAAGTAATGTTTGCTAGAAAAATCAGATCAGCTTTTGATAAATTGCTACCAAGTAAAACGAAACAAATAACACAGTCCTACGCACCAAAAAGAAAATTCCTCCCAAGAGAAAACGTTTTTTTAAGCATATAAAGATAATACATCTTACTGGGAGCAAGGGATAATTGAGAAAAGAATCGGCAATATGGTTTACATAGTACAGGGACAAGAATTCTCACATAGAAGACACGTAAACCACATAAGGAAGAGGCCGTTACAGGATGCTAACGGTCCACCTCAAGAAGATGTAATGGACACGATTTTCGATACATTTCGTATGAAAAGACCGGAAACAATACCAGAACCAAGAAAATCGTCTAGAAAAAGAAAGTTCACAGAACCTTTGGAAATAGATCCAAAGAAAAAAAGATATTAAAAACATCTGCTACGCAAAAGGTTCGGAAGGGTGTGTTATGGGAACTTACCCATAATAATAATGGACTATTCTGTACATCATGAATACTGCGCCTCAAGGGGCAGCAGACCGTTCAGTTCAGACTCAGTCCTTTTTGTACGACTCGGCTAGAGGGTCGAACTCTCTGCCTCTGGATAGAGAGGAACCCGGACGAGGCTCCGCCGAAGGGCAGAGCCTCGTTCGGGGAGGTTGACCAACCCGATCCCGTTTATACGGGTCCTACGGGCATTTTTTGGCCGATCCTACGGGATCGGTGAGCCCACATTAAACTGGCCTTGTACCACATTCGACACACGTGGGCGTGTTGTTGAACATCAGTTCAGTTCAGAGACAGAGGTTCAGATTCAGAGACAGACTCGCGTCAGACGATTACTGGAAGACAGTGGAATAGTGATACTTGTCGAGACACAGTTTACTCTAACCTGATTGTCATTACTAATACTTCTACTTCGTTGTACATATTTCTGTTTGTAATATATCTGTGTTATTCCATACCTGTGTTCGAGTTATTCTTCATTGGTTCTACCTTGGACCATCTCCGTGGTACAAGGTTCTTGGACCATTAAACCATTGAAACGAGGAACCACCAGACAACCTGCCCAAATATTGAAAGCTGAAGTTACGTGGAATTACAGTGAAATATATTCAAACTAGTCCGAAGCTGAAGAAAGAAATGATTACTGACGGTGAATAAAGTTTTGACGTCGTCGTTCCACCTCAACACCACCGTCAATTATCTCTGTCTCGGCGTGTCACCGTTTCCCCAAGAGGCCTTCTGTCTTCTCTGAGAAAGCAATATAATGAGGAGGAATAAACCAATTACGCTATCCATTTTGATTAATAAAAGAATAAAAAAATCACAAGTTGTAATCTCTCAATGTTTTTTTTATTTTATTTTTTCGTATATGATTTTGTCGACTTTATGTTGTGACGGGTTTAGTTTCCCCGCTAAATGCGATATCAAACAACTTTATCTACCCCTGTACTGTGCATCTGTGAACGCCATGAACGGCGTAGGTTTTGGCAAAATGAGACCAAACCAAGCCCTTATAAAGTATATAGATATTTTCCTGCTTACCGTTTCCGAGTTTACCTGTATAATCCCCGTTGCCTGAACCTACACGGGCATAATTATGATACTTCAAAACCCACAGAAGCAGCCTGCAGTTTATACTGAAACAATGTTGAGCAAATCTTAGTTACAGATTCTTGGAGAGAGAAATTAATCCGACGGGGCCATTATCATCCCTCGATCTCCCTAGGATTTGTTGGAACTCCATTGATAATATCTTTCCTCGATTGTTTGGTCCTATAATACTGTATCCAGAACCCCAAGTTTCAACCGTGAGACCCGAGCTATGGTGTCTGTCGGGATAAACATTTTGAACAAAGCCAGTACGCTAAAACCCTCAACCATCTTGACCAGTAACCTGGTCCTCGCATCAACATCGAAGGATGTCTGTACCCAATTTCATTCACAAGGGATAGTCTGGTTGTTTTTCGGGATTTTCTAACTGTTCAGGTCTCAACAGGAAAATCTGATTTCGTGATCACAATGATAACTATGAGAATTACGTTTACTAAACAGTGTATATAAGATAATCAGAGGAAAATGCTTCGAGAATGCCATGGTTGATAAGGCACCGAAGATAAATACACTTGGAGGTGATTCCAATTTATCCGCAGCCATTAATAATTAGCACTGAAAAATCTTTGCATGTATAAAATTGAAAATAAATTCAAAAGTAACTTACATTGATAAAACTTCAAATATTCAGACGCTTAACATTGTTCGTAAGTCCGTGTGAACCAAAGCTGCGTCTTGATTGAAAACCAAGTGATTTTCAAGATGTTGCTGACAAGCAAGGAAACGTGTCTCTACGTAACATATGTTGGTAAACCCCGCTATTCAATTTTACGCCGTCTTTAATGAATACCAAGTGTGATTTCGTACCATCAGAAGCAACAGCGACACAAACTATAGCACCAGCAGGTCTCTGTCATTTCAAATATTTTCTGGCTCCATTAGTAATGATTTCTGATTTATCGGTGTAAACACTATTACACTGGTAGTTTACAATAGGATATAAAGAGAAACATTGACCTCCCTCTCTTAAAATATTTCGCCGGAAGGCACATGTGAGATTCTGTCGTCTTTTAGTCTTAGATTTTAAGATTTTAAATCATATTTCGCAATTCTATCCGAATAATCCTATCCGAATAATCCTGCCTTTTGCAATCTTCATTTGTCTTTTTCGTGGATTTCTCTTTACTCTCTTCTTGAAGTCTTCAAAGATTCTTAGTACGAACTAAACGGTTTCTCCTTGGATCTGGATTTGGTGAGTTTATTTTATGCTCTTGAAACGTTTCCCGAACATTAAAAACAGTCTTCTGCAAATATCCAATTCTTTTATGACTTTACAGTTCTTCATGAAAGTCGTTTTCGCTAGAACAATTTGATGACGATTTTTATCAGACGACATACGTAATTATAATCTAAACATTAAAACACAAGAATTTAAAGAAACTTTATGCAAATTTTGAAATTATTTTACAAGCGGACACGTTCAATTTATGTTTAAATAATGGGTAAATATTTATACCGCGCCCGGCAGATATTTTATGAAAAAGATTCCTTTTATGATGATGCCAGATAATCATCAAAACTAGCTGAAGTAAACGCATTGAAAATTGTCTCTTATATATACATATCTTTACTTCCCCCTTTTTTCTTTTTTCCCTTTTTTCTCCTCCCCTTCCACATATCATTTACGTTGAGTTGACCGATTAAATAGGTCAATGTCTGATTCTTACCCCCTTCTTTCCTCAATATTAAGTATTATAAAGAAATATAAAATAAATTTTAAAATTCTCCCTTCCCTCTCTAAACTCGACCATGTCTCTCACACCATTCCTCGCTACCTTCTATATTAAATTATATAAGCTTAATACTGCCCGTCAAAAGTGTAAATTTTAATTTCATTTTTTGTTTCACCTTTTGAAAGTGATGTCTGAAGATCCATGGACAGTTAAAAGTGCTTGGTGAAATAAACTGTTACAGTGGAGCCTTAAAGTTGTCTTTTTTTCTTTAATATATATATATATATATATATATATATATATATATATATATATATATATATATATGCAAGTTTCATTCAAAACGACAGACAGGGTACTACGGTTAAGTTTTTTATTTAATTTTTCTTGTGTACGAACAAGACCTTTCTTTGCTGGACAAAGGGTGTGTAAGAACTGTCCAAATGTTTTATTTTTCCCAGCGCTTTCGGCTATACCTTTAGACATTATCAAGGAGGATTTGATTTTTCATCTTAATTGAGTGTGTGCTTTATGTGTATGTCTTAGTGTGTAGTAGTGGTGTTTTAATTTCCAAATACGGTTAGCACGCTGTGGCTTTGTTCGTAGTTAATATTGTTAAGGGTAGGCCTTTTCTTTTTTATTATTAAAGCCTCCATTATTTTTAACCTTTTTTTACAGGTGGAAGCAATTAATATATTTTTGTTTTCTACTAGTATATTTATAATGGAGTCTGGTAAATTTTTGTGTGTCTTTAAATGGGTTCTAATGGAGCTGTGATCAGATAGGTGAAACGTAAGACGTCTGGATAAGCACTAATTATCTATTATAAAAAATTTAAGACAACTAACCTCATCCTCAAAAATAACAACACACCTGCTAACTCAAAATTACAAAGAATGAACATTATCTATGAGTTCAAATGCCCCTTAAGAAACTGCGTTCCTAGCGAAACCGGACTCATAAATAATTACATCGGTTACACAACTACATGCTTATCCAGACGTCTTACGTTACACCTATCTGATCACAGCTCCATTAGAACCCGTTTAAAAACATAAAATTTATATTATTTCAAACATTATTATACTCGACATTCATTCTTAACTCGTTCATTTAATAATCTTTATTTTGTCTAGCGGTTGATCTTGCCAGTCAGGTTCTTCGGAGCCGAGTGCTCTAATGCATAAGGAATTAGAAAGTGAACGCAGGTTCGATCTTTGCCCAATAACACATTTACTTTAGTAAGTTTACTCGAATTTGCGGGAGAGTAGTTGAAAATAACTGTTAAAAATAAAACTGGGGGTTCTAATCAATACAGATATCCACATAAAATAGCATTTGAAATAATAATAATAATAATAATAATATATATATATATATATATATATATATATATATATATATAATTATTTATTTTAAAATTATAAGATAAATATGTTATAAAATCACTACAAAAATAGCCATTTTTTCAACACCTCTGCTGTCTTATCAAGTGATGATGTTGAATGTAGAATAAAGGGTTTTAAACAATTCAAATTAATTAACGACCCCTCGCAGGGGAAAACGCTGTTACATAAGCTGGAATGACCAATCAAAATACAAGAATAGTAATTGTTGGTTATTGGAATTTATTCCGTATACACCAATCCTATACTTATACATATATATATATATATATATATATATATATATATATACTAGAATAAATCTTAAGTAGCCAGACAAATCTGCTTAGGTTTCACCTAAACGAATCTTCAATGCTAAGATAAAGAACAAATAGGAAACGTTTATCAGTCTAACATATGTTAGTTTTATTAAAGCCTCATCAGCCAATGAGATACTGAAAAAAAGACATTCTATTATTTTTACACGTGGAACATTATAGTTGTGTAAATATTTTGTAGAACAGGGATTTCGAATATAGCAAAAAGACAAATTTTTCAAAGTACTAAAATGTACAAGAAGATGTAGTGAGCCATGATCACTCTCCTCCTAAAAGGATACTAAAACAGTAGAGGAAATGATACTCTCCATCGTATGGTCACCCCCCCCCCCCACCGGTAGGTTTAGATGTCTAATGCAATATAAGTATCCGCCCGTTACACATATTGTAATATATTGGGTTAACCGACAGGATACAAATTCCCATGTCGCGTAATGACGATTACCAGTCGCCTGACGTCTGCACACATGTGTTTACGTGATCGGTCATGTGTACATCAGGATATTGTATAAATCAAGTGCAAATGCTTTACAATTAAGGAGGTAAGCATTTTTATCGGTTTTCTTATTCTCTCAAAGGGCTTCGAGCCTTGCTTTTCCTTGTGCATTAATATATATATATATATATATATATATATATATATATATATGTGTGTGTGTGTGTGTGTGTGTGTGTGTGTGTGTGTGTATGCGCGTGGGTGTGTGTGCGTGCTAATGTATATATTTTATTTATATTTTCATAAACAAAAGTAAAAATACCGTTAAGTTTTATAAAATACTTACATTTACCTTGATAATGTATCTCCGTATTCATAATTGTTATAGATATATTTTATTTATACTCTATATTTCACACACACACAAACGCATATATACACACATATATATATATATATATATATATATATATATATATATATATATATATATATATATATATATATATATAAAAGTATATTTGGACACCAACATTACTTTTAAACATCTTTCATTATCTATTACAAACAAAGAAGATTTAATTAACTTTTTATTCAGTTTTACCAACATCATTATATTTTCCCGTTTTGTAGGAATAATGGAGTAGAGAAGATTTCCATAATTTTTGTTGTCTCGAGTATTTTCGGCCATTTTCAAGGTGCTTAATATTTTGGTGCTGTTAGTTTTTGTTTTAAGTTTTTAAGTTGTATTTTATTTGTGTGATGTTCTGAATAGGAGCATTTATTCTGAGCTTTCGTTTATGCATATATGTATGTACTCCCGTAAAACAAATTATGGCCATGAATGATGAAGCTATATTTTTTTTATTCTATTACATTGCAAGATATACAGAAAATATATTTTCTTTTTGGCATGTCAATATAGCTGGCGGGAAAGTATCATTGGATTAACGAGTCAACCTACTCCTGAATATATATCTTCATCAATTAGCTTCGATCAATAAATTTCCATCCAACTGAAAAATTCCACAGTTTCCGCATATTCGGATTGACATATAGATATATATTTCAATATGTTCGTAACATCTGTTACTCAATTTATTATCTAGAACAAGGTATCCCTAGTAAGGTCTGTTAGTCAAATCTTGTCTTCCGCCCGCCTACTTCAGCGGTAATTGTCACAATTCTCTTTTGTTTTCTATCTCCACATCTTTTTTTTCTTATATTTACAAAGGATCGAGATATAATTTATTCATTCATTTAAATTTTATTCATTTATAAAACAAACATGTTCTTTTTTAAAAAACATACAATATGGTCTCCGTACTACGATATATTTAAGTCCACTGTAATAGATACAATCTCGAAAGAGAAATAGATGCCTAGATAATGAAAACCAAAACCAGAATCAATTGGTCAGTCAATACAGTTTGCCAACAAGTCTTAAGATGTGTTTTAGAGTCACGATGGGAATTTGTTGAAAGTCACGCTAAATATTTTCCGCATCATAAAATGACCCATATTCGTTCTTTGACCATTAACATCCTTGGTCTTCCGCCAGCAATGCGATTATTTGGTCACATAACATAGAGAACAAAAATCTTCCGCGCTTTTCTTGAACTTAAATTTTCACGTATTTAACGATATAATTTCACGCAACGACAACCATTGCTATAAATCATTCTTGTAGGTTTCTATATAGTTCAGTTAGAATCTAAAGTCGTAACTTCTTTTTAAATTCGTTATCTACAAAATCTCATGTTTCAAACATCAGTATCTCCAAAGTTTAGATGTGATATAAAAGATCACAGTTTCCACTATCAGTCGTCTTGCGAAATTAGTAACATATGTACAGGATATATTTAACTCTTATTTATGTATTTACCGATGGTATCTATTTTCTCTAGACTCCGGTGGTAATTCTGTAGGTCGTCCTCGGTAAGACGATAAACTATATCCGGCAGCAAGGCCTCTGAGCGGGAGGTTTTGAGAAGAGTTAGACCGCATCTTAATTGCTGTTTTCCCCAGGTTCACCCTGATATAAGGAGAGATATTCATCTCTCAAATCTTGTTCTGCCAGTTGGATATATTTACATTCTTGATGTTATCTCCACAACGGTTCAGTTAATCCATAATAACATAACATGACAGAGAAATTCGTACATTACGCTCTCTGAGATTTAAAGAATGCATAGGCGCTTCCAAAATAGCAAACCTTATTGCAAAGGTTAGAACTTTAACGCTCAGTAATGAGGAGGGATGTTATGCACCTCTTGGTTGTAGAATCATTCCAGCGATGGATTTTCTTGTTTAATATATAAACAACAGACGTGGAAAGGCAGTCAGAAATAGAACGTTGACGATGCTCCCCGCCCTTTGTTTTTTTTTATAGAGACAGGACTGTGATTTGAAACCAATTCTCTGAAACGACATATTGAGATATTTCCTGTCGATCTCCTCCTTCCCGATTCGTCCCTGAGCCTATGCTCCGATTATTCTGTCCACTCAACTTAAATAAACCTGGAAAAATAAACGAATAGAATATCGTCTGTCTTTCATTCGGAGGCAGCGTTGGTGGCTGAAGAATTGCCGATAGAACACAATAAATCAAACTGCAACACACAACGCAACATGAGGCTAATACCTGATAACTGGGAGTACCGAAAGAGAGTGAGTTTACTGGAACGGTGTATATTTTCCGGCAGGTGTATAAGACAGGTTACTATAGAAGATCTCATAAACATGTGGTTTTTACTTTGATATATAACGAAGGTATTGTTGAAATAGTTTTTATATAGATTGAAATCGCCAAAATGTATTGGTAGTGTAATTCCTTCGTCTGTCTATCGATCTTCTACTAAAATGAAGGAAATCATTTGGTATAGTGACAACCATTTTTCCTGTCGTCATATTCGGAAGAAAATATTATTTCCTTTTTTACATTTTTAATTATATACCTGACGAATCCTGAAGTGATATTCCGACAGTTTGCGGAAAATCTAGTGAACAGTGAGAGATTATTTGTCCAAACAAATATTTGTTTTTATGTTCCGAAAAAAATATCTCATTTTATACACGCATGACACATTTTTATGAAATGGCTTATCGTCATCTTTAGCTTTCAAGATAGAATTCAAATCAATGATTTCCTCATTATTTTCGTCAGATTACTTCCGGTGAGTCAAAATATTTTTGAAATTGAAAATATCTGTAGAGGAGAGGGATATTAATTTGTTCCTTGAATCTTATCTTCTGTTCTCTAAAATAAAGATTTTCATGACAAGTGTTTTACTGTTAGATGGAGAAATCAAAAGTGATCAATTCAAAACAAAATATTAGTTAAATCTAATATTTCTTAAAGATACCTTCAGCATAAACAGGCAGAATTTTTTCCTAACCTAATAAAATCGATATCAGAAAAAATTAAATTTTAGAATGTACTAATACTAAATCCAAAAAATATAGATTTTATTAATATAAACATATATGACGTGAACTGCTGTAAAAGAGATGCATAAAATTTAGATTTCTTACCTGAGAGCTTAAGATAGAAATATTTAATGCCCCATTCGAGCCAATGCCCTTTTTATGACTATGCAACACGGGTATATATCAACCAAGCTTGAGAAAAGATTAGATGGTATGTAACTAACATATCGACGACCAGCTAAAATGAATTCCAATCGACAGTATCCCCCTAGAGAAATGTTATATGACAACCTATGTCCTGTCGCCTCTAATGAAAACTAGAAGAGGCCATTTTTCGGACCACTGTCATAAAGCGGATAGTGCAGCAATCTCATTACTCATCCTGTGCAATCTTACAGTCACATCACGTTGAAAAAGCGGATCCCGTACGATCATCACAGTTAAGCAACATCGGGCCCGGTCAGTAACTAGATGTCTGACCTGTTTAGGGATGCTAGATGCTGTAAACTTGGATTGTGTAGGTGGTGTAATGGGTGATAACTTGGAATTCTTAACTGGAGAGCTGAGTTCAATTCCAGTTGGGTTCGTTATATTCCCTTACGCGCAAATACCTTTGGGCAATGTATGAATCTTCCTCCTCTCTTCCAGGTTTAGGCTAATTAATAAAACTACTATCACTTAACCATTATTATCTCGAAAAACTTTAAAAATCTAAAACTATTTTATGGCTTTAAATAAACTGTAAAGGGGAGATAAGCCGTAGAAAAATATTTTTGAGTCTTTTATATTGCTTAATGTTTTTATTTATTTGATAAGAAAAGTGTCTATGTTTAGCAAACTCTTCAATAGCTTACGTACAGCTATGAGTTTATGACTTTGAAATTAAAATTCACACTTAATATTGTTCATGCATATTTTAAAATCATATATTTCAATTTATTAATTTTGTAATTATGCTCATAAGAGATGTCACTTCATTATCATAATATTGATGACATTCAACGTAACCTATTTTTCAATATCGCAACAGCAGCAAAAGTAGAATAATTCACTTACACACACGCGCGCACACACATAGCTCTTGAAAATATATTTCAATTGAGCACTGTTGCCCGATAAGCTAATTCTATAAACAACAGCCAACTGCGTTAATGCAAAGCTCTTCACTAAGATGAATAGAGCACTCTGATTGGTATTTGTTTGGATTCGTAAAAACAATACCCTAGATTTAGCTGTTTCACTCTGGCGAATGAAGATAGCTCAGTGGTAGAAGGTCCGACTGACGCCAAATCGGTTGAGTTTCCATCCTGGCTTGAGGCATTCGTATGTCTAATCGCAGTGAGTAACTGTGATACAGAGAAACAGTACTGTCTGCGAATTATATATATATATATATATATATATATATATATATATATATATATATATATATATATATATATTATTCATCGTCCTAAGCACTGCAGTATTTTTACAAGATCTATTCAAAATAAACTCTGCGAATGAGCGAGACAATAAAGACATCGATGAATGTGGACAGTTCATTTGAAAAGTCTGTTACGAATGAGATAAGAACGGAAGGACATGGTTTGTTGCTTTAGACTTCTCGAATGCGTTTGACAGGAGTTGGTATGCTGACCTTCTATACACGATGAAAGGCTATAGTGTCTCTGGCCGAAATTTTTATCTGATCCATTTTTGTCTTAACAATTTGTGCAATGAACGTTGTGTTGAACGGCTACTCTTTTAGAGACTTTCAGAGATGCCCCAGTACTCTCTCCTTCGACTAACATTTTGTCATATCTTCATCAACGACCTTATCAATGTCATCAATTCTCAAGTACTGATTTATGCTGATGACACAACTATTTACTCCCGTCCACAGCTTCTCAAATAGGACCACACATGCCTCGTTCGTGGAATTTTTGGCAAACATTGATAAACGTGCTCGCAATAAGTAGTGGCAAAAAGACGTTTTTTACAATTTTTGTAATTACCTTTCCTCTTTGTGAACGTTTATTGTTTTAAAAAACAAGATAATGAGTGTTGTAATAATATCTAAATATATGATGAATGTTGAAAAATTCTTTCTTGAGAATTTACATCAAAATATTAAACACTATTTATTTATTTGATTGTTTATTTACAATAATAACTTTATAGCATTCTAAAAACTTATACAATTAGGACTAATGAAATACAATTAATCATTTATCAATTTATAAAGTCTAAAATATTAAAGCAATTGTTTTTATTCATAATTTTTAAAATAATTAGTACATTATTAAAATATGTGAATTAACTATCCTTATTGTTTACTATTTTATAAAGTTTAAATATTTTGGCAATTAGCCGATGATTTGCAACAGATTCCAATAATTTATATAATAAATGAATCGTGCAAACATTCAATCTAATAAATAAATAGTGTTTATTATTTTGTTGCCAATTCTCAAGAACAAAGAAAATTCATAGGTTTAGGTTTTATTACAATTCTAATAATCGGTTTTAAAACAATATACATTGCAGAAGCGGGACGCAAATTATAAAAGTAGTGCCATGTAAAAAACTTAATCACCCACAAGGCCGCCATGTAAGCGATTCTGAAGTATGCCGAGACAGTGAGCATTGGGTAGCAACAGCTCATTTATTGTAGCTGGGATGTGACCTACTTACCTTGTTTGCGTGAATACATAGATGAAAAAGGACAAAGACTGGTGGTAAAGGCTTACGTGGTACTCGGAGCAACGAGTAATAGAAAGTTGTGGCGAGTAATTATCGTAAAATTCTTGACACACAAACAAATAAGATAATTTTTCACTACGTCTTTTTGTTATTATAACACCTTCTTCAATATAACCGTATTCTTATTTTCTTTCTTAAGGTTTATCAATCCGTTGCAGTTTATTTGAAGCCAATAAATATTTTTAAATTGTAAGAAATTTTTTGGGATAAGGATTTAATGATACCATTCTTACTAATTTGTAAAGTAATAAATATATTTTATTTTATAAAGTAATAAATATATATTTTACTTTATAACATAAAAATAAATATTTTATTTTATAAAGTAATAAATATATATTTTATTTTATGAAGTAATAAATATATATTTTATTTTATAAAGTAATAAATATATATTTTACTTTATAAAATAAAAATAAAAATTTTATTTTATAAAGTAATAAATATATATGTTATTTTATAAAGTAATAAATATATATTTTGTTTTATAAAGTAATAAATATATGTTTTATTTTATAACGTAATAAATATATATTTTATTTTATAAAATAAAAATAAATATTTTATTTTATAAAGTAATAAAAATATATTTTATTTTATAAAGTAATAAATATATATTTTATTTTATAAAGTAATAAATATATATTTTATTTCATAAAATAAAAATATATATTTTATTTTATAAAATAAAAATATATATTTTATTTTATAAAATAAAAATATATATTTTATTTTATAAAGTAATAATTATATATTTTATTTTGTAACGTAATAATTATATATTTTATTTTATAAAGGAATAAATATATATTTTATTTTATAACGTAATAAATATATATTTTATTTTATAACGTAATAAATATGTATTTTATTTTATAAAGTAAAAATATTTAATTGATTTTATAAAGTAAAATATATATTTTATTTCATAAAGTAATAAATACATATTTTATTCATGAACATTTACTAAGTTATTAACGTATGTGTAACAATTATGAGGACATCGCTATTAATTCTCACTTTATATAGTTTGAATCAATTGGCAATTATCCAATGTTCTGCCAACCATTCCAATAAATAATATAATCAATAAAGAGTGTAAATGAATATCTGGAAAGAAGACGTGGATCCATAACTTTCCCAAGGTCATTTACGCGTAAGTGAATATAAAGAAACAAACTGGAATTGGAAATCGCATCTTCGATTAAAACTGCAGTGACATTATCCATTACACCAGCCGCACTTCCAATTTTATAGCATCTGACATTCCCAAGCGGTCACCCATCTAGTTACTGATCAGGCGCGACGATGTTTATCTAAGAGTATCGTATGGGAAGCATGTTTTAACGTGATTAGGCTGTAAGCCGTTCGATCTTTCGAGTCTTCACCGATGTATTTTATAGGTTGGTTAAATATTTTATATTATTTTTCATTTCCCTTTTTCCCTTTTTTTATATTACTTACATCTCTTTCTCCTCGTTCATCATGTTTCCTTGCAACTACTTTTTATCTTTTCTTCGCAATCTCCAATAACCGTTTTCGTTCTTTTCCAACCTACTTATTATTTTCTCGGCGAGTGTACCAGTTTTATATTGACGCACATGGGTCATATCCTTGTATTCCATCTCGTCGTGCCAATAAGACAGTAATTAGGCCTGCTGCCATCAAATTAGAAACGGGCAAATACCTCTTAATAAACACCTTTCCCTCGCCTTAAACAACCAATATAGTCGCCTACTTTCATAGCTAATCATGTGAAATAGACACCAACGTGTATAAGTGTGCGGGCCAAATTATATGGCAAATATTCGACCGCTTTTCATCTGTATACATTTAGATTATAAGAGACTGCCGGGAATTATGAGAATTATGGTTGCAGACTGGAATATCTACACCCATGTTTTAGGTATCGGTTAGCTTGCAAAAATATTGACAGCATTATATTCTGCGAAATCATCCTACTCCAATCATCATAACACACACACACACGCATATATATATATATATATATATATATATATATATATATATATATATATATATAGTGCTCTACTGTTTTTCATGAACTAAGTATGGTAAAAATGTGAAAAAGTTTATCAGGAGCTAAATATGATAAAATATATTTTAAAGGCATGCTATATTCGTGCTCATACCAAGTCATCAGGCATGAAACAGACTATCGCCGCTGGTTGTTGTCTTCAATGTTGATTCTTTTATTTACATGCGCTATAACCCTCTTATCGATCAGGTTAGCCCATTAATATAGTATAACGTTAAACAATATTTTATCATATCTATCTATCACCCCATCTCCTCTCTTTCTCCATATATATATATATATATATATATATATATATATATATATATATATATATATATATATGGCCTGAATGTTGCGTCTGGGTGCTGACTTCAATGTCCACTTTTATATTCATATTTATATACGGTCTATCCCAAGATATTAAGTTCGTTAAACCATAAATATAGCATACCTTAGAGCTAAAGCCAAATATCTTTTGAATGGCAGAATTCTTAGCGAGTGAAGATCTTGCATTAACATTTTTGAAAATATCAATGATTTATCCAGATAAAAGTCCTAATATTTAACCCTGAACTAACGGCAAGAAATGGTTTCGTACCATACCCATGTCTATTTTTTGTTATATTCTGCGAATGAAACCTAAGAATAATTTTTCTTAGTAATTTTTTGGCTTCCTTGTAACTCTCGTTCTCCTCCCTCCGTGAAACCGTTGTCTTACTTTATTAAAATCTTATTTCAAATTAGACACTCCTTTGGGTGGAATACCGAGTAGACAAAAACGAGGATGTTTTCTCTAATCTTAGTCATGGTCAAAAAGCTGCCAAAGCATCTCGGGACATTTTCACTGTGTACGGAGATGACATTATTACAGACAGAATGAAACGAAATGCTTCAAAACACCTAAACCGTCATTGCTAAGCTGTATATCGAACAAATGAGCAGAATCAAAGATGCTATTCAACCTAAAAGACCTGACCGGTGATAGAGTGTGATTATTCAATATGACAATATTCGTTTCCGCGGCGCTAACATGACCATCCATGCAATTAAATAGCAAGGTTGAGATGTATATAGACTGCTGATTAAGCGCCTTCAGACTACCACCTTTTTCGGTCGCTTTCTAACAATCTGAGCAGTGATTCATTCATCAAACTTGTGGAGCTTGAAACGTAAAAACCTAGTTTTATGAATTGTGTCTCGAGACTGAAGGTAGATAGACGTAATACATATTGGAAGTGATAATGTAATGAAATTTAATTTGATTTTTGGTTCCCATTTATCCTCAAATGATAACCCAAGATATTTTCCTCAAATACTGTTTTGTCCTTCTTTAATTCTAACCTGAGGAACTCAAAATCACCAGTGGCTCTTAGCGAAACGCGTCGTTAATAAATTCTCCACCTTGTCTCATCATCTTCACTTGTTTCAGATAATATTAATATATAATTATATATATATACACATATATATATGTATATATATATATATAATTATATATATATATGTATGTACTTATATATATGTATATAATTATATATAAGTATATATATAATTATATATATATATAATTATATATATATATAATTATATATAAATATATAATTATATATATATATAATTATATATATAAATATATAATTATATATATATAAATATATAATTATATATATATAATTATATATATATAATTGTATATATATAATGATATATATATAATTATATATGTATATAATTGTATATATATATAATTATATATATATATATATTATATATATAATTATATATATATATAATTATATATATATATTTATATAATTATATATATATGTAATTATATATATATATTTATATAATTATATATATATATAATTTTATATATATATATATACATATCTTATGTATATATAATTTATTACATGTAACCTTAAAGTGGTCTGTTTTTATTATTTTATATATATATATATATATATATATATATATATATATATATATATATATATATATATATATATATATATATATAATAAAAATAAAATAATAATAAAACATGTAACTTTAACGTCAGGTATTGCAAATTTCCGGATAATACACCGCAACTTATTCAGAAATTTGAAAGTTGTAATAAAAATTAATTTCTAGACTGACATTTGTCGCTGACGGACTAAGGTATCAGCAATTAATTTTCTTTTCACAATAACAAAGTCTAAATTAACGACCTAAAATATTAACTTCTATATCACTTAGAATTACGTACTGATTTGTATCATCGCATGATATATATATATATATATATATATACATATATATATATATATATATATATATATATATGTATATATATATATATATGTGTGTGTGTATACATACACACACACTCCTCTCTGTCTCTGTCTCTGTCTCTGTCTCTCTCTGTCTCTCTCTCTCTCTCTCTCTAACACACTATATATATGCATATATATATATATGTGTGTATGTATGTGTGGGCGTTTCGTGTGTTTGCATTTGTATGTGCGTTTTGTGTGTTTGCATGCGTGAGTGTGTTTTGTGTGTTTGCATGCGTGTTTGTGCGTGTTTTTCGTTTAAATTCATGGTTTATCCCGTTAACATGGAGTGTCTATTTGCAATTGAGATTGTTCTTGTGTTTCAAAATTTCACTTGAGTACTCTCTTGGAGATTTCTTTTTACGTTATATATTTTATTCAAGATTTCTTGATTTGAAAACTACAAATAGCTGTAGGAATGAACCATCATAATTTAGGTTTATACAAGGTAACCAAAAAATTTCTGTCTGTTTTTAAAAAAAAAAGAAAACGCTTCACAGTATTCGAAGTAAACGCCATCGGCATCCAGCACCTTCTGCCAACGTGTCTCCAGCTGTTGAATGCCCTGCGGTAGAACTCGGGGGGGTTTGACGCAAAGAAGTCCGTGAGAGCTTTGTGCAAGTCTGCTTCATTGATGAAGGATTTCCCACGAAGATGATTATCCACCCAAGTTGCTGTATGGTATCCCTGACCACTCGCGCGACATGCGACCTCGCGTTGTCATGGAGGAAAAGCACACCTTTGCGATTCACCAGTGCTGGCTCCTTCTGGCGCAATGCCCGTTGCACTCGTTTCAATTGTTGCGAGTATAGGTCTCCAGTAACCGTTTGTCCCGTTGGTAGC
Organism: Acanthosepion esculentum; assembly: GCA_964036315.1. Classification (NCBI taxonomy): domain Eukaryota; kingdom Metazoa; phylum Mollusca; class Cephalopoda; order Sepiida; family Sepiidae; genus Acanthosepion; species Acanthosepion esculentum. The sequence continues at coordinate 57,603,638 of OZ038477.1, read as the reverse complement.
AGTTCATAATGAACCACTTGACGACCTACCCACCAGACACAAAGCATAATCTTGCGTGGGTGCATAGGCGGTCTTGCGGTGTGAGGGACAGCATCCTGAGGAGACAATCAATGTCTGGAACGCTTGGGAGTTTCGTACAGAAGCCACTTTTCATCACTGGTAAGCACTCGATTGAATAAACAGCGATACGCAGGCTGCCACTCGTTGTCGCTTGTAGACCTCGAACAGCGTTTGCGGAACTCACTTGCTCAGTTTGTACGTCTTACCTAGGCGGTGCAGGTGAAGTCTAACTGTTTCATCGGAAACGTTGAACTGTCTTGCAAGTTCACCACATGTTAGACTACTGTCATCTTCAATGGCCACCTTCAGGACTCAGTCATCCAAGACCTGTGGCCGTCCACTGCGAGGCTAAACATCATGGAGAGACAAATCTCCCGACTTGAATTTTCGAAACCAACGCCTTGCTGTCGTTCATCCACAACACTATCCCCAAACGCTTGACATATGCAGCGACTTAATACATCTTTGAAGTCGTAAAGAAAACAGCTCCGAACGAGATCTCTAGACACTTCCATCCTTCTCACAGCTGTCCTGCTTATAACTAATGACCGGACACGGTGCGCGTGTTTTTTATAACGTCTGATGTTCCTACTTCCGGCTGTCCGAATTTGAAAACTATTGCTACACGCATTTCGTATATTTTTCTACTTCATATTTTTCTACTTCATTCAATTACTAATAGAAAAATGGAGAGAAATATTTGGTTACCTTCTATATTAAAAACAAACCCAGCTGTACATTTAGTAAAAGTAAATATCAGTTATTAATTCAACAAACATTTTACCTTCACTGATGTTTGGAGAGATGCAAAGAAAATGCAGTCGAAATTAAAATTAAATACCTCAGGTTAACTGTCTGATCCTTCTGCCTCTTTCTGGCTAAATACGTGAAACCTAATCAAATCTGAATTGTTAAGCATGTCACTTTGTTGGACCTTCTTTCAGACAAGTAATATGGTTTTCGCGTCTCTATGTAAACTGCAGATGTATTAGCGATTATTTTCGAAAGAGTCTATCAAGCTTTAGGGAAGAACGTTGAAGCTTGGAATATTCAAGCTTTGGAAATCTCGAAATCGTTCGACAGAGTTTCGCCTGTCAGTCTTCTTCACTTTCTCAAAGGTTATGGCATTTCTGGACGAATTTTTAAACTGATTTCTTACCAAATCGTGAAACTAAATTTGTTCTGAACGGCCACTATATCTCATTTTGTACCAATGTAGTTATCCACCCGGTTTTTATATTTTTGTCATCTTTGTTCTTAATTTCCCGCAATGGTCTTCCTGTTACCATCTTCCGGCTCTATGTTTTCTAATCATCTAGATTACTCATCTTCTTTCGTTCTCCTCCTTAATAATGTCTCATTTTTTTTTCTTATTCTTTCGCAAGCAGTAAACTCTTGTGTCTTGGTGGCTTTACTGCTTTGAATGGAGTAGCATGATTAAATAGAATTCTGGTCGAAAGAATAATAATAATTAAACACCTTATTAAATATCATCCTCCTGATACACAAATATTGAATATAAAAACTATTTAAAACTTTCCGGTTCTTTAAAGAATGTTCAATGAACATTAACATCTAAACCCTGTTCTGGTGGTCTTTTAAGCAAGCTCGTTAAATAAGTTATGTACTGCCTTCATCTGCTTCTCTTGCATTCAAAATGCCCTGTAGATGCCAAATTTCTATGTCCTCTTCCTCATTAAGTGCTCTAGAAATTCGAACTGTCTGTTTCTAATCCTAGATAAAAGTAACCCTTTTGTCTCTGTTTCCCTAATATTTAATTCCATATAAATAATGTTACGTGCGTGCGTAGATTCGATTATCAACTCTCAACAGTAATTCTCATGCAGTCTGGATCAGTATTCTTTTTTAAAAAGAATATATTTAAAATAGGCGATTTCAAATGAAATATAAAATACATGTCTACAATTTATGAATATTAAATTTATCGATTCGCCAACTTTAAATCTTTTCAGACACCAGAGAATTTATTTTGTGCATTATTCAAACAAGTTCCAACAATTTTAGTTTTCATTATAAGACAGTATTTCTTCTAACTCGAGTCTGGGTATTGATCGTTATAATCGCAACATTTTAGCTGTTCCCTTAAGCGTTGATTAAGTTTATTGCTCTTTATCAAGCAGTCAGGATTGCTAATCTTTGTGTTAGGAAACATACTCTGTTTCAATTAAGAATAAATTAAGAAGTAATATGAATTATCTTCCTCTACCATGGATAGCTGATTGAAAACTGTATCTCTGTGGATTGAATGTACTTTTCTACTCGAAATTCCGAGAAATTGAACTAATATAGCAGACACATTAAGATGGCCCAAGTGTATACCTGTTGAAATATGCTGCCTATAACAATAAACACTCAAATCTATGACACAGGTTCGTAGATAGGGAATATAATCGTCTTAATATCTTCGATGTTTCTTAGGATATATTAGTTTGATTAATGAATACATTCAGTATACTTATATGAAATTTATACTTAAAAAATAAAGTACAATATATTTATTTTCAATTATATCTTTACATTTTACAGTTAAGGTCACACATTACAAAGCCTGGGGCCCACTCGAAGTGAGGGGTTACGTTAGAAGGCCATTTGTGTGTATATATGTGGGGGATACCAATTAACTCGAGCCATGAACAGGTTAAGATTAAAGTGATCGGGAAACATCCTGCTGGGAGTCGGTTCCACAAAGCAGTGGTTCGCGGGAAGAAGCTGCTTGATTGGAATTTACTTCTCACGAATGGAATATGGAGGGAATGTGGGTGATTTGCTACTATGTATGTGGCATGGCGTGTTCTTGCTGTGACGGTTTGTAATCTAGATTATTCGCTGCCTTCCCCTATCACTCTTTCCCTCAATATTCCCACATATTTAGTGAGTACACGTGTTTGAGTTGCTATTCTAGCTTTTATTCAGTGAAAATAATGACAACTGGCTTTAGTAGAACTTAACTATGTTAGGTCGACTGTTGTTAATTTCATATTTTTTTACTGTAAGGTGCACCCTTAACAAGGCTCGGGGGCCACTCGAGGCACAGGGTTACGTTGGGAGGCCATTTATGTGTATAGGAGTGTAAGATAAGGGTTAACCCTAGCCTTGAACAAGTTTAGATTGTAGCGTTGGGAGACTGTTCCGCAGGGCAGGGGTTCGCGGTGAGAAGCTGCTCGAGTGGAACTTGTTGCTCACCGATGGAATACGGAGGGAATCTAGGTGGTTTGCTACTATGTAAGTGTCATGGCGTGTTCTTGTCGTGAAGATTTACGATGTCGGGACCAGGTAATGTAATTCGTCCGCGCACATTCCATAGAAGCAGCGGTAGAGCAGCGGGAAACACGCCACATCCCGCTTGTGGGAGAGGGGTTGATGTGCAGAAAATAATTCGTCACTAATTCGGGCTGGGAAACGATTTTTAACTCTATCAAGGCTGCACAGATATGACAACAGGACACCTTTTTAGCCTGATGCGGTTCTTGTAAAACTTTTTCCCTCTAAAATTTAAAATATTAATAATACTCCGCATGTGGGACAGAAACATGGTGGTAACCCTGGTGGTAAAACTTACTTGCAGGCTGCTTGCTTCCTTATTAGATCATATGAATAGGTGCTCTTGAGTTGAATATCGTCTATACATATTGCATTTTAATTACTGTTGAACGTCTGCATAAACACACATAAACACACCATACACGTGTGTTGATGTGTAAGAATATTTTTACTTGCACTCTGTCCTCACACAGACACACACCTGATTCGAGCACTTTCCGTAAACACAACTGAGAGATTTAATGCAATTCATCCGCCCTTGTGAAGATACTTCATTTTGATCTCAGCCAAAAGCCCGAGAAGACATACAACAGTGATAAAAGCGACATTAACGAACAAGGGAAACGGCGTAAGACAACCACAAAAAATCCAGTAAACAGAAATAATATAACATCGTCTGCTGAATTATCTTTTCAATTATTATTAAGAAAAAATTTTCGTAAGTCGGGAATTTCCCTAGTTATTATTATTAGGCCATTATACGAATAGTAAGTGAAAACAGATTAATAATTTTCGAAGCTTCCTCAACGAATAATAAAAGAAAGTGTATATTTGTTTAATATATATGAATATATATTTTGAATATGTAGATCTGATGAATTGGTTCGTGATTATGTTTCCAATGTAATAAATTATAACCATGGAATATTAGTGTTTGAGTAGGACCAAGGAAAACAACACGAACACAAGAATATGAATAAGATATATTACAATAGAATAATAATACTAGAAGTTGAATGTGTTAGTATGACTGTCAGTCTGGTTTAGAGTGAACTACTATTGTCTCGACTCGTTCCCCTTCCTTCTACCGTCTCTCTTGAGAAGCGCAGTCTTTATAGTCTCAGGAAGAGTTCATTATGTCGTTACAGGTAAGATCCCATAACAATATATATATATATATATATATATATATATATATATATATATATATATATATATATATATATAATATCTGGATAAAATAAATGAAACAAAATTGGGTGTTTTTTTTTATGAAAGTATTTATTTCTGTGTTTTTGTATATATTTATTTATTTAATATTTCAAACCACCTAGACCACATATCAAGAAAGTATACGTGGCCTCTCATTATGCTATATATATATATATATATATATATATATATATATATATATATATATATATATATATATATATATATATATATATATAGACAATTAATATTATCAATTAATCTAATCCATCTATATCTATCTATCTATCTATATATATATACAGATTCCATTAGAAATTTCGCACATAAAACACGAGAATACATTCATGATCGAAATCGCGAGGAAAAGGTAATCAGGATGAGATGGGTAAATTGTCACCATGTTATATGTTTAATTTCGCGCATGCGCGTTTTTCTTTGTTTTTTTTTACAGTATAGTAGGGTCAGTTGGGCAGCGTCTGTGAGAAAAATAATACCATGACACAATTTAATCAGCCAGGTCTTCTGTACTGCTTGGAATTCGCACCGGAAGCTACAATACGAACATTTCAGTGTATTTGGGTGTCCATCTAAGGACGGCGCAAAGACTCGGAAAGAGTTCGATGTGTCTAATGGTGATTACGCATATGTTTGGAGTGATCACTAGTGATGGAGATGTTATGACTCCATTTATCTTCTCACAGTTTCTCAGTATCCTGTTTAAGATTAATATTTTGAACGCTGAAATCATACTCTTGGTTCTCTTACATTTGTATATATATATATATATATATATATATATATATATATATATATATATATATATATATATATATATAGAGAGAGAGAGAGAGAGAGAGAGAGAGAGAGATCCATCCAGCTCTTATCTTAAACAACTTAACAGAAACTTTTTAACCAACACAAGGATTGACCAAAATTCATGTTAAAAGAAATAAAAAAACAACAAATGAAAACTACAAATAAAGTTAATTTTCTCCATCAATTCATATATTTCATTACTTCACTGGTACTATCAAGCACATTTTTTTCCACCTGATGATGGCCATGTTGGCCGAAACTAATCGAGGAATCTAACTGAAATAATAAAAACAAAAGAATATTAATATACAATCCAGTGTATCTGAAGATTTAAATTTATTAATATTACTTATTGTTCAAAACACACACACACACACACACACACACACACACACACACACACACACACACACATATATATATATATATATATATATATATATATATATATATATATATATATATATATATATGAACACCATATCGCTATCACTATATTTATCCAAGAATATAAACATGTACCTCGTTTTCAACACTAATTCTTCCATTTCTTTCATATAAAATTGGGTTGCTTCATCTGCATTCAATAGAGTCAACCTATTGTTCATTCGGAAACATCTTAAAGATATAAATGCAAAACTAATGTTTTAAACAGTGGAATGGATTTCTACATTATTATTCCATCTAACAATACTCTGACACAATAGCTTCTTAAGATCGTCAAAATGGTAAATAAACCTTTATTTGCTTCGGGTGTTTGTTTGAATCTATAATGAATATTCGCACTTTGCAGATTCTTTAGCAGGAAGAACGTTGATACGATTATCGTTTTTTGTCAAACTCATTTCATTAATTAAGACTTTATTACATATGAACGACTACAAACGATCTTCTTAAAAGTGGAAAACCTAATGCGTAAAATGGAAATTAAAGAATAAATTCATTATGGAACATGATCTCTTTGAGTGCATTAAATAGAGCTATGGAAAAAAAAATAAAACAATGAATCATAACCTCATGCTCCAACATTTTCTTATATATATATATATATATATATATATATATATATATATATATATATATATATATATATATATATATATATATATATCCGCTATCCACTACTACACCGCCTCATATATATATATATATATATATATATATATATGTATGTATGTATGTATGTGGTTGTGTATTAGTAAATAGAGGATTAATATCTTTGTCATGCACGTAAGTGAATATAATGGATTTTACTCGAATTCGAACTCGGCTCGAAGAAGTAATTCGAAGTGCCAAGTTCGAATTACATTAAAATCCATTATATTCACTTACATGCACGACAAAGATATTAATACTCTTCTCTCCAGCTATGGGTTCTATAGCCTTTGATGACAACTGATCAACTGGTCTAGGAGAAGGACATCTCTGAATTCAAAACCTGCGAAGGGTTGTTTGGGGACCTCCTGGCACGTAGGGCAGCAGGTTTATGTATTCGGCCCTTCAAAAAGTGTGGTTGACTCTGCACAAATCCTTCACCACTATATATATATATATATATATATATATATATTGTCAGAAATTACACTATATTTGATAAGAGAATTGCACATTGCACTCTATAATTAACTGTTTTGCATTATCTTGATTGTCACATGTTTTACGCAAGACCTATGGCTATTAGTGCCTTTTTATATCATGAGTAGAAACAGTCCTTTTATACGGGTCGAACAGTTGGCCATAAAAATATAATAGAAACGTACCTGGTGCTTACCCAGTGTCAATATCAACAGGAAAGCGAATATATCCAATGAAGAATTATATGTTATCGTACCAAAACATTACTGACATAATATTTGAAAATCTGGCAATGTACTAGATATTCTAATCAATTTTGTGTAGGTTAAGCATCTATCTTCACACGGTATTCTTTCAAACAATATGGCTTTCATTTCTATTAGGTCAACCGCCGAAGGGTTCAATGGTTATTACTGAATTTGTCTATCAGGTTTTGATAAGAACGTCCAGGCTCTGGTTGTAAGTTTAGATATCACGAAGGCTTTTGAAGGGTTTTGGCAAAATCTAAAAGATCAAAGGTTGTGGTGTATCAGGCCGCATATTTGATTTAACCTACTCGTTCTTCACAACACGAATAATTAAACGTTCACTATTCTTGATCGCCTCACATTAATGCAGGCATTCGCAAGCGTTCTATCCTTGGACATACGTTAATTCTTAACTTCCTCAACGACTTTCCCTTATGCCATCAGTTTAGAACGAGGTATTTTTGCTGATTACAGAAATATTTATTCATGTTTAATAGTACGTACGATAGGTCCGACAATGTAAAATTTGCAGCTGCCGTCAAAAGCACAAATCGAAATTCCAGTCAGTTGTTAACTATTTGAAAATAATGTCTTGTAAATTTTAAAATCTCCGAAAAAAAGCTGGTAGCCATTAACCAACATCGAGAACCAATTTTGACCTCCGTCAGTATGGCTGATGCTAACCTCCAGGAGATCAACTCAGCGAATTCTTGGTCTTAAGTTTTCGATTCTCATGGATCTGTTTGGTTTTATGGAAACATACGGCATTCAATGACCGAGCAGCAATTACAGCTATCGATTGAAATCTTAAAAAAAAACTCCTATAAAACATTGTTTAGGAAAATCAGTATAGAAGGGGGTTTCATTCTTAACATTTTATTTCAAATACTGTTGAACGTCAACATCTTGATTATATCATTGTTTTCTCTTCGAGTTAGATGTGATATCCATTTTATCTGTTGCTACGATTGAAACTCATGAAATGATATGGTTTCTTTTATTTGGTACATATTCATTCATACTTTGTGACTCTTTAACGCCAATCTGTAAGGTTTGCATACGTGTGGTCTTCGCCAAGACCCATAGGTTGCGTTCCCTCGAGGTCATCTTTAAACCATTGTTCCTAGAATGTATTTTTTATACAGCAGGTAGTTTAAATATTTCCTGGAATTCTCGATCTGACGAGCCAATTTAAGGACTATAGTTTTCAGAATAATGGTTTAGATTTGAAGTAATTTTCTATGTTGTGCGAAACTACCTCTAGAGCGATCTATTTATCTATCTATCTATCTGCCTGTTTATCTATCTATCTATCTATCGCTCGCCAACGTGTATACATATATATATATATATATATATATATATATATATATATATATATATATATATATATATATATATATATACACACACGTTGGCAAGAGATAGATATATAGATAGACAGACAGATAGATAGATAGATAAATAGATGGCTCTAGAGGTAGTTTCGAACAATATAGAAAATTACTTCAAATATATATATATATATATATATATATATATATATATATATATATATATATATGTATATATATATATATATATATATATGTATATATATATATATATATATATAGTATGACAAAACAAAATAAATAATTACCTAATATGAAGGATAGATAGATTTCGACCGACGAAAGGTTCGTACGGCTTATTCAACCCCGATGTATAAACTGAGTTCTAGTCGAAATTAGAAATTTAACTGGATCACAGTTAAATTTATAATTTCGACACGAAATCAGTTGTACACCGGAGTTGAATAAGGCTGAATAAGGTCGAAGTTTTCGTAGGTTGAAATAAATCGATCCCCTATATGAGGTAATTTTTTATTTTGTTGTGCAATACTATTTATTGGGTCTGTTATAATAAATACATTGAGCTTTTTTGTGGATCAGTTTTAATATTTTATATTATTAGGATCAACTTGGATTATATACCAACTGATTTGTTACCTTTTCTATATACATACATTCATATATATATATATATATATATATATATATATATATATATATATATATATATGAAAGTGAACATAGAAATCAACACTTAGAGGCGACAGTCTGTTTCATGCTAGATGCAATCATCGGGCCACGAGTGATGATTGCATCTAGCATGAAACAGACTTTCGCCTCTAAGTGTTGACTTCTATGTTCAGCTTTATATTTACACACGCTCTATCTCTGATATTGAGCACTTTATCCCATAAATATAGCACACTTTAATACTATATTTCTTCATATATATATATATATATATATATATATATATATATATATATATATATATCCTACTTATACGTATATTGCTTCAGACATTATTTTAGTGGAACCATCATATTTGAAATAGAAAGCCCGTTTCTATTTAGTAAACTCCAAAGACGCAGTGAAATAGCGAAAAATATCTTCCAAATGCTAAGCAAGGTTTTGAGAAACAGGAAATATGTTTTTAAGCTGTTAATGTACTTTTAATCAGATACACTTTCTTATTTCTATAAATGTACAATCCCTTTTGAATAGACCCATCCCATTTTTGTTCCTTTTTAAAGGCGAGCTTAATACCTACCGGCTTAGAAATCGAAAGTCAAAGTAAAATTCTTTTTAATCTGGGGAAATCAATTTCAGTACAGTCGTAATTTTTGTACCTTAATCGTAAGTAAAATGTTATTGAAAGTAGAACGACAGTACAGGTTCTATTCTTAAGACTAAAACTTTCGATTACTATGTAAAGATATATGACTTCCATTGCTTAAAAGAAAATAGGAATAAATTCCCAAACACGTGTACAAAAAATATAACGGTTAAAATAATACGAAACATATTTGTGTGTGTGTGTGTGTGTGTGTGTGTGTGTGTGTGAAGAGAATTCAGCATGAGGTATTTATCGGTTTCACTGATTTGTTTTACATCTTATCTACCTTTTGCAGCTTATTTAAAGCCACGACATATTTTTATACTGCAAGCATTTTTGTGGGAAATGTTTTGCTGATACAAGTCCTACTAATTAACCCATAGCCGGGGGTAGAAGAAGTGGATTCATACATTTCTGAAGTTTATTTGCTCATAACTGAATATAAGGAACCCTACTTGAAATGGATCTCGGATTTTAATTCCGTGCCGTTACCCATTACGCCAGAGGCGCATCCATGCTTACAGCGCCAGTTAACCTCAAGCGGTCACCCATCTAGGTACTGAGTTGGCCCTACGTTGCATAACTTCGGCGATTGTACAATAACGAGTGTTATAACACGAGATATGGGCGTAAGCCTGTATTTGTTGGGAGATCCAACCGATTGAACATCAAATAAATTATTATTGCATTTATTTGTTTTTGTTTTTTTCTAATTTAAGAGGTAAAACAGAGTGTGAGGTAGCATTATCAAAAATAACTAAATAAAAATAAAAGAGTTAATTTGCCGAAATTTGAAAATATAAACAAATTACCTAAAACAACAAATTTGGCGAAAAACGCGATCGTAATCTAAAAAACACTGTTGAAGGTCATGTAATGATTTACCAATTAGATTCTCAGGCTACGAGGTGTAAAAAGGAATGGTAATGAAATAAAACCAGCAAAAATGTAAATTAATGATGAGAGATAGCAGGTAATTTAATGCGTAGAAATCAAGGTAATATTTACAGGTCTTATAGAAAAAACATAACGTGCTATATTTTTAATCATCGTCGATTTATGTCAATATATGATCTTAACACTTCACCCCAGTTTATACCAACAAATGATTTTCCGAACGCAAACTTCTCTTTTGCTCAAGATGTCTTATAATGAATCGTTTTTTTCTAAATATCGGTCTGCTTTAAAAGAAAAAAAAAACTAACTTACATAATATGCTTTCATGCAATATTCAGTGCCGCTTTAGCGTGTCTCCTCCCGCTCAGTTTCTGCTTTAGTGCGTATCCTACCACCACATTTGTATCCTATATTACTAAAGCATTGTAAGTATATTTTACCGATCACTTTCTGCTTTAGTGTATATCCTTTCAACTTATTTGGATTCTGCATTATGAAGGCATTGCCCGGACCTTTTTTTTTTCTCGGTATAATATTGATCGATTGATTTGTTTCCTAAAGTTCATCAGCCTTTGAAAATGACTCAGTGAAACAACTAGAGGTTATTTAAAGCCGAAAATATGTTTTACGGAGTAGGATTTTTAAAAAAATATAATAAGTTTTTAGTGAAACACCTTTTGCTCATTAAACCATAGCTAAGCGGAGAAGATATGAATTAATACCATTTCCAAGTATAACTGAATATAACGAACCTATCTGGAATTGGAACTCGGCTCTCTGATTAAAGATTCCGAAGCATTACGCCAACCGTACATTCAACCTTACAGCACCTGATATTCCACAGAGCTTATCCACCTATCTACATTATTAATGCATTGTACCGACGTTTTTCTTGATATGTTAAAAGACATTCAGAATGTTTTATTCAAAGGATTCAAATATCTTGTTTTATGATTTTTTAGTTATAACTTTTCATGTTATAACTTTTTTTATATTTTAAATTGCATAATACAACATAAATGGCATCCCTCCTTCCGTTTTTTCTTTTCCCCTTACGTTAGAAAATGTAGGATACAAATGTGTTGGCAGGATATACTGAACGTTAGAACACACGCGGCTCCCATTATTCTGTATCTACCTATATATCTGATCGTTTTCAAAAATAACATTTCTGGCAACCACTTTTTTCATCCCTACGTCTAATAGATCGACGAACAGTCTCGCGTTTTTTTTTCGATAATATGTATAATATAGAATCGACTGATTCGTTTCGTAGGGCTCACGAGCCCTTGGAAATGTATCAATCAAAAAATTGGAGTTTATTTAAAGCCAGGAAATATGTTTTACAGTTTAAGATTTTAAAAAAAAGATAATAAGGGTTTAGTGATACGCGTCTTACTAATTAAGCCATAGGTGGGCGGAGAAGCTGTGGATTAATACTATTTCCAAGTGTAAGTAAGTATGATGAACCCACCTGGAGTTGGAACTCGGCTCTCCAATTAACAATTCTGAAGCATTACGCCAACCGCACATTCAACCTTACAGCAGCTGATATTCCACAGCGGTCATCCATCTGGCTACTGACCAGGCTCGACTTCGATAATCAAACGGAAGCAGGTGGTTCAACGTAACTTGGCCGTAAGCCGAATAATATAGTATAAACTGATGCAAAACATTAATATCACATTGAAATCACAATCGCCTTTTCGCGATAAAAGTTTTAATTCCTGTTTGTCATCTGTATAAAAACGTGTGATCTTAGGCGGATAATGTTATATTTGGTTCAGGCTCCTTTAAATAATATTACCAAAATAGTTATTAATTGTAAGGAACGTTAATATTATTCAAAAACATCCACGTTCCTTCTTCTGTGACAGAATCATCGTCAGCTGCATCATCATCAGGACATTATTAATATTATTGCTTTATTTCCTTTGATTTCTGGTGTAAACACATTTCTTTCCGGATCTCGACTAGAGACATAAGTTCAGGAATGGCATCATGACATTTTCCTCTGAGCAGTTTTTAAAACAACGTCGCACATATTTTACATATTTTATTATTCGTGAGGTGTGGGCTGTAATTGTGAGAATATTTTTTCGTGTTTCATGAACGTATGGATTACCAGGAAACCCTTCAATGTGTAGATTGGAATTTTTCAAATCCATCCAAGGGCTCCAACTACAAATGGATTTGCTGATGTCCTCATGTGCTACATTTTTGTGATTTCAGTTTCGAGGTTCTTGTATTTTGAAAGGTTTTTGAAGATCTTCAAATATACATTATTGTCTGCAGGGACTGCCATATCAATAAGAAGGTACATTTTTTTTAACTTTTCGGTCTCTGATCATGATGTCTGGGCGATTCGCTTTGATTGTTCTCTCTGTGTGTATTGTAAAGTCCCATAAAATTGTTCAGGTGCTATCTCCGTTATCGGGTCTTGGTAGTGTTCATAGCCATGTCTTTCCGTAAAAGTTGCAGTTTTTCCAGAACAGGTATTAGCCCATGCTGTCATGCCTAGTGATATATTCAGTGGGTTCCAATACCGTGCGACCTGAAACAAGATTGTCAATTGTTTCTGGATATCTATCACAGAATCTGAATTTTGAGCTAACACAATTTTTCAGTATGTGTGTTTGGTAATGTCTAGTTAGTTTGCCCTCGCATTTTTTTATAAGTATTTTTTGGCTGCCGTCGATGTATTATGCCTTACTTGCATTTCATCACAACACTTGAAACTCCATTTTGAAATTGTTGGCGTTTTTTCTTACTGAATAAAGGTTCTTACCTCTTTCATGTTCTTTGACACAGACCATCATCCAGTCTTCTATAGTTCCCGTGTATCTTCGAAGGCCAATTGTTGTAGTTTTGTAAGACAGTTCTAGCTGAAACAATCCTCTGCCTCCTTCGGATCCGTTTACCAAGAGTTGATCAAAAACAGTCTTGGGATGATGCACACGGTGGCAAGTGAGATGTTTTCTTTTGGCGTCCATTCGTTTAATGTCAGCTTTATTATTGTTTTGAGTCGACTTGCCTCTAAGAATTCAATTAGTCACTTCAAGAATTTAATGAAAAAACAGGAAAGTATCACATTTTGTGTCCTCTGTTATAATTCCTACATTAACATCTTGAATTCGATCTATTTTGATATCACCAATTCGTAGCCCACAACTTGTTCCTCTTGCTGACAACATACATTCTGTCGTCTTACAGTTGGTGCTTAATCCTGTCTTGTCACTTTTCTTTGCTACCTTCTCCAACAGCTCATGACTCATCCTCTCTGTGTCTTCTATCAACACTGTCATCTGCATATCTTATGTTGATAACATTTTGTCAGCCAATAAAAAATCTGCATAGGTCATATATTTCACTCAGGATTGCATCGCCGTTAAGGCTGAACAAGTTTAGAAATATAATGGATTTCAAAATCGTCATATCAATAGGCATATATCCGGTTCTGTTTACAGTGCATTATTATTTTCCGACTGAAACCGAAGACACTTTTCGAAGAGCCTTTCCTACTTTTTCATTAAACTCAGCACCAATAAATAAATAAAAATCCAACGAACGTTTATTTCTTGATGAGTTTTCAAACAATATTAATATTTTTTATTATTATAAAAAGGCATTATATCAGTTTTAACACTTTGCTCAAAACAGAGTGGAAATTGGCGTAGGAGAAATCAGATTAAAATAGACGTAAAACTTTCGGCATAAATAGAAATGCCGTGTCGTTATATATTTTAACGCTGAAAACAATTTTAATGAGCCCGTTGAATCTTTTTCACTTTGAAATCACATCTTCATCGCGCATCTGGAACTTTTCATCAGGTACAAACAAATAAACCTACTTTCTTTTGACAAAGATTTAAACATCAACAAAGGAAAAATCACAATTTCTGAATGGCAAATTACATTTCCTTTATGAACAGCCAAACAAAATTCAAACGGAAATTTTACGCAAATCACAAGGATATTTAAGCAATTACGTAGTTTATCACAGACATAGAAGTCTTAATCTTTCGACATTTCTCAGCACGCATAAACCTAAAAAAAAACAACAAAGACATCTGAGAGTTTTATCCAAGACAGCGGATACACGAGAACCTCCCATATCTCTAAACTAATATATCTTCTATAAATCTTCACATGAAGGATGCTTCGACACGTTTGGTATAAATTTTCCCAGCAGTAACCCAATAAGTATACTATCCGCAAAGTATTCTTCTAGCTGTTACATTTGTGTCGATAAAATCTAATTCGCCGCGTTGCAAATACATGGGTGCAAAAACAAAAAAATCACACTATAACTGAATACATTGGAAAATATTTTTTTTTAAAGTGTCAGCTCGTCAATTCACTACTGGTCTTTTCAACGCAAAAACACACTACCGGCATTTTCTTCTGAATATTGTATATCTGATACATAAAAAAAGCAACATTATCACTGGTAACGCAATACTTAAATTTTTTTCGGCGAACTTGTAATTCACATCACTTATAGAAAAGTCAAATGGTCTTTCGTCACACTACGAAAAATCAAATATATTTAAACATCGGTATATATTGAGAGAATATGTTTGTCCAATATAGCAGGGAGGATTGTGGTATTTGCACCACCTTGTCTATAAGGGGATCCACTATGTTTCGGTATATCAAGGACTACAAAAAAAAATGGACATAAACTATTTTTCTTATTTGCTCCGGAATGTAACAACAACACAGGGATTTGCTTCCCTCGAGGTATATTTCTTCTCATGGCAATCCGTCTACTTAATCCCAAACAAACCACGTGCGACACAATACGGTTAAGTACATAAATGTTTTATTTAATTTGTTGATCTAACTGTACTCACGTAAATATGTGTTCGTTTGTGAGCTATTTGTTCGTTATATAAATGTAGGTAAAAAATTATTTAGGTGTTCAAATTCAATGCTTTTGGAAATATCGAATTCATTGCTTTTGAAAATATTGAATTCATTTTTTAAATGTTGTATTCGTTTACTTTGAATGTTCAGAAACTCTTCCTTCGCAAACGAACACAATCCCCAGTTGCAAACCAACAGGCCGCTTGTCCATTTCTATTCTAAAGCAGATTATTCGCTACAGAGGATATTTTAATCTGAGTGACCTATCATTAGAGGAAATTAAATTATAGATGCGTTTTACCCAATTTCATTGTGTATTTTTAATTTTACTTATTAATAAGATTAGATAATATCTTCTTAAACTGTACAGAATGCTTTCATTTCCAGACAATGTTATCATTCCTATATCTCTCTGGAATAGGGTAAGGCTTCGTGAATTTCATGTTATATTTATTTTTGATTTGAATTCCTCGCCCGGATGATACTGATGCAGGATCAATTGAAACTGGGCAAGCAATAACTGAGCAGTATTAGCAAAAAGAGCAATGGTTATTCGTAGACATATAGGTGGGTAAGTAAAAAAATGATCAGCATTTTCCAGATAACACATATTTAAGTTTGACACAGTGCCTTCTGCTCATGCGTGCTCGCAGTGGTTAATGTTGTGGTCACGTGATCAATGTTTGAGCTTGATCGCGACAGTTTTCCTGCTGCTGTTAGAATGTAAACTTGGACGCTCCAACAGAACTTTACGCCAATGAGCAACAAATAAACACGTTATTTTCTGAATTAGTATTTTTTTCCGAAAACTCAGCTACGTTTCAGGCATTGATACAAAATAAAGTCCACGATTGTAAATGCTCGATTATACGAACAAAGCAAATGGCTAAAAAATATATTCTAGGATCACTCAATGATAGCCATACTGAGTGTGTAGTTTAAATCTTTGTGCACCTAATAAAAAAAGAGTTGTAAAAATTCAAAAAGGAATTTCACATCGGATTTAGGTTAAATATATTTGGCTTACAAGTGGAAAAATTGTTAAGTGTGCTTATTTAAGAATTTAGATGAGATTAACAAATAACGGAAGAGATTGAAGACTGATTTATACCTGCCTCCACTTGGGCAAAGGGAGCAATCTTTAGATTTGTTCTCGTCCAAATGAAATATGAAGAACTTAGCCTATCGGGCAAAGCTGAATAGTGCCTTTAAGCGAAATTCTTCTCCTCGGTCCAGGGCGCATCAGATCTAACGACGGTCCCTTCCGACCAGGAGAACGCAATTTCGAATCCTGCCGGAGAGCGCCTAATTTTATTTTAACATGATTTCTCGAATATTCTAGGTCAGTACGGGAAAATAAATAAATATACTGTTTAATCAATAAACGGAGTGTCTACTCAAATATGAGGAGCCATTAAAAATAACGTTTGAATTATAAAAATCTATCTGAGTAATAAATAAATAAACATTGCTTCTTTAGAAAAGTGTTTTGTTTAATATTGGATACATAAATTGAGAAGATATAAAAATCTCGAAAGCCTATGAGGTAAAGAATTTCGCAGAAAGACATTATTCAGCCTTTCGAGTCAATGATTTGTAAATTTACCTGATGCATTTTTCAAGTTTTCCAATATACCATACTTCTCACGGGCAGTTGTGTGTGTTTGTCTGTGTGTGTGTGTGTGTCTTTCCCTGCGTGCATGTGTGCGTGCGTGTGTGTGCGTGCGTGCGTGTATGTGCGTGCCTGCGTGCGTGCGCGCGCGTGTGTGTTTGTGTGCGTGTGCGTGTGTGTGTTTGCGTGCGTGCGTGTGCGCCTGCGTGTGCGCCTGCGTGTGCGTGCGTGCGTGCGTGCGTGTGCGTGAGTGCGTGCGTGCGCGTGTGTGTCTGTCCTGTACGCACAAACCCTGATATTCGTGATGTTGATCTCGCACTGCTGCCGCGAAGCTTCTCAAAAGTGACTTACATTCTGTTTTTAACTGGAGCAAAAAATCACTTCTCCATTTTTAACGCTTCCAAACCAAAACTGCTCCCTATTAATTGTCTAAGAGAACCTTATCTGTCTTTCTCAGCAGGATTAATGCTAACCTGCAGAAGCGTGACTCCTTGCTCCGATTCGTGGTAACGTTTTCCAGTGACATGAAGTGAAGATATTCTATTTAATCAAGGTCTACTGCTAGGAAAGTTGGCAATTTTTCTTGACCGTATCAATCTTGCATTTTTTAAGTCTACCATTCAACCATGCTTAGAATACTGTAACCAAATATGTTCTGGTCCTCATTATATGTTTTTAAATATCCTTGATTTAATCCCAAAAAATAATCTGCAACGTCATTGCCCATAACAAACCTTCTCGGCTTCAGTCACCTTCCAAGCGCTGTAATGAAGTTAGTCTGTCACTTTTGTATGAATGTTTTCATGGTAATTGTTCGGATGAACTTTCCACTCTGATACCTACATTCTGTGAATCTAAGCGAAGTCGGTGGAGTAATGGATAGCGACTCGGATTGAGGCAGCGGAGAGCTGAGTTCTAATTCCAGTCGAATCCATTACATTCACTTACGTGCTAATAAATTGGAAAAGGTATGAATCCTCATCTTCTCCATCCCCCACGCCCGCTAATAGCAGAACAGACCATCCAAGGCAAATGGTCTACCGCAAAAAGAAATGGCAATCTACTGCGGGAAAAATCTGCCTCGTCAGTCATGTTTCAAAAGACACAGGATCGCCTATGACAGACCATCCAACGATAGACCATCCAAAGCAAATGGTCTACCGCCGAAGAAATGGCACCTTACGCGGAAAAAAACCTGCCTCGTCAGCGATGTATCGAAAGATAATCGTGTATTACGCATAGCACCTAACTAACTGACTAGATTATCGGAAGGCTCTCATCATTTTACAATTTAAATGGTTAGATGTAACCGTAAGTTCTATGCTAACAGTTTCTTCTCTCGCAGTTCTCGCGTGTGGCACACGCTTCCGGCTTTCCAATCTTTTGATCTTCACATATGTAAATGCATTATCAGTCGTTATATTCTGCGTTTTATTGTTAATGCTACCTTATATTCTTTCACAATGTGTACGCCCCGCCCTCAACAGCTGCGTTATAGTGGCTTCGTTGTTTTGCTTCGGGTGAAATACTCGAAACAATCTCAACCACAACACTCGTATCAATCTCTGCTGTGATTTTAATGGACTTCACACAAACAACAAACGTTGGGATCCTATCGTCAAGGATTTCAACAAAGGTGAAATTGGAATCTGAGTCTCACAGTCTGGATGCGAACGGAAGAGGAAGGTACAAGGAAAGTGATAATTGTGGGCTATATCGAAGTGGGAATTGTGGGCTATATCGAAAACAACCATAGAAACATTGAGATCCTTGTAAAACCGTTTAACTATGGTATTTCTTTAATCTAAAGTCGACTGCATGGAAATCAATGGCGACAACACGTATGCTTGTAAAATGCGTCGTGCAGATATGTCGGGCACTAGAACCCCAAAGGAAGGGTGAACGAATTTCATTAATTTTATCCTATAAGCAGGGATATATGGGCCAGTTATGACCGAGGCATGTGTAAGGTGATAAGACGCAGAGGGGAATGCAGAATTGGAATACATCAGGTTATGGTTGAGGGCACTTTAACAGAAACTGGCACACGTGTGACATTTGGATCTGAACCTGGGGCGAAAATCTGAACAAGATTGAGGGAAAAGCCAACGACCAGATTGGACTCAATACATATATCTAGTTCAATTGGATACTTTCGGGGGATATGATGGTATCTCTCTCTCTCTCTCTCTCTCTCTCTCTCTCTATATATATATATATATATATATATATATATATATATATATATATATATATATATATATATATATAGGCCGAAAGAGATGTAGCGAGAATAGTACATATATATATATATATATATATATATATATATATATATATAGATATATATATATATATATATATATATATATATATATATATATATTTATATTTATATATATAAGTGTGGGAGAAATGGATAGAATAGACCACATACACACACACACACAGATATATATATATATATATATATATATATATATATATATATATATATATATATGAATGTTATTTGTATACGTAAATGTGATACCAAACTGATAGATGTTTATGTACATAATTCTCTCCGTGTATACATATCTATTTCTCATATTCTCTCTCTCTCTCTCTCTCTCTCTCTCTCTCTCTCTCTCTCTCTCTCTTATATATATATATATCGATTGATAGATAGATAGATTGATAGATAGATAGATAGATGGATAGATAGATATTTGGAGAAAGATACATATCGTAATATAGATTGCATGAAAACATCTTATTATATTTTGCGTTTCTTAGGCGAAACACATATAAACTAACATTCATGAAAATTATTTCTTTTCTCGGAGAGATATAAATCTCTGTACACTTAACGTTTATCAAACGAAAGAAAATATTTGCTCGTTCTATATATGTCACCGTGTAGATTATCTCTGCATTTCTTGTGCTTTCAATCTATCAATGTATTTCTATAATCCCCATCAAATCTACATTAAAGCATCAAAATGGATAATAACAAATTTATTGTTTTGAAGAGCTTATTGCATTTATTTATATCATTAACACAAACACACGCCCCTATATATATATATATATATATATATATATATATATATATATATATATATATATATATATATATATTGAATTGGACAGAGTCCGACAATTTATTTAAAGACATTTATGATATGTTTAACGTTCTTTTTTATAGATACAAGTATTTAAGCAAATATGTAAGCAATGTCTGTTATAAACAGAGCATTTGCTTAAATACTTGTATCTATAAAAAAGAACGTTAAACATATCATAAATGTCTTTATATATATATATATATATATATATATATATATATATATATATATATATATATATATATATATATATATATTACAGAGAGAGAGATACAATGAATAAACGGAGCGTCTACTCAAACATGAGAATCCCCTAAAATATTTTTAAGCGATATATGCCCATCACTAAAATTTACTATATACATATATATCACTTTAGAGAAATGCCAACGGCCAAATTTGAGTTAACACATATATCTAGTTCAATTGGATACTTTCGGTAGACAATCCTTTTATTTCTTAAAATGTAGACTTATCTAATTTCGTCTAGAGCCCGATTGTTTCTGAAAACCTACTAAATAATAATATGCGCTTTACAGCAGGATTCGAAACTGCGACGCGCTGAACAGAGGGAAAACGTCGCCACAACTGACATATCTTAGCGACTCAGCCAAGAAGAAGCTGCGTGGATCAAGCAAGGTCTGAACAGTGCCTTTTATGCGAAATCCTTCTCGTCAGAGATTCCTCGAAATTATCACATCTGCTTAGTTTTCTCAAGTAATAATGAATTTTATATCAATTAATGCGACGGATTTATTTTTATATAATTATATATATATATATATATATATATATATATATATATATATATATATATATATATATATACACTATTGATGAATTTTTTTATTCACGGAGATATATTTTCTGTTTTCTTTTTGAATTTGTAAGTCTGATGGATTGGATCGTGATTATGATTCCAATGTAATTATTATCATGGAATATTAGTGTTTGAGCCTTTTGTATTATAATCTTGCTCTGTCATTTACATAGTGCTCTACCTTGATTTGATTCACCTGGAAATATATACCTATATTGGCCACTAATATTCTCTCCCTCCCTTCCTCTCTCTCCCTCTTTGTCTTTCCCTCTCTCTCTCTCTCTCTCTCTCTCTATATATATATATATATATATATATATATATATACATACACATATATAATCATATATATATATATATATATATATATATATATATATATATATATATATATATATATATATATATATTACGCAAATCATTCATACGAAAAGCAGATAATGAAGTTAATGATATGGCAAGAAACACTCTCGCAAACAATTTTTCAGGGTTTTTTTTACTACTAGCTTAGCTTTCAATCGTTTCATACGATCATCCTCAGGTAAGGATATAGGTAAGCTTTTTACATCTAGGTAATAACAGGACAACGAAAGATAAAGTGCAATCCGATAGAAGTGTTTTTTTAGAAATGTGATATTGTTAACTGTAAGAATACATTTGGAGCGTGCACTCACGACGCTGAGGTTGAATTTTTTTTAAATTTTAAAATTGTGCGTTCTTGTACTAATATAGTAATATGAGAATTCTTTTGTAGAAGTAGCCTACCTGATAAAACCGGAATTTATAAATAAGGATCATGCCATTCATTAACGGATTCGAGGTTAATGTATTTTATTGTTAAAAATTCTTTGCGAGAGTGATTCTTGCCATATCATTAACTTCATTATCTGCTGTTCATATGAATGATTTGCGTAATATAAATTGAACCCGCACCAAATAATTGATATATATATATATATATATATATATATATATATATATATATATATATATATATATATATATATATTAGGTCACACGTTATTATTAGTAGCTACCCGTATTTGAGTAGAAGCTCCGTTTATTTTTAAAATTATTTATTTAGTCTGCCGTCTATATATACATATATGTATCCGCGTGTGTATATTAATTTTTATAATTTTTTTTAAAGTATATTTTTTTTTTGTATGTATGTAATGTATGTATTAAAGTTTATATATGTATTAGAGTTATATATATATATATATATATATATATATATATATATATATATATATATATATATATATATATATATATATATATATGTGTGTGTGTGTGTTTGTGTGTGTGTTAAATTAACTGATTTAAAATATGACTTCTTTGCTCCACAGGAATTACCATGTATCAATAACCGAAGCTAAAAACCTCAAATTTAAGTATATAATTAAATTAAAAACATTAGTTCTGTTACATCTTCAACCGAATTTTGGAATAACTCATTTTTCAATTTACTGAGATTTAAACGCACATATAATTCATAATTTCTTGTTTCCAAGGATACACAGAAATCCAATCATTTAGACAGGGTCGGTAGCATGTTCATTTTTATTAACCATTGTTGTATCAATTATTATATACGTTCGAATATATATATATATATATATATATACACACACACACACACACACACACACACACACACACACACATATATATATATATATATATATATATATATATATATATATGCTAGAGTTTTTATACGTATGCATTTGCGTACAAGATAAGATTTATTTTTCAGAGATCATAAAAAGGATACATTTTTCGATGTACAACATTTACACGATATTCATTCCCTACTTTTTTTTACATGAGAATTTTTTACAACTTTAAACGAAGTACTTTATACACCTTGATGCTTTTGCTCGCCATTATTCGTCTTTTTGTGTCATAATTTTGCATGCGTGAATTAGCATGTGTCATGACGTGCGTAAGCTGTCGAATTTATGTTTGTCTTCGCGGCTCGATCAGCTTGGGGCAAAATGGGAGACGGCCCGATCGGTCGATGTGACGGAACTGAGAAATTTCCATGTCGAGCGTGATAAAAGAGGAAGGATACCAAAACACCTCTCGGGAAACGAGAAAGAATCGTCCAAAAAGGAATTGAAGACAATACTAAAGAGACGAAAGGGAATATTTCAATTGTGTTGATGCCGTTGGAATACAATTATGGAGGCCGTGGAAAAGAATAGGATTTAATATTATTTTTTTCAAAGGAAGGAAAAGAAAACGAATCACAATTAAGCAGAAGGAAACAGCCACAAGAATGCAGGGTATTTGTTCGAAATAAAATACTCGTCTCTTCGAGGGAAACTTGTGATGAAATCAAGAATCAATTGAACAGAAACGATATCACAAAAGGAAGAAACAAGGGTGAATGAAAATCTGGAAAAACGTATTGAAACAGAAGAATTGATTTTTACAAAATAGAGGAAAACAAAAGAAAACAGAATTAACAACGAAAATAGCGTAAACAAATAGAATTTTGAATGATAGACGTGAAAGCATCCTTGAAACACAAGGGTGATGGAAAATACTGGAAGTAAGTTGAACGTGAAAAAATATGATGATGAGTGTCTCTCACCCCGCCAAAAAAAAAACATTTTGAAAATATGGGGAAGTTATTAAAGTCCAAATGCGCTTAAACAATATTTTCTTAAAGTAAGAAAAAATGTTTTGTCATTCAAACGAAAACTATGATTTAGAGAAAATACCGACAAAAATATTTACAAAGCGATTTAGAAACAATTAAACAAAATCCGGAACTGATATAATGCGGAATCAAACACAGATCTGAGAAAATAAACAATGAAGATGTTAATTAGAATAAAATAAACAAACTGAATAATCTTGATATCATATATTTAATTATATTTTGAGGGTGGTTGGATCTAATATTTACATATTTTAACTTTGAGTTAGGTTTCATTTACGGGGAGACACTGCCAGTATGAATGTTCAATTCTACGTCCAGGTAGTTAACGACGTTTTTTTTTTTTATTTATATCGAATTCTCTTTCAAAGACGATGCTTTTAAAGAGCTTGAAAAAGAGCTTTTCTCATGGCATCATTAGTTCTTCTGTTGTTTGGTGCTATCGTCAAGCCGCCATCCCTATATAGACTGTGGTTCCCTACATGAACGATCTTATTAATTTAATATAAAATATATAGGCCTATTAATTCAGAAATCGCAACACCATCAACTTATGTTACATCAAATACGCCTTTTTTATGTTTTAATCCAGGTTGCTACATTATGGAACAAAATAGATTTTCTACCATGTAAAATTATATATATATATATATATATATATATATATATATATATATATATGTAAAGACATATCGAAAAATTACCATAGCAGAAGTGACCGACATAAGATGAACGTAAGAAGCTTCTCAATTACCATTATTTTATTCATGGAGAGCTTGGGAAATGAAAAAGATAAATTGCTATTAACATACAGAATAAAATATATTATTTTAAGCCAAAAGGAAAAATCTTCATAGCAGTCGCGTTTCCTACTCTAGTGGACTTTATCAAGGAAAATGTAAGGAATCTATTTTGCAATTATTTTCTATAAACAGAAACTTAAAGTTACAAATAAAAATTTACATTTTTTTCCTCTCCTCTCATTCATATCTGTAGTGTGTGTGGTGGAGAGATTGTTTTTCTAATGCAATTATCATATGTTATATTTTTGATTGACGAATTAATTAATGCATTTATATATACATATAAATGCATCAATTAATTCGTCAATCGAAATAATTTATATACATATATATATATATATATATATATATATATATATATATATATATATATATATATATATATATATATATATATTGAACAATAAAAAATGATACAAATTAAAGTCTTCAGACACAGTGTGTTGTGTATTAATATTCCTTCGTTTTTATTATTATTTCATTTAGATTCGTCGACTAGTTTCGGCCAACATGGCCATCATCAGGAGAAAAATAATTTTCTGCTTGCTGGTAGCAGTGAGCTACAGAAATGAATGTCTTGATGGAGAAAATGAACTTTTGTCTGTAGTTTTCATTTGTTTGTTTTTAGTTTCATTTTTTTTATCATGCCATTTTGTGAGTCCTTGTGTTGGTCAAACAGTCTCTTTTAAGTTGTTATTTTGAGATAAGAGCTGGATGGATTCATGCTGCTCTGAATTCACTTGGTCATTTTGACAGTTTATTTGTTCCTGGAAAGGGGATGTGTCTCTGTTAAGTATGTGTGTGTGTTAGTTAGTTCTTAGGGAGTGAGTGAGTATGATGTGTGTACGGGTGTATATTCCTATGGGTGTGTGTTATCATTTGGCTCATTAGGAAGTGAGTGAGTATGATGTGTGTAAGTGTGTATATTCGTGTGGGTGTGTGTCTAAGTGTGAGGACTCAACACCTCTGTAAGCATATATGTCGTGTGGGTGAGAAATGTTGGTAGGTTTTGATTTGTAGGGTTATATATTAATACTATCTATGTTGTTACATTTATGTTTAAGACCGGCTGGATAATGCGTTTTTAAACGTTGTATCCACTTATTTTCATGGAACTCTAAAATCTTTCTAATGTTATCTGCTCTGGTCTTTTCTATTCTCTCAATTATAGTGAATTTGGCATGGGTTTTAAAATCGTGTTTTTCTAGGCGGAAATGTTGTTCTACAGGTAATAATCTTTCATGGGGAGTCGACTTAATTCGATTGCGATAATTATTAATTATGTAGTGAAAGGGCCATTCAGATTTTCCTACATATTGTTTCTGGCATAGTGTCCATTCTTGGAGGTAAATTATGTTATGATTTCTACAGTTAGAGTTGTGGTAGATTTTGAAAGTAGATTTAGTGACTGAGCTAGTGAATGATTATCTGTGTTTAATGTAGTTGCAGCATAAGCTTCTTTTGTTGTTACATGGTTGGGAAAATCCTGTTGTTTTTGTTGTTGGTTTATTACGGATTACCTTGTCCCCTGAAATGTGGTTACTACCTATGATTTCTTTTAGGTTCTTAGTTCTACGATATGATAGAAGACCGGGTTCCTCAAACAATATTTTAGGTCTGGTTTGAGATGTAGTATTTCCCAGCGACTTTTAATTATTTGGGATAGTGGAGGCAGTGGGGATGAAAGTAGTCACTAGAAGGATGCGGCTAGGTTTATTTTTAATCTTGTACATTAGGGTGTGGAAATTGCTTTATTTATTTGATCCCTGATTAGGTGTTGTTTATAGCCCCGTGTTGTGAATTGATGCTCCAGATTTTCAATGTGTTTATTTAGATCTTCATTGTTGGAACATATCCTTCTGATTCTAAGTGCTTGTGAATAGGGAAGGTTCTCTTTGAGGTGTTTAGGGTGGGAAGACTTAAAGTGTAGATATTTGTGGGAATCGGTGATTTTAATGTGTAGTGTAGTTTGTAGTTTCCTTTTTTCATCTATGTAAATGCAGGTGTCTAAAAATGTTACCGATGTTGTGGATTTTTCATAGTCAAACTTAATTGATTCGTTCACTGTGTTTAGGGTAATGAGGAATTGGATAAGTTTATCGTCACTGCCCGTGTATACAAAGAATATATCATCAATATATCTTGCATAGAATACGCAGTCGCTAAGATGAGGGGATAGATGTGGATCTCCTCAAATTTTCGCATGAATATTGTAGCATATGATGGGGCTGCAATGGTGCCTATATACATATATATATATATATATATATATATATATATATATATATATATATATATATATATATATATATATATATATTACATAATCGATTTTGAACGTCATATTTATTTACAATTTTATAGTCATATATGTTGGCTTGGGAAAGGAGATATCCTTTTGAAAGTGTTTTACTTTTTCTTTTATTCATATTATTTTACAGATATATTTATTTACATCTGAAGTTTTGCATACATAAATTCTATAGGTTTCGTTAGAGAGAAATTGCTTTATATAATTATTATAACTTTTGCTAGCCAAATCTCCACAGCTGGTACAATATCATACTGCACAGCCATAATAGCCATTGTAATCAACCACAGACTTGCCCAAGTGCTGATTCATACTCCAAATATAAGGATGCTAACAATGGTTTTTTTTTTCATCGATTAAATACTTGATTTTGAAGGTGTACAGAAACACAGTTGATTTTCCTTCCAGTTATGGCTGCAGGATTTTATCTGGCTTCGCTTAGTATCGAGAATAAAAGAGAACAAAGCCCGTTAGTAATAGTTTACAGCTTGCCAATGTTCAGGAATTTTAAGAATTTAATCCTTATGGCATCACGTGAAAGTTGTGCTATTTTTCGTGTTTTAAATCATTCTGGATTAGCGTGTATTCAGATGCGTTGAACTTCTCTGAATTCTCTGAATCCACAAACTTCGTTACGATCAGAAATCAGAGCAAACATAGCCTCTGGGATGCTTATACACAACGTTGTGAACCGTTTACGCTCAACTGGTTTCAGAGTAAAAATGATTATATCTTGATTCCACTTAGGCCAAATAATTATTCTGCTTCTTCAGATCGCTAATATCGTCGCGAGAGACACTTACCTGGATGATGGAATTGGGTTCTGGCCGATTTACAGATCATAGCAGTTTTTGCTTTCATGAAACTGATGGTCGTTTGCGTGGGGGACATTTTCCACAGTGTTATCCATCCACGATACACAACCATTAATCCTGGCGTTATGATGACGGCTGCCACAAGTTAGAACGTTTCATCACCTGTCGTACTAAATTAGAACAACGACATGTATATCGATATACTTGTTTAATGCATTCTGACGTCATTTCTTCATCAGGAAGGGACTTTGCACTTCCAGCAGGATAATGCTCTCCACATTTTGCCTGTTCTAATCAACATGTATTGCGATATAGTATGCAACATCATCGGAAGGTACACATGTTAGAATTCAACCTCGTTTAACCATAGGAGACAGGAGGCGACAATGTGTGCCTCATTCAGGACGAATACCTACATAGCTTTCACCGTTACATTAGAAGAGAAGGTGTTATAGCATGATATATCACAAGATGGTATTCGCCTTCTGTATGAACGTGTCAATGCGTGTACAGGACTCTGTTATCACCCATTGAGAAAATACAGTAGACGAATATGACATATGAACAACATTGATAAATGCTATGCATCTTTGAATCTGCTGTCCTATTGGTATTTACATGTCCTTGTGTTTGCTATGTATGTAGATGTGTCTATTTCATATAATCCGGTGATATTGCACGTGTGTTTAATATTTAATAAAGTGTAATTTATATTGATGTTCTTGCGCATAATCACTCACACGCAGATAATAATAATAATAATAATAATAATAATAATAATAATAATAATAATAATAATAATAATAATAATAATAACGACAAATCACAGACAGAACAATCAAAGATAACCGGTTTGGCATTTCGCTCACAGACCGAAAAAACAACATGTGCCTTCTTATTGACATAGCAGTCCCTGAAGACTGTAATGTATCTTTGAAGATCTTTAAAAAGCAATCAAAATACAAGGACCCTTAAATAGAAATTTTACACTTAGAGGCATCAATATATCCAGTTGTATTTGGAGTCCGCGGACTGTTTGATAAAGATCCCAATAAATTTGGCGAAGGGATATCTTATAGCGCATGCCTTAAAGAAATACAAAACATTGTACTCACAATACAGTCCATACCTTACGAATAACGGCTTTAACTATGTAAAATATGTGACCTTAGGTGTTTGTTCTTTTTTGTTTTGTTTTTTATGTTTGTTTTTTATTGTTTGTTTTTTCAACAGAAATGCTCGGTGGAAAATGTCATGATGCCATTTCTGACCTTCGGGCTCTGGTTGGGAGACGGAAAGAAATGAGTATACACCAGAAATCAAAGAAAATATAATAATAATAATTTTACCGAACTTTACAGTACATACAGTCAGAACAATGAAATCTAATAACCCAGACATCGTGATCAAAGACCACAAGATGAGAATGTACTATTTTTACTGATATGGCAGCCGCTGCAGATTATACTGTATATTTGAAGATCTTTAAAAACTATCAAAATGCAAGGACCTTAAATTCTAAAAAAATGTGGGACATGTGTACATCAATAATTTCAGTTGGATCCCTCGGATTAATTGGAAAAGCGTAGGATAGACTTATTGAAAATATTCCTTGTGGACTCTGGTTTAAAGAAATAAAATAATTATTCTCACAAGTACAGCACACACATTAGGAAGAGCTTTACCTATGAAAAATGTATGTGGTCTTTTATCTGTTTATTTTTTTTTTTACAAAAACGATTGGTGATTAATGTCATGGAACCATTTCAGACATTAGGTATCTGATTGAAACCCGGAAGGAAATGTGTATACAACGGAATTGAAAGAAAAAATAATAACGTGCAAATGTCTTGTATCACGTTGCACGATATTAGCATCCACTGAATTTAAAATACAGCATGGCAGGATGGGCCAATATCTGCACTGAAAAAGCTGCAGCTTTTGCGGAGACACTGGGAGAAAATGGTATGCACACCACACAGACCCGTTTAGGGATATCGTACCAAAGTTTGGGTCTTTAAATGCACACAAACATTTCAATCAAGCTAATCGCCCAGACACAGTGATCAAAGACCACAAAAGCAGTAACTGCTTTATTATTGACATGGCTCTACCTGTAGACTGTAATGTATTTTTAAGATGCTCAAAAAACTATCAACATACAAGGACCTTGAAGCAGAAATGTCATAAATGTGGCACATGAGGACATTAATAATTCTATTTGTGGTTAGAGTCCGAGGTTTGATTTTGAAATGTTCTGGTAGATTCATCGAAGGGATTTCTGGTAGTCCATACCTTAGAAAAATAGATAAACATTGTTCTAAAAAAAAACTTCCTTATGAAACACTTTATAAATTTAAAATGTATGTGATTATTTTATAAAAATGTTCAGTGGAAAATGTCTGACAAGGTGTCAGGATTGGAATCGAAAGGAAATGATATACAATAGAAACCAAAGATGATAATAATAATAATAATAATAATAATAATAATAATAATAATAATAATAATAATAATAATTATTATTTTTTTTTTTTTTTATTATTATTATTATAATAACAACAACAATAAATTAGTAACTAACTTCTGGGACATGCCATTTCAAACTGGCAGGGAAATAAAAGCCAACGGACCTGATATTATCATAAAAAGAAAAGAAATTCAGGAAGTGTATGCTTATAGACATAGCAGTACTATCTGAGAAACAACTCCATGAATATTGTCGAGAAATTGTCCAAATACCAGGACCTAGAGATCGAGATTAGCAGTATGTGGAAATGAAGACTGAAACTGTATCAATAGTAATAGGAAATCTGAGTCTCGTAAGTAAAGGAATGGGCAATTCTACTAGCAGACCAGAAGATCGACCCACAATGAACATCTAATATACTAAGAAAAGTGCCATCAATCAAATGACAATTCTACTATAGGGACTAACGGCGATAGTTAGAAACCGGCTCTAAATTATACAAATCATGAAACATAGCATACATAAATAATAATAATAATAATAATAATAATAATAATAAAGATTTAGTGTCACTAAAGGAAAAACAGAAACCATTTATATACTGTATTCCTAGAGAATAACGATTTTAAGCCAACAACTCTTTACAAGGGAAACAGATAAGAACATTTATTTATATATCTAAAACCGGCTGAACGGATAACAAGTGCGATACCGATAACGTTACTTTTGAACATTTTACTTTATTTGCCTATTGCAAGCACACAAACACGCACTTCCAGCGTATCATATGCACGAGATTGTCGTTGCTTGGAAATCTTCCATGTAAACAAAAACAGACTATCATGATTGTTTTGTCCGTGTATTGTTTAATATATTGTAATGTAATTGTCATCTTTGATAATGGCTTATGTAAGCTAAAAGCTTAGATAGTATTCAAAAATATGTATCAATATTGTGATTTTCTTTCTTCTTTTGATGATAATGTTATTAAGCTTATCACACGATATAAAAAGAATTTTCATAAAATAAATGGACAAAATTTGTCTATATTATTTAATGAATCAATATATGTATATATATATATATATATATATATATATATATATATATATATATAGAGAGAGAGAGAGAGAGAGAGAGAGAGAGGCAGATAGATATATACATAGACAGAGAAAAGGAGAGACAGAAATAAAAGAGTAAGAATATTATCTGAAAATGAACTTTATTCACCCCAAAAAGATCTTGCGAAGAAGAAAATACCAGAATAGGTTCATATAATTTAGAGATCTATTTTATTATATTATTAATTACGTGTGTGTGTGTGTGTGTGTGTGTGTGTGTGTGTGTATGCGTCACCATCAATGAAAAATATTCACATGAAGTCAGTCTTAAGTGAAAACAAACACAAGTGTAATTTTTAAAATCTAATAATTTCTATTTTTTTGGCTGATATCATATGTCTGAATCCAGTGACTGATACAATTGCAGATAAAATTAATCTACTGCATCAAAGTTTTCTAGAATTTCGCAGGAAATAATATTACAAAAGTACGGGCAAATATATCTATCACACAATGGAGCTAGTCATTTGCAACCTTATCTGGAAACAAGAAATCAATATCAATAAAGTAAACATTACTAGCGACTTCATATATATATATATATATATATATATATATATATATATATATATATATATATATATATATATATATATATATATAAAATAAAATATACGGAACTAAACTTCCAGACATCATGTTACGTATATGATATCCTGACATCAAAGAGATACACAGATGAATTTAATTTATTAACGAGTATTAAATATCTCTTGATATAATTTCGATATTTTTTTTAACAGATCGTTAATTTTTGACACCATCTTACTTTAAATTTCTTCTTTCTTTAAGGTTAACTCAATTTAAAGTATGATAGCATTAAAAGTTAACTATTTTAAAAGTTATGAAATCTATTTAAGTTAAGTATCATATTTGTAAATAAATATTTATTTAACAATATAATCATCTGATGAGAGGATACCATGTGTAAATTTGTGACCAAAACATAACTTATTATTCTTTTTTTCATATATTTTTTTTAAAGATTGATTGGTTAGTATTTAGGAACTTATTTAGAAAGCGTTTGGTTTTTAAAGCATCATAATCCAGAGATTCACTGGTCAATATGTTTTGGCAAAATGAAAGTATCGTTAACATGCATGTATGTATGGCTGTGAGTTTGTGTGCGTGGGTGCTTGCTTGTGCATATGTTTGTGTATACTTTCTTGTGCTTATGTTTGCGAGAAATTATTAATTTTTGCTTGAACACACACACGCATATATATATATATATATATATATATATATATATATATATATATATATATATATATATATATATGTATATATATATATATATATGTATATCTATATATATATATATATATATATATATATATATATATATATATACGCTATCCTACACGAACACGCATATATATATATATATATATATATATATATATATATATATATATATATATATATATATATATATATATATATATATATATATATATATAAAAATATATAACAGCGTTAAGGATTGTTTGATAAAAATTACACCCGAGGGATGATGAACATCACACAAGGTGAAAATACAATCAAAACAAAATGGTGATTGTCATAATACAGGGCAGAATATTTCATTTTCGAATTTCATTTTTTTTTTTTTAAAGGTGATTTCATCATTTCGTAAATAATGTTATTCATTCAATTTACTGTTAGGTGTTATATGCCGTGAAACAATACATTATTTACTTGCTGAACTGGCACGGACTCTTCTGAACTGTTTACACTCGAAGAATAATTGAATGTTATCTCGTTGCAAACAGCCGTAGAGTATGTCAAGAACTGAAGATAGATATGAAAATGAATATAAAAATATCATTCTCGGAAGAAGTCTTGCACGTGGTAACACGCAATTCCCTCTGATAAAATAAGTGTGCACTTTGGCTCGTATATGTGCACAATTGTTAATGTACACTTAAATTCCCTCGTTCTTTTCCTCGCAGTTATAGCGGACGATGAAAACAAGGATATAATAGATATTTCCTGCAGTATGTATTTGCTTCTAACTCCTTAAATATAATAAAGGGCATTTTCATACGTTTTACAATAATAGACGGGATGACAATGAATAGAATAAGTTTTATTTGCTTAAAATATTTCCAAATCTTCGACTTAATATATGACTATATTTTCTGATATCAGAATAAGATAGATGCAAAAGTTCAAAAATCTATGTAAAATAGTAACTGATAGCGGGAAAAGTTGATCCTGAGATCCAACGTCGTACAGAGAGAGCTAAATCTTTCTTCCAGAATTTATCTTGCTGTTCAATCTCCTGCATTTTCTTTCGAACAGAAATAGCAGTTTTCACTTGTTCCCTGATTAGGATTTGATTTCCTGTTCCTTCTAAAGTTTTTTCGTTCTCTTTGGCACGCCCTAGTGACATTATTGCCTTACATGGGGTGAAATGATGAAAAAAAAAACTCGTTACAAATAAAGGAAAGAGTTATGAAATTAGATATAATATCAGTTGTAGTGATTGCTCCTCCTTAGTCGCGGAAGAAGCCTATAAGCTGGTGTTGTTTTGTGACTATAATAGCACGACAAATAGTTCACCCTTTCCCTTTCGCTTTTAGAAGGTGATAAGTAGAAGATTTCTCCAGGCTTCCATTCTGGGAGGGCATAATCATCCGGCAACATCCAGGTTCACACGAAGACACACACTCAAATACACACACCCGTACGCACACTACAAATGCTTTCGTACTCTTTTCAAATGTGTACACGCTAGTATATTTTCCCTCTTTTGCTAATAATCTATTTGTTATATAAAAATACATGAATATGTTTCGATGTTCAAATGTTTACCTTTTCATTTTAGCTCTACAATTGAGGGCAAACCATTATTTACTTTTAAAAATGTTGTTTGCCAGTTTTTTGTTAGCAGAGCTAGAAATACTATTGGTAAGAGTATGAACATTACTTTGAACTACAGTCTCGGTCATTGATGATATGACTGGGCGGATGATGGTCTTGGCTGGAACTGCCAGGCCTTGCGTTGAGATTTTTTTTTCTTTCTCTTCATTCTTTCTCCTCTCTTCAAAAAAGGGACAACCGACACGAATTACGCCACCTAAAATATATACCGATTAAAAAAATAAAAATCCACTATTTCCTTACAAATATATAGCGAAATACACTAAACCAGTTCACCCGAACAAAAAAAATCAAATTATGTACTACAAAACATTTAAAACAGCTAATCTTACCCTCAAAATTAACAACACAGCATCAAAATCAAAATTACAACGAACGAACATTATTTACGGGTTCAAATGTCTCTTAAGGAACTATGTTCTTGATCAAACCGAACTCATAAATAATTACATCGGTCACACTACTACATTCCTATCCATACGTTACATCTATCCGACCGCAGATCCATCGGAACCCATTTAAACATGCACACAAACTTATCAGACTCCATCCTAAACATGCTAATAAAAATACAAGCATAATAACCTCATGTACATGTAGAAAAATATAAAAAATAAAGGAGACCTTAATAATAAAAAAAGAAAAAAAGCCAGCACTCACTAATATTAACAAGTAACACGGTCACAATGTGCTTACTGTGTTCGGAAAATAAAACATCACTATAACGCTAAATATACACACACAACCCCATACACCCAGTTAAAAATAAACCCACCCTTGATAATGGCTAAATGTTTAACAGAAAACCATCAGAATTACACAACATTTGAACAATAACTACACACTCTGTGACCAGAAAGAAGAAGACTTGATTGAACACAAGAAAAATTAAATAAAAAGCTTAATCGCAGTACCTTGTCTGTTGTCTTTAATGATATAAGTAGAAAAGAGGGATTTCTGCCTAAATATTCAATATATATATATATATATATATATATATATATATATATATATATATATATATATATATATATATATATATATATATATATATATATATACAGAGTGTCCCAAAATAATGTATGCACTCTTTAATTATTAATAGTTAAAAATACATTACTGTGATGTGAGAACTTATATGAATGAAAATATGCAAAACAGATTGATTGGAAGAAGATGGACAGTTGAATACCCACCTAGATCACCAGATTTGACACCTTTCGATTTCTTTTTGTGGGGGTTTCTAAAAGACAAAGTTTACAGCAGGAAACCTGAAACAATTGCTGAAATGAGAGTATCAACTTAAGAAGAATGTACAAAAAATAGTTCTATTTCTTCAAGATATGAAAAGTGTATTGAACAGAACGGCAACCAGTTTGAGCAGTTGATGTGAACTCATCATTATATGAACATTCTGCCATTGTCGCAAGTAGTTTTATCTAATTAAAGTTAATTTAATGTTTTTTTTTGTATATTTTACTCTCAAATTCTTTAAAGGTGTATTCTTTCTCTTGTATTAATATTATTTACAAGTCAAAATACATAAATTGAATAAGTAATAACAATTCAAAGAGCGTATACATTATTTTGGGACACCCTATATATATATATATATATATATATATATATATATATATATATATATATATATATATATATATATATATATATATATATACCGGTTGTAACATCAAAATTGTTCAAATCGGCATGGGATGATTATCCATCCCAAAAAATGTTTAATATCTAAAAAAAACACTTTAAACTAATTCAGTTACTTTTTTCCAGTTTTCGCTTAAAACGTGTAGCTATCTTGTCACCATTTTTCGTAAAAATCACTGAAAAACAATTTGAACTATTCAGTTAGAAATTGAACTGATTAAAATAATTTTGTGTCAGCACGTCTATGTCTTCCTAAATGAGCAATGGTAAAAGGAAAAATAATTCAGGTCTTCAGTAATGGTACCAATGGTATTCATACTCTGGTTTTCATCTTCAAATTCTTTTCACGGACAATCAATAGTACGGTGATTAAGTTTTAAAAAGACGGAACAGTAGACAAGAAACTAGATCAGAAGGTCACAACATCAATTGTGATCATCATTTCAAATTAGAGCTAAATACATTCGTAGAGTCTAATAATGTTATAAAAACCTCGGAGTATTCCAGTAAGATATCTTTAATCATTTCTAAGATACAACCCTTCAAAGCTGATTCTAATAATTGAACAACTTTGGCGTCACACGATTTGGACAATTTTGCTGTTTCACACACACGCACACACGCACACACACGCACACCAAAAACACACCCACTTATATATATATATATATATATATATATATATATATATATATATATATATATATATATATATATATATGGGGAAATTTTTATAGAGTTATGCTTACGTGTATTCATTTGTCGGCAATGTTTTACCTTCAGGACAGCAAAAAATCTGTCACGAAGGGAATTTTTTCGTTAACATCGTTATTGATTTATACACATTTAACGCCATCGGCAATGTTTATTTACAATAATATAAAACTATGTGAACCCAGTACAAGGCGATATTTATTATTTACCTTTTATAAAGAAATATATTTGACAATATCTATTAGAAAATTCTCAAAATATGCACACCAACTACAATTGCCCATTCGTCTTTCCTCTCTAGTTTTCAAATGTTGCATCTTCACGTGTCGCTAAATTTTATACCAACGTCTTTCGGGCGTCATTTTCTGATCTGATGCTATCATTTTTTTATTATTATTATTATTATCATTATTATTATTATCATTATTATTATTATTATTATTATTATTATTATTATTATTATTATTATTATTATTATTATTATTATTATTATATAAGAGTTTTATTTCACGCATTTCTCGCCTGTGGAACACTCATCTAGCTTCCTCTATCCAAGCCAACTTTGATCTAGGATGAAATGTCCATCTTTATCTACTATCAACGTGATTCCTCTTCTGTTATTGTCACGCCCTTTAATAATTTTTATTTTATTTTACCTATTCTGTCACACTCAGTAACCCTTAGTGTCTTAGTGACATTATTTTCTTACTTGAGGAGAAATTATTAACATATATATATGTGTGTGTGTGTGTGTATGTGTGTGTGTGTGTGTGTGTGTGTGAATAAAAGATCAAATATCGATCAAGTTTGAATAGGAATCCGAGAAAATGAGAGTATAAAGAACATGTAGGAAACAGATCTTAATTTTACATGTTTCTCTTTATTAAAGTCTCGTCAAAAATCAAGATAAAATGATAAAAAAAAATGACAAAAGCAAAAAGACGCATATAATGGCACGTTGTTAGTTCTTTTATTCAAGTGCCGGAGTTTATCAAATCAAATATCTACAGTGCGATACCATATACATTGGGGTAGCATTGCGCGATCTAAAAAACCGCATCGAGGAAGACACAAGGAACTTACGATTAGATAACCATTCAAATTCTCTCGTCTTACAACGCGACTACGTGGGACATTAATTTCACCAATGCCAGATTTATTAATAAAAGAAGACCCTTTAAAGAGAAACTATTATGAAAGTGTATTTATAGCAAAACTACCAACTATTAACACACATTTTAAAAACTACATTACTTCATTTTTCTACAGATCCACAATTTATGAATCTAACTTATGTCTATCTAATACATAAAAAACAAAGAAGATATATACAAAATACGCACGAGATATGCTTTATGAGAGATCAAACCAAAGCGAAATTTTTCTAAACATTCTGCCTCGTCTCATTAATATTTACACACTTTTGCTTCTAGAATGTTCACAAATATTTGAACATTATCTGTTACTTCAATATACGTGACACATATCGAAGCATCAATCTGCGTTTGTTTTTTTTAACATTATTTTATAGTCTCTGTCTTGATCTCTGACGAAGCGTTAATAAAATTAAACATGTTAGATTGCGATATGCTTCCAACTGTCATTTATATTATCATATATATATATATATATATATATATATATATATATATATCATAAGTTTTATAGAGATGAGTTTCTGACGCTGAGTTTCACGCTTTTGCGATCATCAGGTAAAATCTGTCTCATGAGCGCAAAATCGGGGAACTCAGGGTCAAAATCTCGTATCCATACAACTTATTATGTTAAATCTATCATTGATATCGAGCGCTTTCCACTAAGTACTGCGCATATAAAATAAAATATTCAATAATTAACAATAACTTTATTTGTAAATTTCGCTTTCCGAAACAGTATATATATTATAATTATTTGCTCTTCAAAAATATGACTCCATCGCGAAAAAATATGAGTCCATCTTCAAAATAATTATAATATTTTGCTCTACTGTTTTTATTGAACACTGTTTTTTTTTAAATAAAAATAATTGCTAAGAACACCCGATTATAAATCTTACTGTTCTTTTTTATTATTTTAATGTATATATATATATATATATATATATATATATATATATATATATATATATATAAAAGTGAACATAGAAGTCAACACTTAGAGGCGGCAGTCTGTTTCATTCTAGATGCAATCGTCAGGCCATGAGAGCTGTTATTTTTATCGGTTATTTATATATACGCGTATACCCGTATATATAAATAGTCGCGAAAAATAATTATTGCTGTTATTTTTCTCGATAAAAATAATAATTGCTGTTATTTTTCTCGGCTATTTATGTATACATGTATACCCGTATATATAAATAGCCGATAAAAATAACAGCACTCGAGTCCTGACGATTGCATC
Organism: Acanthosepion esculentum; assembly: GCA_964036315.1. NCBI lineage: Eukaryota > Metazoa > Mollusca > Cephalopoda > Sepiida > Sepiidae > Acanthosepion > Acanthosepion esculentum. The sequence goes on along the minus strand of OZ038477.1, from coordinate 57,564,602 downwards.
TAGCATGAAACAGACTGTGGGCTCTAAGTGTTGACTTCTATGTTCACTTTTATAATTACACACACTCTATCACCGTTATTGAGCACTTTATCCCATAAATATACCACACTTTAAGACTATATTTCTTCATACACACACACACACATATATATATATATATATATATATATATATATATATATATATATATATATATCAGCATTGAAGTCAACATCCAGAGGTGATAGACTTTTTCATGATAAATTCAATCATCAAGCCACCTGATTTAGTTTCTCATGAAACAGTCTGTCGCCTCTGAATGTTGCCTTCAATATTCACTTTTATTTTTACATACGCTCTATCTCTGATGATAAGCACTTTGTCCCATAAATATACTAAACCATAAAACTATATATATATATATATATATATATATATCTGTGTATGTGTGTGTGTGTAAGATAAGAGAGATAGATATGAGAAGATAAGATAATCTGAAGAGCAATACTGTGTACACCCGTGCGTTTATATCTGACGATGTGTTTGCACTGCTAGCTGTTGTTCTCTGCCAGTCGCAAAATATAACTCAGCTCTTTCTTTTGAATCTCGAAGTCTAATCAATCGCCAATGATCTGGACCATCGAGTCAAATCAATCTCGCTCGTCTTTGATTCCAGAGTAATATGAAAATGACTGATTCAGCCGGCGTGCAACCCTTGTATATACATCACACATGAATTGGATTTGCATCGGAAACAGTAAGCAGCAAAAGCGAAGAGGCGTAAGATGTCGTAGAATAAAGAGAATATTTTGTAAAAAAAAAAGGAAAAAAGAAAAAAACTGAAGGAATGTGCGAAGGAAAGACATTTTAGATAAATATAAACCGAGGTATATAAACGAGAAAGGAAGGTAAGAATGAAAGAAATTGAGTAATGAAAAATCTAGGAATAAGAAAAATTTTAAAAAGTAACTTTTGGTCGCTGTAAAATAAGATGAAAGCACAAGATGAAAGCTGTAAAATAAAATGAAGGCTGTAAAATAAAATGAAAGCTAGAATAAAAATGAAAGAAAAGAAGGGGCAAATGAAATGAGATTTTAAAAAGGAAGATGAAAAATGTCTGAGTGGATACAGGTGATATAGAAGAAAAGAAGAAATTTAATGAAATTCGCAAATCAAAATAAATCTGACTTAAAAATATTACGAGTAGCTGAAAATTCCAAATCGTAATTAACCCTTGCCTAATAAGGTAACATTTGGTAATCGTAATGATAAGATTAACCGTTTCTTTATAAGGAAATATTTGCTAATGGTAATGATAATATTAACCATTTCCTTATAAGGAAGCAATCGGCGTGGGTCCAATGTTATATTGGGTTGGTATTTATAAAATCTTTCTCTTAAAACAATGTTTTCAGGAAAATAGTTTTCTTAAGTCCACAGACAGTTATAGTTCTTTCCACTATTGATGGGTGGGGGGCTTCGTTTCTAACCTTTTGTTAAATGTCAACATTATTCCCTCTTCATTTTATATGTTATATCTATTTTATTCGGCTCTGCTGTTGTAAGTCGTCACATATTGTGATTTCTCTTATCAAATACAATTCTTTGTTATTCTGTAGCGCCATTTCACGTGGTTTCTACATGCGTCACTCACCCGAAGTAATTTTTAAGTAAGAAGAACATGAGAAGAAAGCCGATCAGAATGGAATGAAGAAAGATCAGAACAATAAAATGAATATGAGTGAAAGAATATCATTATGGAAAAAAAATAAAGATGAAATAGAACCGAAAATGGAAGCATGCAATTAGACAAGGAAGAAAGTATAAAAGTAAGAATCATTTGCAGAAAAGAGCTGATGTATAGAATGTTGAGATTAGATTGAACACTAACAAATAAATACATACGTAATTTTGAATGATAGAACGATAAGATATCAAGATACGCAACAACAAAAAAAGAAATGAAAAAGAAAAAAATAAACAAGAGTTTCCAAAACAAAGAGTTGAGAGAAAGAATGTTAAGAGTGCAAAAGAAAGAAAGAAAAAAAGGAAACGTTTCGAATGAAGATGAGATCTGCAATTGCTGCGACAAAATAATGAAAGACAATAGTAAAGAAAACAAAATTTCACTCGAAGAAGTTTAGGGCGATAAAAAAAATTAGATAACGACAGACAAAGAAAGACAGAAAGAAAAAAAGAAAGAAAGAAAAATGAAAAAAGATCGAAAGAAAGAATGAATGCACAAATGAGAGAAAGAAATAAGAAACTAAAAAAGAAAGAGAATGACAAAATAACGAGAAAACAGAAAGAATGAATTTAAAAATGAAAGAAAGGAAGAAAGAAAAACAAAGATAGAAAGAAAGAAAAATAAGAAAGAAAAAACTCAAGAAAGAAATAAAGAAGAAAGAAAATGTCAGAAGACGAGCTGAAGTAGAGAATGTTGTAATTGCGGTGTGGAAAAAAAAAAGAAATAAAATAATGTTTCGAATGAAGATGGAATCTGCAATTACTGTGACAAAATAAATAAAGAAAAGATTGCAGAAAACAAAATTCCAAATGAAGACGTTTATAGATTACGACGGGAAAGAAAGAAAGACAGAAAGAAATAAAGAATGAGAGAGAAACGAAAGAGGAGGTAGTAAGAGAAGAAATGAAGGCGGTAGAGATGTATAAATCGATTACATTATAAAAAACGAAACATAAAAAAGAAAAAAAAGTTTTCCAGAAATAAAGAATGGAAATTAATCAATAAAATAAGAAGGAAAAGAGATTAAAAAAGAAGCAATATATGAAAGGAAAAATAAATAACAGATTTATCTAAAATAAAAACACTTTTATAAAAGGGAACGACAACGATAGACAAAACAAAGACATATGGAATTGTAAGAAAAACAAAACGTGATAAATCCATGAAAAAGAAATAGACGCTAGAAAAATTAAAAATAAAAGGAAAAAAAACTATTTTTTCCTTTTTACAAATCCAACCAATTAATTATACAGAAATCACGTGACGTTCAATTTGTTTATTTTGTGTTCTATAATTCTAAAATATTAAATTTAATCATACCGCTTAAATTCTAAATTAAACGTATCGATTTACTTTCGTAGAATGTATCGTCTGTATTTTCCTACAGCAGATAAGTACGAAAAATGTACTGAAAAGTTACCATCTTAACAAATAATCGATTTTTACAGAAACATAGTGATGTATGTCCATCTGGTAATATTTCGGAAGGAGATCGAACCGGCTAATTTTGGCCATCTCCTTTTATATTTGATAATTTATCTCTTTTATGTAACCGCTTTTTTAAATGAAAGAAAACAAATGAATAATAGATGCAAATACGTTATTTTGAACAGGAATTCGCGCTTATGAAAATATTAATACAATCCCTGCCAGCAAGATTAAAGAAAATGATTGAAAAAATAATTGAAGTATATAAAGTATACGATATAAATATTTTAATATATAAGGAAAAAAGCTTCATATATGTAATGAAGTGTTGATGAAATATGACATGCAATGACATTAGAAAATAATTTCTGACATACATTATTTATTCATGAATATTTATCCTAAATGAATTACAAAATTTAGCAACATTTTAAACAAAAGTCTCTTACATCCTTGTCAAGTATAAGCCATTACGATCGGCCTCTGTCTAATTTCTGGTAAATACGTTGACAAGAAGAAAGGATTGTAATCAAACAGTCCATCCTTTCGGCTTAAAGCGGGCTGAACCTTTAATGTACAATATTTTGCCACAAGATTTTAAGCTGTCAATAAACGAGATTTATATAAACAGGATTGGGCGATCATTCAGATGTTTCAATAAGGAAGAATTTTTTTGTAAAGCAAAAAACAAACTATTCTAATAGATATTCATTATCGTAGGTTTATATCTAAAATAAAAAAAGGGTTCATCTTTGTAAAGACATATACAATTAACAGCGAACATTTTTCCTTAAGTAGCTCCAGTAGATCAATTTTAACTAACAATATGTGAAAAAAACTGCCATAATTTAATATTTAACATATGAAGGGAATTTAATTTTCTGTCTCACCCTCTTTCATTTTCTCTGTCTCACATACACACACGCTCACATTCACACACTCATTAGATGGATGTGTGTGTATATGTGTATACGTTTATACGTGTATGTTTATGTCAGGTAGAGTGTACCTAATAGATTTATGTGCCCATACATATAGCATACCATAAATCTTTATATTTTCATATATACGTTCTATATCTGATATTGAGGACTTTATCCCATTAATATAGCACACCTTAAAACTATATTTCTTCATATTTTCATATACATATACATATACATACATACATATATATATATATATATATATATATATATATATATATATATATATATATATATATATATATATATATAACATATATATAAAATTGACATTCTCATTTTACTCATATATATAAATGAAATACATGTAGGACAAAGTCTTAAAAAAAACCCGTGCATAATGTCATCTATGAACTTAACCAGGACAAAAATCGCGTTTCTTGATGAATTGATAGACGTTAATAATAATAATAATAATAATAATAATAATAATAATAATAATAATAATAATATTAATATTAATAATAATAATAATAATAATATTAATACATTTACTACCTCTCCATATATAAAATAATTAAAATAAATTGCGCACTCATAAGCATATAATTGAAAATCTTAATTATTACAAAATAGCTATTATACAAAACTTAATATAACGTGCAAAATCAAATTCTTAAACAAAAAGTATATTCTATTCTGAATTAAAAAATATATGAAATAGACCCTCATTAATAATGAGTTTCCTAATTACGTCGTTGATGAAAAAATTCCAAAAATTATTAGGCATATAAATATAAATGAAAATGAATACAATACTTCATCATATAAACTTTAAACATATCAAATATAAACAGAATGAAAAAATTCTAAAAGGACTCATAAACACTAATGGATCGCTCAATGATCCGAGTAAAAAAGGGAGGATTCTTGTATACTATACTAAATTTGATATAACCAATCTAGCTTTCAAAAAACATTATTCGCTCGTGAACTAACATCTTACAAAATGCCAACATTCTACATAAATTTAGATGTCCTTCAGAAGATTGCATTTTTGATAAAAATGTTAATACGTATGCTGGTTTTAAAACGACGATGCTGTCGAGAAGGTTTACATTTCACTTGGAGGAGCATAGTTCAATCTTACAGCATTCAAAAAACACTCATGCTCACATTCTACAGTTTAACAAATATTGATGATACATTTACATTACACCGAAATAAGTAATAAGTAAACATTTTAAATTCTACGAGCCCTTCATATAAGAGAATTAAAGTAAAAATAAATTCAACTATATATGTAGCAAAAAATATATATCTTTGTTGCAGCAAAGGTATATATATATATATATATATATATATATATATATATATATATATATATATATATATATATATATATATATAAAGTGAACATAGAAGTCAACACTTAGAGGCAACAGGCTGTTTCATGCTTAATGCAATCGTCAGGCCAGGATACAGACTGAAACAGACTGTCGCCTCTAAGTGTTGACTTCTATGTTCACTTTTATATTTACACACGCTCTATCTCTGATATTGAGCACTTTATCCCATAAATATAGCACATCTTGAGACTATATTTCTTCATATATATATATATATATATATATATATATATATATATATATATATATATATATAAATAATAATAATAATAATAATAATAATAATAATAATAATAATAATAAATCAAGAAATACAAAAGTTGACAGCCTTGCATTAAAAAACATCGTGAGTTTCGAATTAATATAGAATGATAACAAACGCAGTAGAACGAATATTTAAGTTGTTTTGGATTAACAGAAACGTATATATATATATATATATATATATATATATATATATATATATATATAGAGAGAGAGAGAGAGAGAGAGAGAGAGAGAGAGAGAGACAATTTAACCCACTGAAGATGGTCTCAGATGAGACTGAATGTAATTGTTTTCATTTTTAGCCACTTATGTATAGATCGAGCTACATGTTTATATATATGAATATGTATGAGTGTGTTCGCCCCCTCATGTGTGTGTATCGGTGGAGTCTAAGCAATTGTGAAAATATTTTTGTTTGATCTATATATCAATGAATAATACTTGCAAAGTTAGTCCTAATAACACGCGATGTTGCTCACAGAGAATACATTATATAAAACCGTATCCACTCTAGCTTAATGTCACAATCGTACGTATCGCCTGTGAATAGATGCTCCACTCATATATTCTATATGTGAAAGTTCGGTTTTGTTCGCTACATTCCTGCATTTTACTGAAATTGAATGAATAGCTGAAGAGTCAAAATTATTGAGACGACAAAGAAGATAATGTTAATGTATTCACATCGAAAAGAATGAATACCCGAAAGGAAATTAGGTAAGAAGGTCTGTATCACTAAATATTATATCTGTTGATTTTTTAAAAAAATATTTGTAATTTTAAAAAGGGAAACATTTATTTCATTTCGCTAACAATTTCCTCATTACGACAGTTCTAAATAAAAGAAATTATAAGAATGATATTGATTATCAATGAACTCATAATATATATATATATATATATATATATATATATATATATATATATATATATGTGTGTGTGTGTGTGTGTGTGTGTGTGTGTGTGTGTGTGTGTGTGTCTTTTTTACAAATACTTTCATGGTAACTGCTACGATGAGCTGCTTTCGCTAGTTCCCAGACTTCATGAATTTAAGCGCTAAACTAGGCTGTCATCTCGCTCTCAGCCTTTCACTGTCGAAACTGTTAAATGTAGTCGTCTCTTCTACTCCAATAGCTTCATGTCTCGCACTTCTCGCCTGTTGAACTCCCTCCCCTTTTCCAGTTTCGCTGATAGCTTTAATCTCCAACTATTTAGATGTAATGTCAATCGACGTCTCCAGATGCCTTGATCTAAACCCTATCTTTCTCTTCATCCTTTCTAATATCACTACTATTTGCTCTCGCTCCAACTCTCTATAACCCCTTGCGTTCTAGTGGCTTCCCGCCTTCCTTGGGGTGAAACGCTTTATATATATATATATATATATATATATATATATATATATATATATATATATATATATATAATGGCTATTTTTGTAGTGATTTTATAACATATTTATTTTATAATATTTTAATAAATAATTATATATATATATATATATATATATATATATATCTGATGCGATGGGTAAATTGTAACCTTTTTCATACTTAATCTCACACATGCGCGTCAAATTTATATTTTTTTATTTTGTCGACTGCATATTATATTATGGTCAGTCGGGCACCGTCTGCAAGAAAAAATGCATCATGATGCAATTCACTTCGATAGAAATTTGGAAATGGCATGTTGTACTGCCTTGAATTCGCGCCGGAAATTTCAATACGAACCTTTCAGAGTGATTTGTGTGACAATGTGAGAAAAGTGCAGAGAATTCAGAAAGATTTGGATAATATAACCAGTCAACAGCATGGTGTTAAAGTGATCACTAACGATGACGGCGTTATGCCTCCATTCATATTCCAATAGAGCCTCAGGCTCAACACAGCGGCCTATATCAAGAGAGTGGCTGCAGTAAGATCCTATCTGTGGCAACAGGATTCTGCTCCATGCTACACAAGCAAGATTTGCCACTCATGGCAGTCAAATAATTTCTGATATTTAACTCCCCAGACTGCAAGTTCGTTGAATATTATGCTTGTGGCATATTTGCACAAGAGAACAATAAAACTCCTAACTCCAGAGATGAACTGAACGCAAGGTTTCTGACAGGGTTGGGGTTAAATTAATTAAACAAGGAGGTTATCCACATAAGTAGCAGAAGATTCCGAAATCGTTTCGTGGCTGTGGTTGAAATCAATGGCTATGTTATTGGATAATTTTACTCTTTTTTTTTTGTAATTTTCGTAAATATATCTGTTCAAATGAAAAAATATTCACAAAGATAAAATAAAAATATACCCGAATTTTCTTTTCTGCTTCATATTACAATTTCATATTTATGAATCTTAAAGAAAAAGCAAAATACGCTATTTTTATACATGTCCCCTACTTTTCCTTGTCCTATAATTCCGTGGGATTCTAACCCATATTTCATTTGAATTCCATCCTAATTTCTTTCTCTCTCTCTATCTATCTATCTATCTATCTATCTATCTATCTATCTATCTATCTATCTCCCTCTCTCTCTCTCTCTCTTTCTCTCTCTCTCTCTTAATATATATCTATATATATATATATATATATATATATATATATATATATATATATATATATATTATCTTTTGGATATTTTTCTTATTCTATTACTTGATCTAAGCTTAGATCGAGGAACAGCACAATAAAAATAATATATCCAAATTTGGACAGTTTCTGTCTTTATTTTCTCCAGAAACTAAAGTTACTATACGAAGCTCTTAACAGCTCATGATCAAACATAAGAGACATTCGTTGTCTGTTATATTTAACAATATATGTGAATTGAAGGTCGTTCTCAATGGATTCATCACCAGCTCCTATCCCACTAACGCAGGTGTTCCTCAAGGCTACATCCTAGGCCCTATTCTGTTCCTCATATTCATAAATGATCTTCCTGACGCCATAGATTCCCAAGTCGGCATCTACGCGGATGACACCACAATTTACGCCTGCCTCAAAAACAAATCTAGTGATGCTGACAGTTAACCTGGCAGTTCATCTCGAAAAGGACCTACAATCGGTTGTGAACTTGGGCAAGAATTGGTTGGTTAACTTTAACGCCTCTAAAATAAAACTGCTCTCTATTAACCACCACAGGGATCCATCACTGCATCCCATTAGAATGTCTGAAGACCAACTTCTCGAGATCTCATCTCTGCGGTGCTCGGTCTCACGCTGTCCGCTGACCTGAGATGGAACAAATACATCAATTGCTTCATCCAGCGCAAGGAAAGTTGGCTCCCTGTGCCGAGCCAGGAAATTTTTCTACCCGGAATCGATCCTCCAAATCTATAAATCAACCATTCGCCTTTGCATGGAGTATTGCTGCCATATATGGTCTGGAGCCCCTGCTGTTTGCCTCAGGGTTCTTGATAAGATCCAGAGACGGATATGCAATGTAATTGGCCCTGATCTGTCATCTCGTCTGCAGTCGCTCTCTCACAGACGCGCCGTTGCCTCGCTCTGTGTTTTTTACAAATTCTTTCACGGTAATTGCTCCGGCGAGCTGCTTTCGCTGGTTCCTAGGCCTCATGGACTTAAACGTCCTACGAGGCTGGCATCCCGTTCCCACCCCTTCACCGTTGAAACTGTTAGATATAGACGTCTCTTCTACTCCAATAGCTTCATGTCTCGCACATCTCGCCTGTGGAACACCTTTCCTTATTCCTGTTTCCCTGACAAATATAATCTCCAACTATTTAAGTGTAACGTCAATCGACATCTCCAGGTGCCTTTATCTATCCACTTCCCTTCTCCACATCCTTTCCCCTTTCATTCCTATCTGCTCTCGCTCCAAAGAAATGTTTTAAACTAAACTCTGTTATAGAACAGATGAATTTTCCAAATAATAGTTTATATATATATATATATATATATATATATATGTATATATATATATATATATATATATATATATATATATATGTAATATGTATGTATGTATGTATGTGTGCATAACGTTAGGGAAACAAAAATACCAGAAAACAAGACAAATTACAAAAGAATGTTACATAAATAAACAACCACAGACACCGTTTAGTTTGAAAACTGTGGGAAAAGGTGAAAGTAACATAAATAAAAATATAAATTGTCATTTAAGACTAAAATCCTCATAGATTAGGAAGTTATTATTGATAACCTACAATAAAAATAATATATTCTGCCTTTCTTGGAGTACTAACAGATAAGCAAACAAACGCCAAAATTTATAAATGAGTGTAGAAAAAGGCAAGATGAATGCAACTTTGTGAAGCAAAAACAGAAAGAAAAAAAAAAAGACAAACGATCCGAAGGAAAATTGTGCGCAAACAATAAATAGGAATACATAAAACCCCGATAATTCTTTAAAAAGTTGAAAGAAATAATAATAATCATTACATATAGAAATTCTAGTGATACATATATATATATATATATATATATATATGTGTGTGTGTGTGTGTGTGTGTGTGTGATAAAAGGAAATAAAGAACAAAATAGGAAACGAATCACAATCTGATATGCTTTACCTGTATTAAGTCTTCGTCTGAGGTCGAGAATAGAAATGAAAAAGCAAAGAGTGAGATTACTGAAATGTTATGACTTTTGCTAGTTCTCATTGGTCAGACACGTGTCACGTGTATAAACGCAATAGATAATATATAAATATGGGTTAGGAACATTTATAATGTTAAAGAGTGTGATACTGTAAGAGTGTGTATGTAAAGAAACGCTTGTGTGTGTAGGTGTGTGTAGGATGGTAACGCTAATTCATGTAAGTGTTTAAATGTGTGTGTGAGGGAAGTCTACAATGTCATCTTCGTATTTTGTCTGTGAAATATAGCGATATGTTGCGAAGTAATTTTGTATTGGCTTGGACTTTTATATTCACGTATATGTGGGGAAATCTCTGTTTGTCAACTCTGTGTGGGTTGGTGAAAAGAAGTATGATATTGTAATAATCTAGATTTGGTCAGATTAAAATGCGTAATTTTGAAAAAGAAGAATGAGCATAATATTTATTATTTTAGACATGTTAGATTTAAGAATAATGAATCTGTAGAAAAATGGTGATACGATGTAATGTTTTAAACGACTCTTGTTGGCTTGTAGTAATGCTATGAATATATTTTCAATACATATATATATACATTTATATGTATACGTATATATAAATATGTATATATTTATGTGTATTTATATGTATATATATATATATATATGTGTGTGTGTGTGTGTGTATAATGAAAGAAAATATATTATAACTATGAATCAGATTATTTTTAATCACTATTTATGTTATTTTAAGTTAAAGTCAAAATCCGTTTCTTTTTACTTGGTGACAAATTCGTCAATTATCCTTCAGTTCAGTACGTTCTTGTAGTTTAATATTATTCCTATGGATTCTGATAATTTTAAAAGAGTTATATCGATAATGTAGAGAACGCTTTTAAGGACGAAATGTAAGCAAGCAATCAAGAAAAATATTTCCTTATCAACATGCCTGTGCCTGGTGACATTAATAATATCATCATCAAATTAAAAATCTTTAAAAACTACAGTGACCTATGAACTGAGGGTGTCAGAATGTGGGAAGTTCAGCTCTCTATTATCCTGCTTATCACTGTGGATTTGTGGCCTATAGCACCTAAGGACCTACATAAAGAAAAAAGAAAAATAAACCCAGGTTTGAGTTGCTTGACTCTTCAAATATTCTACTGTTTCCGGTCTGACGACTTGATGTAGCACATCCATCAAAAAACAACCGTGCTGAGGAAGAGAATAATAATAATAATAATAATAATAATAATAATAATAATAATAATAATAATAATAATAACATCACCCCGACCCGGTTAGAGAGATAGGACCTGTAACGATTTTACTACACTTTACAAAACACACAGTTAGAAAATCAAATCTAATAGCCCAAACAACAGAATGTTCTTTCCTATTGACTTAGCAGTCGCTGGAGATTGTAATGTATCTTTAAGGATTTTTAACAACTATCAAAAACAAATATCTTGAAGTGGAAATCTAAAAAATGTGGCACATTATATCACCAATAACTCCACTTGTAGCTGGAGCCCGCGTAAACTACCATAACACTTAGTAAACTTTATTTCTATGACAACTGTGTGTATGGCACCAAACTCGTTCAAAAATATCTAAATTTTCAGCTGTATACAGCCACATTCACAGGTCAATGGTTGTAAATAGCTTTTGGTGAATGGGACATGTATGTATCAGAGAGGACCATCCTCCTTTCAAATGTTTGTACTGGCGCTACATAATCACAAAGAACTGCATCAAATAACATAAACAACATATCCCGGGGATTTTCAACAACAGCAACAACTAAAATGTATACTACAGTTAAATCAGTGGCAAAATAATAACATAATGACAACGTTGATATTCTACACTACTTCAAAGTAAAGGTTATATGAAAAGCCTAATCAATACTTGAAAGATCAATAAGAGTTAGTGAAATTGAGAAACCTATTATCCTGAAAAAAAACAGCTTTCAGTGAAATTTATAAATTTCAAACGACTAAAAGCTAACTCTTTGGCCAATAAAAGCCGAATGTTAATACGACCATAGTCATTGCGATTAGCCTTATTATTTGTCTTGCTATTGGAGATAGCAGAAGTTTTAGAAATGATGAGGATATTTGTTTCGAACTGTATAAAAAGAAAGAAAATGGTTCGTCGAAAGACGCTGGAGAAAAAGCACGGTGAACGAATAGCAAGCAACAACAGATAAAGATACGAAAAAGAAATGTTTCTGTCAAAACGAAGATGTCTTGCAGAACATGAACTGACGATGTAGGGCAGAAACAGGTCGAGATACGACAGCTTCTCTTGTTAGTAAATTGATGAGGGCGCCATCTTTCGGAAGACATCAGTGTCAACATTAAAGAAATAACAAAAAACGTTACACAGTTAACTGTCTGTAAAAGATATATGCTAATGCGTTCGTCGAGAATAAGCAAGCTACTCCAGAGTAATTTCATGACATGAGATATCTCTGATCTAACATTGAATAAAATAATGTGCCATTTATTTTTTCAGGATACTTTTATGTTTTTCTACTTCCACGCAGTGGGAACGATATTTCACCAATTCATCCACTGGTGATATATGGGCGTGTTAACTTATGCAACCATTCGTCAAATCCAAGCGGTTAGATCTATTTTTGTTGATCAGTTCAAGCCGTAATTCTCACATGGAAATCATTTTAACACTCAATAAATAAACTTCTTCATTCTGGCGTGGCTTAAAGTATCACATAGCGAAAATAAGGAATATAACTACAGAATAAAATATATATTAGTTTTATATTATTAAACGAAAAAGAAATTTTGCTTCATTACGGAAAGCTTAATCAGCGAACCGAGTTCCAGTTCCTCTCTCGGCTGTCTTCACTTTGCACTAATAGCCTTGAAAGAGGAATGAATACATATATAGGCCTCCAGCTATAGGATAATAACAGTGCAGACTGTTTTGGGTGTACTGGTGGATAAATCCGAATTCAACATCGGACAACAAGAAATCAGTCCACTATATTTCCCCCATTATATATATATATATATATATATATATATATATATATATATATATATATATATATATATATATATATATATATATATATATATATATATTCCCATTATAATAATATTATATATATACTATATACTATATATATATATACTATATTCCCATTATAATAAGGACCTATAATAAAGAGAAATGAACGGAATCGTGATCGGCAATGTACTGAAGGGAAATGGTATTTACAAATAAAAAGCAAAGAAAAATTCGACTTGTACCTCGCTATTTACGGTAATTTGCTAATTACCGTAAATTACGGCGCAAAAGTCGGCCTCAAAATTTTTAACTCAAAATTCTGAGTTAAAATAATATAATACCAAGCGTATATGCCGACCCCAAAATATACCGTAGGTTATCTGTGGCCGAAAACCTAGGCCTACCGGTATTACGCTAACTTGTGGCAAAACCACATAAGAACACACCACTTGCCTGTATATTGAGACTATAATCGTAATATATTTCTATATGCGTTGTATAGCAAACAATCCAAAACACACACCTGTAGGTACCGTATAGTGTATCGATATAACTTCCATATAAATTTGTAAGGTCTACTGATAAACATACTAAAGTCAACATCAACACCTATAAAATATTAATACAGTATATTACACATCATACTAGGTAGTTCTTTTTAACAGTCCTACTACGTATCGTATGTTATTATGGTGTATATTGATTGTTAGGAATGCTGTTCCACTTATTTACATCTGGTGAGTAATGGTTTACATTTTATACCCACGTGGTAAGACGACACCATGTTTTGGAAGTATATATTTATAGGCTTGAAAACTCAAATTGTACACCACAATTTATGGTATATATCCGAGTTTCGTGAAAGCATTTTTATATTCTGGCATTGGATCGCCAAAAACATCTCTGCAAGGAGAACTAATGGTAAGCCTTTTAGAGAGTTTAAGTGTACTCATATGAAAATCAATATTCGATTTTTTTATTTTCATTGCAATTCTTATTTACTTTTCGTGTGGATGTTACTTTTTCAAATATTTCCCGATGTGTTTGAGGTTTGGGTAGCATATTCGATTCTTTCAGACGTCTGAGGACGATTTCATTCCGTGGACATTTTTCTCACTGTATCTTTACATATTTCTGGGCTGGTAGGAGATTTCGTTTTTCAGATTTCTTAGTCTGCGTTCTGGAACATATTGTGCTTTTTCAAGTACACGCCCGTTTCTTTATTTTTGTTTATTTTTGCTTGTTTATTATTGTCTTTTATCCTTGTTTCGGTTTCGTCCGAGTTGTATTTCTTTATCTTCGTCAGTCCATGTATTTATATTAGATTCTATCTGTTCATATCTCTCTCTATAACTCTATAATCGTGTGTCCATCAAAAAGACTGTCGTATAATGAAGAAAAAAGTTTCTATTCAAAAACAGAAAACTTTATTATTCATTTTTAAACATATCTTCTCTCTTTGTCATTACACATATTATTGTATTGTCAGCTCGAACGCTGTGAATTATGACTTCCAAATCTGATTCGTTTAAAAATGCTCTTCAGGACATTTACATTCATCCATGTCTAGTAATATATATATATATATATATATATATATATATATATATATATATATATATATATATATATATATATATATATATATATATATATATATATATATATATATATATATATATATAATGCATCACTGACCCGTATATATAAATAGTCGAGAAAAATAACAGCATTCGTGACCTGACGATTGTATCTAGCATGAAACAGACTGTCGCCTCTAAGTGTTGACTTCTATGTTCACCTTAATACATATATATATATATATATATATATATATATATATATATATATATATATATAACTTTAATAGTTTACTGTTATGTGGGCTAATCAATATATATATGATAATATGCAGAAGAATGCAGAATATTCTTCAATCGCTATTATTAATATTAAATATAAGAATTTAATATTGCAGTTCTCGAAGTATTAATAACGTTTGTTTTTTTTCTATAACGCGTTTTTTTTTTACTTTTCTATATTCATATTCAAAGAGCTTGAACAACTGTGCACAGACTTCAAAAGGAACACATAAACCTAACAATGTTTTAAAAATCGGCTTCAAGCATTTATAATGAAGAAATCCCGCCGAAATCGAACGTTTCCTTGTCAATATGTACGATCGAGTGGTTTTCTGTTTTGTTTTTTTAGTGCGAAACATACAACTTGTAAATTTTCATTTCGTCTCTCAAAAGATACGCACTGCTCTAGTATTCCATTATTCCATTATTATTATTCCATTATTCCATTATTATTATTCCATTATTATTAATATTATTATCTGTCGTTAGGAAGTTTTTAATTTTTAAGCTAATGAGCTGAATAAAATTGATGATCATTATCCTTTTTTTGTTTTGTTTTTGTGCTTTTATTTTCTTGTTTCCATGTTCAAAATCCTTTTACTTCCCATAACGATATTTTCTTAAACTTGTGGAAATTCTCCACTGTAATGGAATCTTTATTCTTCAGTTACGATGCATGTTTTTTCTTTATTTTTTCTCTGATTTATCCTATATTCAAGTCATGCAATTAAATTAAAATCTCCGTTATCCTTTGACGGTTATTTCTGTTGCTTTCTCTCTGGTTTTTCCTTTGTGCTCTTCACACCACAACGGAGACTGCTAAATATGTTAATGTCTGTAATAATGTTAACTAACATAATCACCATAATCAACTGAAATAATAAAGAATAGGAACTCATGAAAGTTTGAAAGGACCGAAACAAGATCAAAGCAAAGGAATCGTGAAAAGAAAGACAGAAAAAAATAGAATTCGTAAGATAATGATAAATAACTGGTAACATATTTTTGCTTATGTAATAAGGAAGAATGTTAATGATAGTTTTAGTCGTTTTCTTAGGAGAAAATATCAGTCAGTTGGTTGAAAGTCATAGAATATTTCTGTTAAAACAATTTTTTCTGGAAAATAGTTTTCACTTGTCCAGTAGCAGTTATAGCTCTTTCTAGTAGTGAGGGAAGTTTCATTGTTAACATTTCATTTGAAATAATGCAGAATAGGAACATCTTGATTATGTCTTTATTTTCTCGTCCAGTAACATGTGTAACCTTTATCAGTTGCTGCTGTTGGAAATTCTCTAGTGATTTTCACTACTTACATTGTACGGAATGCTGTCCGGATGTTTACTGTCATAATCCCGTACGCTCCAGTCATCTTCAGATGATATACGTCAGAATTTCAAACAGAAGTCTTTATTTAGTGCACAGTGATAGATTGTTCTAGTTCCACATGTCATGCCTTTTCTGGGTATCTCAGTTTCAGTTAATTCCCTTTAGTAAGTGAATTCTCCAAGTTTTTGCTCACATTTGATTTGGTCAGGTATTGAACTCACAACTCTTTGGGTAAAGTCACTGGTTTCAACCAACGCTTTTAACCACTTGGCCATGTGTCGTGAATATGACAATAACGATGAGGAAAATAGTCCGAAGAATATAAATAGTGTAAATAGTTATAATGCAGCATTTCGGAAGTGTAGAGACATTCATGATGTCATTTTCGTTATTTGGTACAGTTCTTTGTCATTCTGTAGTGCTCGTCACAAGTTTTGAAGAAGGATGTTCCTCGCCGCTATGATCTATCGTTTTCATTCATTCAAAATCATTTTAAACAATTGATCTGAGAAAGCAGTTCTATATAGCTGACAATGCTCCCAAAACAAAACTGCTCTCATTTAACCACCACAGAGAACCCTTCCTGCCTCCCATCAGAATGACTTATTCCCAACTCCATGAGAGCGCCTCTTTAAACCTGCTTGGTCTCACGCTGTCCACCGACATGTGACGGAATAAATACATTGAACAAATAGCTTCATTTACCACAAGGAATGTTGGCTCTCTGTGTCGTGCCAGAAAGTTTTTCTCGTCTAAGTCCATCCTTCAAATCTATAAATCAACCATCCGTCCTTTCATGGAATATTGCTGTCATATATGGTCTGGTGCTCCCGCTGTGCGTCTCGACGTCCTTGACAAAATCCAGATACGAATATGCAAGATGATAGGTCCTGAGCTGGCATCTAGTCTACAATCCATATCCCACAGACGTTCCGTAGTCTCCCTCTTAATCTTCTACAAATATTTTCACGGCAACTGTTCCGACAAGCTACTTTCGCTGGTTCACAGATTACATGAATTTAAACGAGGTACCAGTCTGGTATCTCGGTCCCACCTTTTCACTGTCCAAACAGTTAAATGTAACCGTTTCTTCTTCTCAAACAGCTTCTTCCACCGCACTTCCCGTATGTGGAAATCCCTTCCCCTTGCTCTCTTCCCCGATGACTATAATCTTCATATATTCAAGTGTAATGTCAATCGACATCTGACACCCAGAGCTTGTTCCCCGTCCTTCTCTGTATCTTTTCCTCAATGACGCCTCTTTACTCTTGTTCTCAATCCTCTGTAACCCCTTACGTGCTAGTGGCATTCCCGCTTTTCTCGGGGTGTATTGCTGTAAAAATAAAAGTCGTTTATGATAAAGTTCCAATATGAGGCTATTTAAGAACATGGCTCAAGTTCTTCGATTAATGTTTTGGTTCTGTAGCAATTTGTGCTGTTGGAATGTAGAATAGACTGTGATGGGGATAGTTTCTATCCCCATCACAGTCTATTCTATATTCAATTTCCATTTCTTCTGTTGAAGGTATTTAGTCTGTCTCCTCACTAAGACGAGTTATGACACAAAGTATTTTTTAAGGTGGGGACCCAAACGCGTACACCCGCGACAGGAACAAAAATTGCCAGCAGCCGCCGCTAAAGTCGGTTGAGCTGGCCTCGGTGCGAGCGCTGATTCCTCTCTCTGGTGCAATGAGAAGACGCGGCCTCGGGCAGCTGTTCCTCAGGGCTAGGCACCTGTCTGCATAATTTTCCTCAGCTGTAACTCTGTCCCTTGACGGAGCCGCCCCTGAGCGCACTCTGCCCAAAGATATAGACGCAACTGAAAGGTGATAAATAATGTGTTACAAACTCCTCAAGAGGAATGTATACACTTTATATCTTCTATAGTAAATTTCTTAGAACTAATCCATACATTGATGTATTTGAAGTTTTTGACATTTACTAATTCCACATCCTTTTTTTTTTATCATGGATTTCAGGGTAGGTGACATCACTGCTTACATTTCAATTTCAGATCGTAATTTCTTTTTTGGAAATATTTAAACAATATTTTAGCTATTTTAATCTTTGTTCATAGTATAAAATAGTAAATCCTACTAAAACATAACTTTATATACACAGTCGTGTCAAAAGTCATGAATTGCTTGGTTGATTGGTTGGTGAATTTGGTTTAGCGGCATATCTCTATCTATAAAAGGCAGGATGTGTGTGTGTGTCTGTGTATGTGTGTCTGTGTAACGAAGACACGGCCGCAATTTTCGACTCATTTGCACCAACATTTAGGTGCACATGCTCCAAGTTAGCAGAAAGGCCAAGACCGACGTTGCATTTCCCAACTCCCATCGATAGTGGAAATAATCGATTTTTTCATTCTTCTACGGCAGTTTTCATGTAGTTTGCGGCCATTTTCTACTGGCCAGAATGAGAGCCTAGAGTTGGCTGCCACGAATAAGCAGGAATTTTATATTGGCCAGCGTGAGAGCCAACGGCTGACTGACATGAATGTTAACTAGCATGCTAGCATGCAAAAAAAAAATCGATAGCTGCATTCGTCACAAGTGGGAAAAATTTAAATCTGCATGGCACTTTACTCGAATTGGTTCATTCGCTTGCTTAAATTCAACGTTGATTCTGATTCCGCAGAACTGGGTTGGGTGTGAAAAAGTATTTGTTGTTAACATTCTTTTTCATTCGGTTTTTCCAGTTACGAGTCCTTTTTTAAAGCTGATCGTTTTGTGTTCATTTTGTTTAGTTTTTCTTTCGTAACAGATTTAATGTTTAGTATAGAGTTTAGAAAAATCGGAGTGTGAGATAGGCAAGAAGTAAGGCATGTAGCAACATCAGCGCGGCAAAGGGCACTCCTTTAAAGGCGAGGAAGGGCAAAATATTTTAAGTCAAGTGACAGCGATTGCTGTCTGAGTCGTACGATTTTTGAATCAAGCACGGGCAACGCCAGGCCATGCTGCTAGTCAACCACTATACGTTATTTATTGCCGAAATCTAAATATTTTAAATATAAATCTATGCTTTCAACTGCAAGTGAAATGATTTGTTGGTAATTCTAAAATAAAATGTTATGGTTGGTAA
The DNA here is from genome assembly GCA_964036315.1 of Acanthosepion esculentum. NCBI lineage: Eukaryota > Metazoa > Mollusca > Cephalopoda > Sepiida > Sepiidae > Acanthosepion > Acanthosepion esculentum. The sequence continues at coordinate 57,544,957 of OZ038477.1, read as the reverse complement.
TTTTACTATAATTAGGTATTGTTGGTAATTTTTTATATAAAAAAGCATTGCAAGTAATTTTATATAAAACTGTATTTTTATACTTTCATAGTGTTTTGTTTTTGTTTCTGTGTTTAGTAACTACCCATAGCTGAGACACTAACAGGTGCCACCTCCACAGGTCATGGTGCACCTGGGAACAACAGCAATGATGGGATGGTTCCACGCTCCCAAAAAACTGCAATCCGCTGACCAAAGGCCGTGTTGCATGATGTAGTTTATTGTCATTCCAAGAACTGAAAAGTCATGGGTTGATAATATGTAAAGTTAATTGGCAGTGGCGCCACTATACATTGAAGGTATATCCATATTTAGATCTATAAGAGCCGACATCGTCTGGGGCATTTTGGAATTCTACTGCTCGTAACAAGGTGGCATGAAGTAACAATTGCGTCAGGTGTGCAGCCTGGATTGACTCAATCCTAGAATATACGAGAATAACCCCACGGGGTATATTTTTGACTGCCCCCCCCAATATACACGCAACACAAACACACAACCACATTAAAACAGTAGGTACAAGACATATTTCCACCAAATCAGTTCTTTTTTCATTATTCCATAGGATATAGTAGAATAGCCACGTTATACTCATATTAATACCATGCCACCGAACACATGGCTTCACCTGAAATCTTGGTGTCCCTATTGGGACTAAAGAAGATTATAAACATATGCCGGTTTCCTGTTAAACACGGTTCCTGTTCACAATGATTATTTATTGCCACGCGGGCCTCATTTCTGAAATATTTCGCCATGGAGCAATGGTGTGATATTCTATTTTACAGACAATGGTTTATAAACTGGGTCTTGAATTATTCGACAGACACACTTGTGAAATTCTGTCATAACAAACAAGCAGCACTGGGTCAAATTCCATCCACATTAAATACAGTAAGCGCAAAACTTTGTCTTCCGAGGAATATATAAACAGAAAAGCAGTGTGTTATCACTATCAGTACCATAACAACGAACACGGAGCCTCACTTCAATTGTTATTATATATTATATTATATTATATTATATTATATTATATTATATTTAATAAACAGAAAAACAACGAATTGCCACTATCAATACCATAACACCGAACACAGAGCCTCACTTAAAATCATTAAATTCTGATATCCTCAATTGGACAAAAAAGATTGAAATCATATGGCCTGATCCTATTAAACTTTCAATTATATCGGTGTTATGGTCGGATGCGTACATATTCCATAAAGCCATGGACACAATTCGTCAAGTATGGTGCGAGCTGGTGGGCGTGTCGTAATGGTTTGTGGTGTCTTCACCTGGAATATTAGGTCTGCTAATAAATCTTACTTTGCAACACTTTGTGATTATTTGCACAAATTCATGACTCCTCAGAACGATAGGTCATTCCATCATCTAGTCGCTGTGATCAGTTACTACAATTCAGGTCTGATTTCTGGAACATTTCGCCATGGAACAATGGTGTAGTGGTTCTTGTTTTACACCCACCATTGCAAATTTACTGAGTTTTAATTACTTCGCTGCAAAACGCTTGTGTACTTTAATCAGATAAAGTTAAGTCCCTAAATACCAAATTCTACTTAAGAACTGAAAATGTTAATTGCTTCCTACCGGCAGCTGTAGTCAGAGTTTCCTTTGTGGCTCTCTGTAGTGCTATAGTTACGAATAGAGTCTCAAATAGAGTGACAATTGATGAGTGAATTCGGTCCTTAATGTAGTCAACACGTTTGTATCCTTGAGCTCAATCAGCGATAGGTTTAATGAATAATCATACCCTTTTATACCAAGCATAAATTCCTTCTGGAATATTAATGCCGCTGAAAATTTTCAACTTATAAATAAGCGTGTTCTGTTCAGAGAAACCTTGCGTTGAAATGTTTTCTTCTAAGATTACGTTTACAGGTTTGTTAATTCGAGAGTCATAAATTTAATAACAGTGGCGCGGAGACAATTAATTAAAAAATAAGAATCTTGCTAGAAAAAAAAACACCATGCCAGGCTGGGATGGAACTGAAGCAAATAAACAAATCGCAACGGAATATATATTTTGAAAATAGCTGTACAATTATGAAGGGAAGTATATTTTAACAGTTATCAAGGGATGTATATGCTTGGTGCAAGGTAGATTTGCTACCCACCCGGTTATCCCATTGTTTGACCCAATAAACGTGCACGATTTGTTATTTTCTTCAGCTATATTCCGGGCGTACGGCTATATCACGTTACAACACCGGTCCTCGTACGATCGCCCAAGTAAAGCAACCACCGAGCTAGGTCAGTACCGAGACGGGTGATCGCTTGGAAATACCAGGTGCTTTCAGCTTGGATGTGCAAATGTTGTAATGGGCATTGGTCCTCAATTGGATATCAGAGTCGAGTTCGAACTGCAGTTGGGTTTGTCATGTACGCGCAAATACACTTAGAATATGTATGAACTGACAACTTATCCACCCACCTATGGGTTAATCAATAGGATTTCGATCATTCAATCATTTTTATCTCACAAATACTATTAGAATCTAAATATTTTATAGATTTAACCCCTTCACCGCCAAATGTTTTAGCAAAAACGTTTCATTGTCAGACGAATTCTGTATTTGTTTTAATATAGTAACTTAGAAACAGAAGCACCTTGAAGCCACCAGCTGTGGCTATCGCCTCTACTAGGAGTATGAGATTAAAATTAGACTCGTTTCAAGCTCAGAAGGGCATGAATAAAGAATCAAGATCGACGGTTAAACACGTGTATCGCTAATTTTTCAACGTTATGTTTTGTACGTGTTTATTCGTCCATGTCTGAAAAAAAGTTTTCGGTAAAGCGTATATACACGTCCATGAAGAGAAGGGGTTAAATAACATGCAATGTGTTGGTCTCATTGAATTCATTCGGACCTTTGCAGTTGCCGGTTAGTTTTGTTTGCACTTTGTAAATGTTTTCTGATGTCATTTGAATGAATTATCTCATACTGGCATTTACTAAAAAATCCGAGATATGGTGGATGGTCAAAACAGGATTAGAATAGGAATTCTACCAAAGAATTACCAAAGTTACAAATAGAAAAGTGAGATAAGACAAAGTTAAAATCTTTCTTCTGAAAGCATAATACCTAATTTCAAATGACCCAGAGGCATGTCATTCACAACTATTCCAAAATATAGTCCCTTAAAATAAATTAAATATAGAACAAGAAAGAGGTGACCCATTGCCGCCAACAGTTTACAGGCGAAATAGGTAAAAGATTAAAGTAAAACAAAAAAGAGACATTATGATTAAATTAAAATGACAAATATCGAGTAAACGGAATACATGATTCAGTATTACTAACAAATTATAGGCAGTATATATACAATATATATATATATATATATATATATATATATATATATATATATATATATATATATATATACATACATATATATATATATATATATATATATATATATATATATATATATATATATATATTAAGCGTATCACTCCAAGCAAGGTTGGTGGCCACTATCACGCATGGGGTTACAGAGTGGTAAAGGAAGGGATGTGGAGAAAGAGAAGGACCGAGGGTCGATCAAGGCAGGGGGGTTACGGAAGATAGAGCGAGAGCAGATAGGAATGAAAGATGAAAGGAAGTGGAGAAGGGAAGTGGATAGATCAAGGCAATTGGAGATGATGATTGACGCTACACTAAACCGTTGGAGATTGTATTTGTCAGGGAAACAGTAATAGGGAAGGGAGTTCCATAGGCGAGATGTGCGAGACATGAAGCTATTGGAGTAGAAAAGACGTCTACATCTAACAGTTTCAACGGTGAAGGGGTGGGAACGGGATGCCAGCCTCGTAGGACGCTTAAATTCACGAGGCTTAGGGACAAGCGAAAGCAACTCCTCGGAGCAATTACCGTGGAAGTACTTGTAGAAGAGGCAGAGCGATGCAACATCGCGTCTGTGAGAGAGCCACTGCAGACGAGATGACAGATCAGGGCCAATCACATTGCATATCCGTCTCTGGATCTTATCAAGAACCCTGAGGCAACACGCAGGGGCCCCAGACCATAAATGGCAGCAATACTCCATGCAAGGGCGAATGGTAGACTTATAAACTTGGAGGATCGATTCCGGGGAGAAGAATTTCCTAGCTCGGCACAGGGAACCAACTTTTCTTGTAGTGGATGATGCATATATATATATATATATATATATATATATATATATATATATATATATATATATATATATATATATATATGTTGTGGATTCCGGGGATAGAATCCTGCACAAATAAATATACAACACCAGTAATTGAAATAGAAAAATAAGTGTACTGAACCTAAGAATACAAACTTGAAATGAAGTTTAGTAGTCCAGGAATACGGGTTAGTAGAAAGCATATGTACAAGACTCTGTAAGTGAAGCTGTAATTCTCTCTCTCTCTCTCTCTCTCTCTCTCTCTCTATCTCTCTCTCTGCACTCAACGTATCTCAACCCTGTCTCAGCGTATCTCTTTGTGAACACCCTCCACTCTCTCAGAATAAGTATACTTTAGACGATTCCTTCTTGTGTAAAAAGGGGAGAGCCCCACAACAATATATATGCAGAAATATAGTCTTAAAGTGTGCTATATTTATGGGATAAAGTGCTCAATATCAATTATACAAAATTATATATCGTTATATCATATATATAAGTTATTGATTGATTTGTTTTTACGGTTTATCAACACATTGCAGGTTATTTTAATTTGGGGGCATAATTACTGATACAAGCCTTACTAATTAAACCGTAGCTAGGTGAGAAAAAGGGGATTTATAACTTTTCCAAGGATGGTTGCGCGTAAATGAACACGACAGAAATTTGAAATCAGCAAACTTATTTCCAATACCGTGACGTTGTCCATTACACCAACCGGCTATCCAAGATTACAGCTCCTGGTATTCCCAAACGGTTACCCTTACGGGCATTGGTGTTTGATGATCGTACGAGAACCGGTTTCACGCTGTAAGCCTCCCTGATGGACAGCAAGCACTGTATATATATAATAATAACACCACCTACCAACTTAAAAACCATATTAATAAACTGGTTACTGCTAACAATGCTGAAACAGGATCCTGTAAATCCTCAAGATATTTTAGGTGACAATCAACTTGGCTACCTTTATGGAAATGTAAAAATCCATTTAAAAAAATCATCTCCACCGACCTATCATTTCATAAACATCAGTATATTAACTTTCAAAAACCCTTAGCAAATTAATTACTCCTTACCTCTCAAGTAAATATTGTATTAACTCCATAAACGATTTTGTACAAATTCTTCATGCTGCAAAACCAAGCAAGCAAATAATCGTATTTTCGGATGTACAGAATGTATTTACTCATCTCCCCATTCAAGAAAAGATTGGCCTCATTATCCGTGATGTATACAATCACACTTCTCTCCCAACCATCAATATTAAACCTACTGTTTTAAAAAAAATATATTATTAGCATGTACCACTCAAGTACCTTTTCATGACCCCCTAGGAAATATTTATACTCAAATAGAATGTTATCGCGATGGGATATCTATTATGCCACCATTTTTTTCTAAGTATTATATGGCACATTTAGAAAACAAAATACTTAATGACACTAATAAACCCCTATATATGGAAGATACATAGATATCTTCAATTTAGCTAAAACTATAGATCAAATTACACAACTTGAAACCAAATTTAATAGTCACTCCGATCTAAAATTTACACCAGAACTCAATATTGATAAAAAAAATTCCATTCTTTGATAGACTGTTGTGGTGGGATCCACCTAATCTGCATAGGTGACTACCAACTATATAAATAATGGTTGGTACCGGAAGACGAGGGAAGTGGAATCACGAGATCCAACTAGAGACTCTGATCGACTGCGACTAGTCAACACATTCTCCAGGAACGTCTTCCCAGAAATATACAGAAATACTATATGTACTTATTGTGTACACTTTCTTGTTATAATACATTCTTGTTCTAAGTACATTTTGTGTTGCATTATTATTCCATGAAATAGGCGAGATTCAACATTGAGTCAAGACTCAACATAGACCTTGTTTGATTCCAACACACAAAATTACTAATTCTCTATATAGAAAACACACTAACATTAACTTGTCTCTTCTTAATTATAATAGTGAATGTCCCCAACAATATAAGTCAGATGTTATAAAAAACAGAATCCAAAGCACATAAATGATATCTTTTTCCAAAAGCATATACTATAAAGAATTACATAACGTCAAACACTCGTTAATAATGGATTCCGTCACTTATCAACAAATTGAAATGTATCTCAATAAACTTAATAATACCACTAACAAAATAGATAATATTAATAATAATTGTAATTATGATATTGTACGTCAAAATAAACATAATACTGTTAACTTATACTATTGGAACAGAATGCATAAAAATTACAAACGCGATGATACAACAATCAAATCATAATAGGTAGAAATGTTAAACCCATTATTAATAATAAACAAGTTATGCTCATTATATATTATAAATAATTTTAAAAAGATTTGGCCTCAAATTCGCCAATAATCCTACAACCAAACAACTAAATCCCCTATAAAAAACCAACATCAGATTACATGTCCGTTCAGAGATTGTACCTCTGATATTAATCATATACCCACTACATATATTGGCTTTACTACAACTATGCTCTCCCGTAGATTACTATCACCTTTCTCATCTTAGTTCCATTAAACAACATTTCTCATAAAAAAACATAGCCATGTACATATTAGACAGATATCAGTTGATAACCCAACGATACTCACACGTACACACAATAAAAAGAACTTTAAGATATGGGAGGCTATCTACATTAAAACAAAGCAACCCACACTCAACAATATATATATATATATATATATATATATATATATATATATATATATATATATATATATATATATATATGAAGAAATATAGTTTTAAGGTGTGCTATATTTATGTGATAAAGTGCTCAATATCAGAGATGTATGTAAATATGAAAATTAAAGTGAACACTGATTCACTCAAAGGCGACAGACTGTTTCGTACTGGACGCAATCATCAGGCGATTGCGTCCAGCATGAAAAAGCCTGTCGCCTCTGAGTGTTGACTTCAATGTTCACTTTTATATTTACATTTATATTCATATATATATATATATATATATATATATATATATATATATATATAAACCCAAGTATAGGATTGGTGTATACGTAATAAATGCCAATAACCAACAAATACTATTCTTAAACGAGTGCTCAATACAGAGTAGACAAAATAAAATTATTTATTCGAAAAATTTATCATAAATATGTTATAAAATCACTACAAAAAGCTAGAGAGATAGAGAGAATGCGTGAAAGATAGATACGCAAAAACGCTGACACATAGAAACAGACGCAGACACACACTAACAGACACACGGACAGAAAGATATAGCCTGACATTTGCGTTTAGCATGAAAAGTTAGTCCCCTCTGGCTGTTGACTTCAATATCAACTGTTATGTTTTCATACGCCTTATCTCTGATGTTGCACCCTTTAACCCCAAAATATTACATACCTTGAAGCTATGGGCAACCGGATGTCTAGCCACACTGATGAGCTGTGAAACAGCGAAACAGTCTGTCTGCGGATGACAAAAATATTAGCTCCTGAAAAATTAATTTCGGTTGAGCCCTCTCGTTTGAGGTGTGAATTTGTAAACAGTGACTATTTAAGCTAATACTGCACGACTCTTCGACAGAATTGAGTCACTCTCAGTCACTGTGTGTTTTATCTGAATCTAAAAGTAAACACGCTAAAATTCACCCTCATCCCGTACCGTACGGCTTAGTACCGTACGGCTTAGTGGGAGAAGTTCGGACTGACGCAAATTCACTCGGGTTTCGATCCTAGCTAGAGGCAACCGGACAAACTGATGAGCTGTGAAACAGCGAAACAGTCTGTCTGTGGATGAAATATATATATATGTATATATATATATATATATATGAATGGTATACTTAAGGAGCACAATTTTAAACAAATCTTTCGTTAAATTCAATAGTTATCTTCTGTCAATTTTGTCTTTTTGAATGGGCGAATAACATGTTCAAAATAAAATTATGCTCAAGTAGTTCCAATTATTTCATTCATTATTCGGGCCGCCTGTTGCGTTTTGGCTCTAATATTTATATATGCTATTCAATGTTGCATTATGCGTGGCAATATCTATTGGAATATCGTAACTGCTATTGTGTAGGCGGTAACAGTTATATTTCATATTATTCTAGATGCTATAATTATACTATATATATATATATATAGATAGATATATATGCACACGAACATATATATATATTTATATATATATTATATTATTTAAAAATATTTTTCATCGCGACGCAGAAATTTTAATGTTTTGTATCTTAAAATTATTGTTCCATTTTTAAGCGATATTCAATAACTTTAGAAAAAATAACTTACTTTTGAAAGCGAAGTAGTATTATATTCAAAGGTTTTAGCATATATATATATATATATATATATATATATATATATATATAGTCCTGTTTTAATAAAACAGTGCTCGATGTAATATGACAAAGGTATTAAATATATATTAATAAATAATCATATTTTCTCCAACCACTAGCATGTCTCGAAGTTTCATGCACAACACAAACTTCAGGTGCTATGCACAGACTGACCGTTACGCAATTTGAATTATTATATATCTGGTTATCACAATGTCGGCGTAGTTATATATTATGCTGGGCTTACATTTTTGTTTTAATTTTAAAATTATATTTTGCAATTACATTAAGCGGAAATTATATATGTAATGAAAGAAATTGAAATTATTCAATTTAGATTTTTTTTCAATTAAATGGAGACTACTTGTTCTTATTTAAAAGACGAAAAACATGAATGTATATATTCATATTCAAAATAAATGGTTATTTACATTAAAAATAGACCCTAATTTATATTAAAAAAATTTTTTAAATTAAAATTAAAATTTCATCATTTAAGCAGATATTTATGCCTACATGTAACCATAAATTCATTTCTTTTTCTTTAATAAGTTAGAGTTCTTTAAGTTTTTTAAGATAACCAATTTTTCAATAAGGCATAAATCGGAAATACCCCTACTACGCACGGCGATGCAGAGAGTAAAATTGATTGAAATGTCTAGTTATTGGTGGGATTGAGGAAAGGATAAAAATGAAGGGTATTCCAGAAAACAGAAGATGGTGATTTACTTTGCATTTAAAGTTTTGAAGATTGTAGATTTCAGGGATGCGGGTAAATGGAAGGGATTTCCACAGGCTGTAAGGACGAGAAAAGAAACTGTTGAACTAGAAGTGACGATTACATTTAACTATTTCAACAATCAAAGGGTGGGAGTAGATGCCAATTCAGTAGCACGCTTAGATTAATGTAGTTGGGACACCAGGGAAAAACGCTCGTCAGAGCAGTTGCCATGAAGATATTTGAAGAAATGAAACAGGTAAGCCACATAACGTCTGTGAATAAGTGACTGGAGTCGAGATGTCAAGTCAGAATCGAATACATTGCAGATCATTATTTGGATATTGTCATGTAGCAGTTAGTCTCGATACTGAACTAGCTCAGTGATTGCTTAACTTGGGCGTTTGTACGAGCGCCGGTGTTGCAATAGCAAGAGCACCAGACCAGATATTATCCTTATATATGAAAATCAGTTTTTAACTGATAGATTCAAGATGAACATACATTGGTGAATGCATTTACTAGGAAAATAAATGAGACTTACATATTTTATATCTGAAATGATCGAGTATTTTTTTCTCTTCTCGACATCGTTAAATTGACATTATATGGAATCTATGATTGTAAGTTCATTTTCAAAAATCTTCGGACGTCGCTAAGTAATCTTGCGAAAGCGACAGTTGAAAAAAGAAAAAAGAAAAAATATATCCATCAGTCTCGAATATGTCGTTCAACTTAACAGAGTATATACAGAATTCGAATTGTCAGTTAATACTTCATACTTTCTGGAATGTCGACGTTGATGTCTTTGATAAATTTATTTTTTTAATCTAAATCTCCACTGGAGAATGCACCGTGTTAACAAATTTCGCAAACGAACGCTGACTGCCATCAGATTAACAAGAATTGTTTAATCTGTATCCATCTTCCGTATGAAATTATCTGCTACATCCTGACATCAATGTAAAATTAATTCTGACATTTTTTTTTTAGATTTGTGCTGCTTAGATAATAATGTTCGCGAACTCATTTTGCGAATATTGGTGAAAGATATTAACGTTTATCTGCTATATAACTGGCAAAGTATAGGAAAACTGAGGTGTTACTCTATTTATATGACAGAAACTCCACAGAAACAGTATTACCTGATAGTGCATTCGAGGTATTGGTTGCAAAGACACGCTTACTTTTTTTTTTTAAGCTTATCACCCCAAGCAAGGCTGGAGGCCACTAGCCCGCAAGGTGTTACAGAAGGTTTGGAGGAAGAGCAGATAGGAGCGGTAAAGAGAGGATGTGGAGAAAGATAGTGGATCGATCAAGGCAAGGGGGTTACAGAAGATTTGGAGCGAGAGCAGATAGGAATGAAAGGTGAAAGGATGTGGAGAAGGGAAGTGGATAGATCAAGGCAACTGGAGATGTCGACTGACGTTACACTTAAATAGTTGGAGATTGTATTTGTCAGGGAAACAGGAATAAGGAAGGGTGTTACACAGGCGAGATGTGCGAGACATCGAAACAAATCCATGTTCAAAAATCAATACATCGATATTTTCATCAAAACATACTAACTCACACGAGAAAAATAAATTAAACAATGAGGCGCTCACATACACAAATACACATACATATATACACATATCTATACATACATGTAAGTGTGTGTATGTGTGTGTGTGTGTGAGAGAGAGAGGGAGTGAGTGCTTGTGTTTAGACATATAATAAGTAAAGAAGAAAAATATTCTGGTTTTGGGGGCTGATTGAGACTCTAACAGACGCACCAACGGATCTAGATAACCTGTGATACATCAAACAGTCTGATTGTGGATGACAATATATGCTCCGTAAAAATTAACTGGGTTGAGCACATTGGAGAGAAAGCGCAAATTTGTAAACAGTGAGTACTGCTGCTGATAATGACACTTCTAACGAATTGAGTTCTGTTTGTGATTGGTGAGTTTGAAAAGAAAATACGCTAAAATTCACCTTCCACTCTGCCAGGCGCCAATACATTAGGGGTAGAATCTCCGACTGACGCCAAATCAGCCGAGTTTCGATCCCGGCTTGAAGCAATCTGATGTCTAGCCACAATGAAAAGCTGTGATACAGCGAAACAGTCTATCCGTGGATGACTATATATATATATATATATATATATATATATATATATATATATATATATATATATATATATATATGTATATAGAATAAAACAGACAATCGGGAATTCGAACTAAGCTTTATCAAGGCCAGTAATAAGTAAAAGCGAAATGTTGTGTAGTTACATGAAATTCAAAAATTTTAAAATACGTTCCTGTGAAGCTTCTTTTTGGATATTATTAAGGTTTTGTTGGTTTTTTTTATTAAGTGAATGTGTTTGTTTTCGATATCGATAATGTGTTAAAGTTCTCATAATATATCTATAGAGAAGATAAATTGAATAAAATAGATAATAGTAAAATAGTACTTAGTCAAAAACACACAGTACAAACAACGAAAAGGAAAAAAGTTACAAATATCTTAAAAAGAGGCTTACACAGGAGCGTCTTTTAAAAATGTTGAATTTCACATAACTACACAACATTTCGCATTTTTTTATCATGATTTACGTTGATAAAGTCGAATGGAGAAACGCGGCGGCAAGAACTAAGTACTATTTTTCGACTGTCTATTTTCTTCAATTTTTCTTCTCTACAGATATATTCTGAGAACTTTAACACAAACACACACACACACACACACACACACACACACACATAGACATATATATATATATATATATATATATATATATATATATATATATTATAATTGTAATAATAATAATAAAATATTATCATATAATTGATAATAATTTTATACTTTATTATTATTATTTTAAAAGCATAGCAATATTTTCGCAGATTGGTGACGATCTGTTTACTCCGACATCCAGTATAATATATATATATATATATATATATATATATATATATATATATATATATACCGCGGATCTATGTAAAGTACCAGGTTCAGAACTGGCGCGGGCTAGATACCATTGATGAGGGTTAAAGGAATCCCTCTGAGCTTTGGTTAGCAATTCTTTTAGTGTTGGTTTCACGATACAAAGACTTCAGATGAGAAGGAAAATTCATGACAGCTTAAGTCGATGGGAGAGTCCATTATATATATATATATATATATATATATATATATATATACCGACACTTCCTGGTTTATGGTCATCGGATATTGATTTATGTTCTTCCACGTATCGACAAAGATCTCAACGCATTTTCCTTACGTAGTGTTTCCTTTCATCTTACACCGAAGTAGCCGAATGCAGCAGACGTTTTTTCGGCGAAACGCGTAGATTATAGCTTTCTCTTCGTATAATCATCTTTATCTCGGACAATGTCACATATCCTCCAAATACCTGACACATATATGTACACGGTGAACAATTAACATTAAAAAATTAAGAAAATGTTACAAAATATGTCTTATAATTCCATTTCCTCTGCATTTACAATCATTTATATTTAAGCTCTCTATCTACTGTAAAGGCATATGTAAGGTTTGAAACAGATATCCGAAGTCGCGTAAGAAAAGTGAAAGATGCCTTTCTGAATGTTACTATATAATTTATAAGGGATATTTTGATCCTGTCTGGGTGAGAAGCTCTCTCTAACTGAGCGGCCTAACACATAACGCACCAGAAAAATTAAAAATATGTAAGCCCAGCATAATATATAACTACGCCAACATTTTGATAACCAGATATATTATAATTCAAATTCTGTAACGGTCAATCCATGCTTAGCACCTGAAGGTTGCATTGTGCATGAAACTTCGAGTCGTGTTAGCGTTATATGTATATTTATTAATATATATTTTAATAGCTCTGTTATACGACTTGGGGACACGTTGTTTTATTTAGATTGCACATCACAATGCAAACTGAACTATACAATTTTCATTATTTTGTTCTGTTCTCGTTCACTGATTGTTGACCGTCGATTAACAAAAACTAGATTTTGCTTGTTTGGGACGCAATACGATAATGCTAATAGTTGAACGCTTATCACCGCAGATGTAATCGGCAAACCGAGTTTAAATTTCCGGCTATTTTTAGTGAAAAATACACGTGTTTGTCTCTACTCTCACGAGTTATGTGCTAAATAATAGGGTGAACTGGAATATATAGACCTTTGCTTCAACCTGTCTATGAGAAGGAAAACTCGAAATTTCAAACAGTCTGAACTAACGAGAAAACACTCAACAATATTTCCCACTAATTCCTGATAATTCTTATAAATACACCACAAAACTATTTAACCTTTTTTCTACAGAAGAAAATAGCAAAAATTACCTTTCAATAATAAGGAAGGTAAACAACTAAATAAAATACCAACCATCATTGCCAAATACAGTATACGAAAACATATTCTTAATAAACTACCTAATACCACATCATCTATATATAAAATTCTCTGACTTCTATTAGTCCGTCCATCACACCCTCTAAAATAGTCATACATTGACCGATCGAAATCAAATTTTGGGGAGAAGTGCAAACAAATAAGAGAGTACAAAGTACAAGTGGTTTTACTAGGGTGCGTAGATTACTACAATAAATGTTTATTAAATGTGGGGAAAAATTAAAGTGGTATTATTTATCATATAATATACTCACACTATTTTAAAAACGATTTAATGATTAAAATAACAAATGCTTATTTGATAAAAATGTAATATTGATTTTGCATGTCATTTCGTTAAGGTTTTATTTCTACAAGAATCCAGTTTCCAGTTCCCCTTGCGATTGCGAGAACTATCAACAAAGCAAAAGGCCGAACGCTTTAAAAATTTGGAACTTCTCTCCAGAAAGAAATATGTAGGTTGCATGCTTAAGATTAAATATCCTAAGAAGTTATTCTTCACTTTTAAAATTGAAAAAGAGGAATCTTCTTAAAATTATTGTTTACCATGAATTCCTATAAAATTAAATTAAATCAAAGAAATTATTATTAAACCAGAAAGTAGTGTCATTGTCTAAGTATTTTTCCAAACAAATCAGCTTATTCAAATTTCATTTATTGGTTTGCGAAATTGAACAAAACGTAGAGATTTTAAATCTTGACCAAAAATCCTAGTGATGAAAAAGACTAAATAAGATGTCATGAATTTAATCAAACTTCATTCGAAATATCAAGCCTATAACCAAAGAAAGATTCTTTAAAGAATACAAGACAAATAAATAAATCTAATATATAAATGATTAAAAAATAATAAATATACATTGTGCGATGGGTAAATTTTCGCCATATATTTTTCATTTTTTGAACATTTCAGAGTGTTTGCCGATTTCAGGACAGTGCAAAAGTTTAGGAAATAGTTGGATGAGTCTACTAGTGATTACGATGTTACGGCAGCTCAGAAAACTCACTTAGATCGTTCTGATAAGAAAAGAACTCACGAATTTGTTCTTGCGGGGCTCAAACACAACAGGGAAGCATACATCAAGTGGATCGATGAGGCATTGTGCAAGAGAGTGGCCAATGGAAGCTGACAACAGGACTCTGCACCATGACACCAAAGCAGGCTAACCCAGTCATGGCAGTCAGAAAATATTAACGACCATACCTCTGCTTATATCTGGCCACCTAACGCCCCAGACTGCAAACCCCTTACTTATTATGTGCGGTGCGCATTTTAGTGAGAGATCAACAAAACTTCTCATAACACCAAAAATGAACTGAAGGCAATGATTTTGGCAACATGCAACAAAATAATCAGGGACACCGTCTAGAAGAGATGCAGAAGATTCGGAAGTTGTCTGGAGGGCGTGCTTGAAGCCAATGGCGATTTTACTGAATAAATCTTACTATTGACTATTTCAAGATATTTTTGTGTAATCATGGTGAATAGATCTGTGAAAATGAGATGTCAGTGTCAATTTAATTCTTGCGTAATTTAGACGACAATTTATCTATCGCACACCGTATAGATGAATTAACAAGCTAAACAGCAAGAACTTAACCTCCGCTAAGCCTTATCTTTAATAACATAACTAAGAAGGGCTGATTTCCTATACATTCCATATTCAGTAGACCCCTCAGGGACCTATATATATATATATATATATATATATATATATATATATATATATATATATATATATATTTGTCATTCACAGACAGACTGTTTCGCTGTTTCACAGCTCATCAGTCTGGGTAGACGCCCGGTTGCCTCTGTCTAGGATCGAAACCCGACTGAATTTGCGTCAGTCGGAACTTCTCCCACTAAGCCGTCGGCGCACGGCAGGGATGAAGGTGAATTTTAGCGTGTTTATTTTTAGATTTAGATAAACACACAATATATATATATATATATATATATATATATATATATATATATATATATATATATATATATATATATATATATATATATATATATATATATATATATATACACGCACACACACACACACTGGGTAAAAAATCGCATTCATCTTTGATACTGACAGTCAACATATAGTGTTGATTCATATGTCCATACTCTCTATATGAATAAATTTACCTGCGATATCTGAGACTATTACCCTGGAAATTGAAAGAGGATTATGTTCGAATTATGTAATTAATCTGTTCGGGAAGCATTTCTTTAAGTTCTTTGAAAAGATAGCGTTTCATTTCAATATTTTCTGGGACGATGTAAAAAACACATTATAATCAAATATTTATATTCGCATTTACGGAAAAAAATATTTATATTTATAGAATTCATTTAATATAATTATCGAGAAAATTAATTAGCGACTTTTGGCCAAATATTTGCAAACGACGTGAATCCGTATTTTTTCTTCCGCAAACCTGTTTAATGTTTTAAATATTAACACTTTGAAAGTGCGTATTGAATAGCAAATGCAAAAAGTTTGTAAACGAAAGAAAAAGAAGTACAAAATAAAGACAAGATATGGACGTTATTATTTCTATCAACGCCTCCAAAAGCCCCCACACACCATTGTCAATGGCTGCAGCAAAACAATACTTGTATTTAACCCGGGGGGATGATCATGAATATCGTCAGTAGGTGCATTTGTTGAATTGTAATGTTTGATTCAACCGACATGTTTTCTCTCCAGGCAACATTCGCAAACATAAAAAAAAGGTCAGGATGTTTTTGTTTTTTTCTTGTCTTTTGTTATGTGTTCTTGTGTTTTATTTTTGGACTTTAAGTAAAACGAATGAAAGAAAGAGAGGGGTTGTAGAAAAAGCGAAAGAAACAAGTGATCAACCGAATGAAAATAAATACAAAATTCTTCCTTTTTGCGTCAGGCTATCAAAAAGACGTTGACGCCGGAAACAAAATAGAAACCTTACCCTGACAAGAATACATACAAGGATTTGCATAGAATTCGATCCGTTTTAGAAAAGGAAAAGAAAAGAATTAGAAAAAAAAAATAAAGGAAGCGAATTCATTTCTGAACGTTCTGTCAAAGAACAAAACTAAAGAAAACTTTGACTGCAGTTTTCAGACATGGATCTGGCGGGTGCATCAATGTCTCGGTTGCTCATGTATTTACTGATACATGAAGTGAACGTCAGTGCAGCTATATAAACAGAAAAATAAAACAATACAAATGGGCCAGAGATACGAGGTTCGATACTTACTCATGGCCGACGTCTGATAACCAAGTATAGATATGGCGAGCCATGATCGCCCACATCCTTAAGGAACAGTATACAACAATAAGAGTATTATGGCTATTGGGTGGTTGCATCATTTTGAATACCTTCCGGATTCATTGCCATAATTTTACGAAATCTTTACACAGTGCAAAGCCCAAGAGTCCCTTAAAGTAGAGATTTA
Source organism: Acanthosepion esculentum (assembly GCA_964036315.1). NCBI lineage: Eukaryota > Metazoa > Mollusca > Cephalopoda > Sepiida > Sepiidae > Acanthosepion > Acanthosepion esculentum. The sequence continues at coordinate 57,527,785 of OZ038477.1, read as the reverse complement.
GTGAATGACGAATATGCACGTAAGGTGAAGAAGTACAGGTTAGGAGGTTATGCAATATAGATAACGGTTGATTATAGACTTGAAAAGCTTAATATTTTAATGCGCCAAAGGAGTATCCAATGTATGGGTTCTTGAGAAGATGTCGAGTGGAACTTTATGCTTTCCAGTAAAATACCTGGATATTGAGGATGATTCGACCGTGTTTATATGGGATGATGGTTGGCAGCTGTTAAGTTCATAACTCGTGGATCTACTGTATAACTCTTCTTTGAACTTTTAGCATGAGACTAGAAACGCAACAGTGATAGGCTTGCGATTATTCATCTGTGCCAAGAGGTTCATAATAATTCATCACCCACAAGGCGGCGTAAATGCATTTGAACTCAGTTATGAGTGAAAAGTGTGCAATGCACAGCCTCAGACAAGTTATGTCAGCAATATTCCATCCCGCAAGAGACACTGTCAGTATCTTTAAAAAAAAAGCCTACAAGTTATATTTTATAATTTTACGCCTTGCGGGTTTTATACTGTACACAACATCAATAGGCATCTTTTGCGGACAAAACTAGATATGTCAATATTTTTTTTCTTTATTTTCGCGTCTTTTTTTCTAATCACCCGAAGCATATTAAAATAGATTTATTTTAGAACACTTCTGCTAAATAGTGCATGTACGGGTAGAGTAAGTTTTATCGGCCCGACAAAAAAAGAATAGACGGGCCTAGTTCAAAATGCTGCCTACCAACGCAAATATCTTTGTGAATGGCGTGAATATGTCTCCTCTCTTTCCGGAAGTGGTTTGAAGAACAGGTTAGACTTGCTAATCCAACCCTAGATAACAAACAGTCTTAGAGAATGTAAACTTTAAGTTCTCAAAAGAGGAGAAATCAGTCTGAAACCGTTATACTATCATTCACAGGAAGTCATAGAAATTCACATATATTCATATATATTAATGTATATGTCTGTCTATAGCGATAATCACCAATATCCTGAAGGTACATGGCATTATATATATATATATATATATATATATATATATATATATATATATATATATATATATATATTTATATATATATATGTGTGTGTGTGTGTGTGTGTATAATTATAAGTCTAATCATCATAGTTATAATTTATTATAATTTATATTATATTATATTATTTATATTATGTATATAATATATATTATATTAAAAAGAAGAGAGGTACCACAAACTTTTTTGGTTGTAATGTGGGTTTTTAAAAAAATATTATTCTTTATTTTTCATAGTTTTACATAGTTTTACAACACGTGTTTCTCGTCTCATTTAAAGAAAGACATTGGAATGACCAACACAAATACAGAGAATGTCTCATATAGAGAAGATTTAACATTGAAAAACATAAAGGAAAAAAAAAATTAATTATTTTTAATAATTATTTTTAATAATATGTGGAAATCTCCACCCTTTACCTGAAGACGGTCGTGAGACCAGAAACACGTGTTGTAAAACTATGTAAAACTAAGAAAAATAAAGAATAATATTTTTTTAAAAACCCACATTACAACCAAAAAAGTTTGCGGTACCTCTCTTCTTTTTAATATACACACTTTTCTCTCGTTGGAACCATTATAACCTCTTCACATTATATATATTATATATATTATAATATATATAATATAAATGAAATATATATATATATATAAGACATATAATATAATATATTATATATATATATGATATTATAATATATAATATATATTATATATATTATATACATACTATATTTATATTTATAATTATATATATATATATATAAATTACGTTTACTGATATATCCTGCAGGACTATCTTATCCGAACAAGACAATCTGTGGGTTTATTTACATTTAAGTTTATTGTATTTTTTTTGTAATTTTCTGCGCAGGCAAGTTAATAAAGCCACTATGACGTAGTTGGTTACAGAGAGTGAAATAATAAAAGTAAAAAATAAAACTATATTAAGGAGAGGCAACGATAAAATTAAGAAAAAAAGAGACAACGATTTATTAAGAATAAAAGAGTATAACGCCTGACATTGCATTTAAATGATGAGACCTATCTACCAATCTAGTACTGCGCTCAAATTCGTAAACCTGAGATACGAAAGGGGAGTGATCATCAGAATAAAAAGCCATGGAAATATTTACAGAAAATGTACAGGGAAGGAAATTTTATGAAGTAATTTTATTGTACAATTGGGCATATATATATAATGCAAATATATATATATATATATGTGTGTGTGTGTGTGTGTGTGTGTGTGTGTGTGTGTGTGTGTGTGTGTGTGTGTGTGTGTGTGTGTGTGTGTGTGAGTTACATGGACCTCATATAGAAGAAACTACTAGCATAGAACTTATGGTTATTCCACCGGTAAGAAGGAAGTTCTACTCGATCAGCTACTTCCCACGAACCACTGCCCTGTGGAACCGACTACCAACTGCATCTTTCCCCGATCACTACAATCTTAACCAGTTCATGGCTAACCTTTATCTTCCACTTCTATACACACAAAAGGCCTGCAGACGTAACCCCCTACTTCGCGTGACCCACGGGCCATGTGAAGGGTCAAGGACCTCTCTGTAAAAACATATCTCATCATTTCAACTGAAGAAGGATGCCACATTGCTGGCAATCAAGTACTACGCTTAAATTAATTAAGTCTAGTCATCATAGAGGAATATTTATCTGAAACATCAAAGTATTTATAGAAAAAGCATAGGGCATCTGCGGTGGGAAAGTCACTGAAGTCGATTCTTCTTTGGATTTTATCATGAATCTCTAAATATATAGCAAGAGCACGAGACCAGATGAGGCAGCAATATTCAAAGCAAGGACGAATGGTAGTCTTAAAAATATGTAAGATAGATTCTGCCTCTTTTTTTTCTTTTTTTGTACTTCAAATGTATCATAAGAAATAGATTTCACCATTTCAAATCATTTTATTATGGATCGTTGATGTATCCAAATGGTTTAATGAGTAATTTAATAAGGAATATAATAATCTAAAATGATTTTTATGTATCATATAGATATCTGCATTTTAATTATGAACATATACCTATATCCATATTACATTTAGTCCACTTAGAAAATTTACATGTTTTTTGTTTTGTTTTGTTTTTTTCACACCGAAGCGATTGGTCGCCCTTTATTTATTAATGTAAAGTCTAGTATATTAATCCTAACTTTTTGTTAAAAAAATGAATTTTCACGTACCAAATTAGACTTACAATTGATAACGTTAAGTGAGGAAATAGTAATGCTGAGATTAACCGTTTCCAAATTAGAAATATTCGGCCTTTATTAACTGAAAATTTAGAGCATGTACCTCAACACATTTTCGATAACTAAGTTTTAAAATGAATTTTTAAAATTGAAAATTTATTCCTGAAGCTTTCTTTTTTCTTTAATTGAAAGTTAATAATTCAATTTACTATTTCCAATAAGCAAAACACTTTAGTGTATTTCAAATAGAAAATATATTGATCTGATATTCAGCTTCTTGATCGCTTTTAGAAAATTATTTAAAATAGGCAATTTCTGACAAATTTTGACACATTTATAATCAAAAGCTAATTCTCTTTTTTAAAAATCTTCCAAAAAATCCTCTTCTGAAACTTTATTTGCTGGAATATTAGCTGATTTAAAGTATAAATAATCTGATTTGAAACAAATATTTACTTTAAGTTGAAAGTAACGGGGAAATTAATTTTTAAAACAAATTATAGCGGTAATTTACGCACTTTGTATCGCCCGACGGCCATTCATAAATGCTGGAAGGTGTTGACAGATTTATTTGTTCTTCTGCCGAGACTTTATCTGTTTACGAAAATGAATGGTGAGCACCATTTTATATAATCTTTAAGTACTCAGTAATCTTTAAAATGTTGGAAAGTATTCCCGGTAATCTAACTTAAGGGATGTTGACTGTAGATTAACTATGGTCATCGATCTTATTTTTTGATAATGTCGTATACAGTCAACCATACTTTCAAACAGGGGTACATTACGTAATATTTTATAGAAATAAATAAAATTATTTTAAACAACTTGATGCAAAATAATTTGCATTAAGCTTTTGAATTTTTGATTAGTAAATATAGTTTTCACTTAATAACAATATCACCTAACAAGTTTGAAGAAATGCAGAATTTTAAGCGATAAATTATTATAATTAACATTTAATAAAATGAAAACAATTGTTGTAAAAATTCATCATTCATCGAAAAAAAAAATTCTCAAGACAATGGTGTAAATCTTATTTATAAAAGCAATTAAAATCATTTCTAATTAAATAATGTGGTAAGTTTATTTTATTTTTAATTTTACGATTCGATGTAGATTTTCGGGAAATGAGTAATAGTTTGAAAAATAAAATAGAGATTTACATTCTACGAGGAGTCCTGCTTTTAACTAAAAAAACAATTTTGAGATTGAAATTTAACTTCACGAAATTTCATGAAATTAAGTAAGAGGGGGAATTTTTCATTAAAATCCAACAATTATTTGAATGTTTCATTAAAATCCGAGAATTATTTGATTTTTTCAAGAATTTCCAAATCAATGTGTTTTTCACCTGAAAACATGCGCAAAAACACTAATCGTAGTAAATATTACGTCGACCGATGCCGTAAAAAAAATGTTCGTGGAGGTTGACCAACCCGTTCCCGTATATACGGGTTCTACGGGCATTTTCTGGCCGAGCCTACGGGCTCGGGAATACCCACGGTAAACTCGGCCTTGTGCCACATCTATCGCTCGTGGGTGGGACAGTAAATACTGTTCAGAGACTGAGTCGAGAGTCAGACGATTACTGTAAAACATTGGAATAGTGATACTTGTCCAGACAAAATAGTTCACTCTAACCAAATCTAATAGTTATTATTAATACTTCTACTTCTTTGTACATATTTGTGTTTGTAATATATCTGTGTTATTCCATACCTGTGTTCGAGTTATTCTTCATTGGTTCTACCTTGGACCGTCACCGTGGTACAAGGAACTTGGACCATAACAAAAATACATTCTTAAAAACAATCATTTTTACATTTGATATTCCAAGTCTTTCGTTCGTGCACATAAGTAATTGAATCAACATAAACACAAACTTAGTCTGATAAACTCCGAAAGGGCGTAACGCTTCAGACGAAAATATTTTCCACATTTCCCCCAAAAATGTTCTTGATAAATACAAATTAATATATCCTACATGTCATTCAAATGAAAAAATACACACAAAATACAACTCTATCAAAATTCATATGAACCCAAAAAGAAAAAATATCCCTATGAATATCAAATAGGGAAATTATAAAAAGAACAGCCCTTAGCGTTTTCTTATCAGTGAAAATTGTAATTGATGCTGATAGGAAAAACTAGTTATAATTAAACAAAATAAACACTTAAACAAGAAAACTGAAATAATAGGTAAATGTAGGCATATAAATAAATACTTGCCATTTAAGCACAAATTAAAAATAAACA
>OZ038477.1:57512276-57519776 GCA_964036315.1 Acanthosepion esculentum | reverse complement strand
GGGCATTGAAATCAACACCTACCTGTTTCTTGCTTCATGTGCAGTTTTCCGACCATGACCTGTGGTTTGCGTTGAAGCTTGAAATCGATTATCACCACTTTGTGTTGACCTCAGTGTCCACTCATATATATATATATATATATATATATATATATATATATATATATATATATATATATATATATATACATATATATGAAGATATAATAAGCGAACGTTATCTGTGTAACTTAGGTAAGTGGAGTTTAAAAATATGATGTGTTTAAATGCACCGTGCACTATACAGTCTATGAAAAGGACACCAGTAATAGTTAATCCCAAAGGTAAGACGAATTTTTGCTTATGCATATTTTATTGAAAGAGCATAAACTGTTCACTCTTATAGTTCTGATGTGAGAAGAATTCATGAATTTCCTGCCCCTATTTACATTTAATTGGATGCCTTTTCAAGAGCAGCAGTCAGGTTTACTTTGTCAGCAGTACAGGATTTGCTGTTGAGATAGAAGTAAGTGTCATTTGCATAAATGCCTACTTGGAAACTGATGACATCAGGAAGAGTACTGTTGAAGATAAGAAACAGCGCAAGACCCAGGATACATCCTTGGGGGATATTCGCGTTTGTGTGAAAGAATGTAGAAGCGGTCCCGTTCAAAACGACATAGATTTCACGATTTGTTAGAAACGATTGAATTAAATCAAACTTTTGTCCTGTAATACCGTAACCCTGGAGCTTCATAGAAAACCAGCGTTCCAAACCTTGTGTAATGCCTTCAGAATAACTAGAGCTACCGCACGAGCGTTGCTGTTATTAGAAAGAGCTGACATATGTATTCAATGATGGCTATTAGCACATCAGCACTACATACATTCATTATATAAATATTGTATAATATCAAAAATTCTTAACTATTAATAATAGGACACATTTTTTAACAAAACATCTTTCGACAAGTATCATATTCATTTTCGTCTTGGAATTTTTCCCGAAATGGAGAAAAAATATCATCTATACCTGATGATGGTAAATGTTTTTAACGAAGGTACAAGAAAAAATGTTGGACCGAACATGTAATCCATTTTACATTTAATAAAAACAAGGATCGTGTTGTTCAGTGAGATATCAGTGAATTTAAGCCTTCTTAATCTGTTAGCGAAATGAGTTCGCCATTAATTACATTAAATTTATTGATTTACTCTTTGAATGACTATTTTACAATATTAATTAAGCTGTAGTATTTAATACATATATATATATATATATATATATATATATATATATATATATATATATATATATATATATATATATATTGTCGGACGTCAATTAGCCTTAAAAATTATAACATAGCACTTTGTAGACGTTATATAATTATGTTTAAATAAATTAAAACAATAATGGCAGAGAAAATGGCAGATGATTTTTGCATAAAATCATTGATAATATATTTGGAATTATCACCATGAAAACAAAGACAATTCTTCTTCGTGAGCGCAAATGCAAAAAATCGTTTTAGAAGTAGTTTCTTTCTCATCGCTGCATTATTTTGAGGCTTTGGCGCTAGTTGAATCCACGTTCGGATTTATTGTATTCGTTCGTTCACAAAATCGTTATAGCATATATATATATATATATATATATATATATATATATATATATATATATATATATTATTTCAATGATTCAAATGGAGTAATTGGTATGTTATCCATTTCTCTTTCTATTTATTTATTTTTTTCATTTTCTTTTTAGCTATTGTCACGCAGAGCGACTACGCAAATAGGATCATTAATATAATGTTGAATGCCGATCAGAATGCGAACGTTGATTATTACGTTCTGAACTGGACAGAAAATGCATTTACGCTTCAAGTTATAACATTTCAAATCTATTTTATTAACCAAATCTCGATTCCATTTTTGCTGAGGTATGCTTTCAACCCACAAACAAAAATCGTTTAATTCTATTAAAGTTTCTGTGACAGCCGAGCAGGTAAGATTTCCACATATTCTCAACTGTATGAGAAACTATTTGTAACGATCTTTACTGAAAAATGTCTCATTTGAAACGCATATGTAGACTTCCGTTGTTAGCAAATCAATGCTAATTGTAGAAACGACTATGTATTTTCTTTAAATGTTCTTTGTTTACTTTTTATTATATTTCAGGTTTTCTATTAGAGTTTTTCACTTTCTGGATCATTAAGAAAGCCTCGCTGATTAAAAAAATGAGCTTTAGACAATATTTCAATTTGTATTCCTTATCGTTGCTATGCAATCAGACAGAGACAACATCGTGTCAACAATTCTTTCACAGATAAAAGAAAATCTAGCGTTTAAATTATCGGCATTTCATTATTTACGAATTATACTAAGGCCAAATTTAGTGTCTCCCCATCTTAAACCAGAAAATCATAACAGGCAAAATACTTTTAAAAGTTAATGAAAAGGTACCAAACTTTCATAATTATAGCGATTTTTTTTAATGTAGATTAGACAATTACGAATCCAACGGAAATTGGAAATCGATTCTCAGATTAACAATTGTGAGCCATTCTCCATTACACCACCCGCGCATATAAGCCAGGTTCAAAGAACATTCAGGTTTTTACTATCATTGACGCCAAAATATACTTGGGAATTTCATTAATCCTCCTCCTTCCTCTAACTATGTATTAAATCATTGGATTGTAGCCAGAAACATAATTGTTAATACAATATTCCCTCGCAAAAATTAATTCATGCAAACCAAAAATATATAATCCGAGTTTAAATAACTCAGAAAATATTGATAAGCAGTAAAAAAAAAACAATAAGTCACTAGCCATTTCGACCTTTCTAGCGTCATCTTCAGGAAAGATAGATGTTTTTCTTCAGAAATGATTTGAGAATTTTACATTGTCCTGACCTTCAGGGCTAGGACTCGCCAAAACACGCACATTGTAGCTAATCACATTCCTTTCTATTTCTTTTGGTGAGATGTTCCAAAGGATTAGCTCTGTTCCACGAACCTCTTCATTGCTGAATCGACTTCCAAGATGCCTACCCGATCGCTACAATCCTACTCTGTTCAAGTCTATTGTTAACCCTTATCTTCCACACATAACCTACATATATCCGCATAGCCTGCCTCCAGTGAACCTTTGAACTTATACAGAGAGGAACATGTAAAATAATGAGACGACGTCACTGTGACCAACAGCTGTCCTTCGTTTCGCCAATGACATCGTGGTGTTCTATCTGGTCTTCTATCTGCCGTGGAAATAAATAATTATAATTCGTTCTACGTTTAAAAAGAAAAAAAATCTAACAGCTTTCATTAATAACTAGAAACATTTAAAAAGATGACAATAGTTATATCTTATTCCACTTCAAATTATTCGATTAATATATGGTCCATATAGGTAAGGTTTCATCAAAACTATATCATCGAATATTTTAGAATTTACAAAATATAAAATTGGCGCTAAATTTTTTAACACAATAATCTATTATCATTTAATTTCAATTCCCTCGAAGACTGAAGATATCTCGTCTCTTCACAAAACTCTGGATTTGTTTTATCAACGTTGAAATACCTTAACTTCTTTGATAATAAATATGGATTTTCTTTTGCTTTCTTCATGATTTTGAGTTAAGTATTGTCCTTTCTCTAGATTGGCTCTCACGCAAGACCGAGTTAGAGAAAAGAAATTATACAAACTTTTTCTAAGAGTATCAGTACGAAAGCGAATGAAACATACCAGGTTAGGATTTGAAATAGGATCAGTGATCCAGTTACCGTGTCGATAACCTTTATGCTACCTGCACATTGTCGACACTTTAATAGAGGGTCGAACAATTAAATGTAAGATAATGCTTGAACATTGCGCGCGCATGAATACTACTAGAAACCAGAAAATATTTCTTTTGAACATTGATTCTTTCCGGGACAAAGATAACCAATGACATTTATACGTTAAAAATTCGAGACCAAATTGTTTTGAATTTCTCAAAGAATGAAAACATCATCTTCAGCCTCAGCGTTATCATTAGTCGCATGACCGGGTGTTGCCAGAAGACCTCCCTTCAGTCGAGAACCTAAATAAACCTTGCGTATCTGAGTCTCTGTGTATAACTTTTCAGTCGAATTTGTGATGTTGCCAGACCGTTTTTTTCTGCCTTTTCTTTTGAATTCACCGCTTAGAAATGCAGTGGAAACATAATCTTTGTTTTAACTTGGCCAACGCCATTTAAACTTCATTTTCTTCACGGGGTTTATAGTTTCCCGCACTGCGTGTCTTCTGATGTTGTTTACATCGGAAATGGTTAGAATGATTCTCAAATATTACATTACTCATTTTTCGAATATTTGCTGTAGTTATGTGTTATGGTCCAATATCCTCGCACCACCGTTATGGTCCAAGATTAGGACCAAGGAAGAACAACACGAACACAAGAGTAGGAATAACAAAGATATATTAAACAGAATAATAATACAAGAATTTGAAAGGCGTTAGTATGGCTGTCAATCTGGTTTGGAGTGAACTACTATTGTCTCGACTCGTTGCGTCTCGACTTGTTCCTTTTCCACGTCTCTCTTGAGAGGCGCAGTCTTTATAGTGTCAGGAAAAGTTAATTGTGTCGTTACAGGTAAGATCCGATAACATTATGCTAAAAGGAAAAAAGTAAAATATATTATTGTAACCTTTTTCTTGAAAAATAAGAGATTTACTCAATTTGACAATAGTGAAAATATCAGTAAATGTTGAAGTTATGGGAACCACACAAAATTCACTCATAAGCAAGTTATAATACTTACGGCTATATCACGTTGAAATGCCGGTTATCGTACGATCACCGAATTTAAGCAAGTACTTCGACGGATGCCCACTTGGGAATATCAGTCGCTGTAAGCTTGGGTGTGTGAATTGTGTAATCGTTATCTGCGTGGAAATAGGAGAGACGAGGTCGGATTCAAATCGGGTTCGTTATATTCACTTCCGGGAAAATACTACTGGGAAACCACCTCCTCTCTCCCAGATACGTGTTAACTAGTTGTATCAGTAAATCTTTATTATCTCCGAAATATTCCTAAAATCTAAACATATTTTATGGCATTAAAATAACCAACAAAAAGTTGATAAGCCGTAAAAAATAATAAAGAAATTTACATAATCTAAAGAACGCGAAATTTGTGAAGAAAATGAGATGTATCAGAATCACATCAGCATTCCGGTCAGTGAGAATACGAAGGAGTCGACAATAGATTTAATGAAAATGGTTTTCACGTGTCATTCATTTCTTGGTCCTTGAATGATACGTGAAAATCGCTAGAAATGCTGGGAAAATGGTCGGTTCAATTGTATCGCCTTCTTCTTTCATTTTTTTTATCTTTACAAGGGTTAGCTCATACCAAAAATGGGTTATTGCTGCCTCATCTAGGCCGAAGAATATCAATCTTCACTTTCTAGCCTCGACAAAATCCAAAAGCGTTCTCGTGGCCTTGAGGATGATAAATTATTTCCCATTCTATAATCCTTTTCTAATTATTACTAGCCACTTGTCCCGCTATCACTATTTTCATGGCAGTTGGTCGGGCAAACTACATTGATCGGTTCTAAGAACTTTACAGCTTGGACACACCAGAAAACATTTTTTTAAAAGTATATCACCTTAAACAAACCGAAGGTGCCACTAGCACGTAGGGTGATACAGACAGTGTAAGTGAGAGAAAAAGCCCGGGTATAAGAGATATTGAGGAAAGGATAAAAGATGAACGGGGTTCAATTCAACAGAAAATAGCGGTTGACGCTGCATTTACATTTTTGAAGATCGTAGTTATGAGGGAAGCAAGAAAGATGAAGGGAATTCCACAGTCAGGAAGTGAGAGAAAAGACAATGTTGGGGTAGAAGTGGCAGTTACATTTAACTATTTCAACAGTAAAAGTGTGGGACCTAGATGCCATTATAGTAGCACGTTTAAATTCATTTCATCGGGTCACCAGGACAAAAGCTCGACAGATCAGATAATATGAAAATATTTGTAGAAAAGACAGAGGGAAGCCACATCACACCAGATGCCAGGTCAGGATCGATTACATTGTACATGCTTCTTTGGATTTTGTCGAGATGAACGGCAGAGGCACAAGACCCGATATGACAACAGTTTTCAATACACGGACGAATAGTAGATTTGTAGATGTTTATGGTGGACTCAGAAGGGAAAAGAACTTCTGACACGACACAGCGAACTAAATTTCCTTGCAGCATATGCAGCTATTTATTCAGTGTAGTTGTTCTACCTCACGTCAGTTAAAAATGTAAACTAAGTTGAAATGTCCTTTTCGCATCATATTCCATTGATGAAATGGAAATTCAGTTCAGATAGTTTCTTCTTCGAGAAATGCTTCCTGTCTGCTCTCGCTCCAAATCTTCTGTAACCCCCTTGCCTTGATCGATCCACTATCTTTCTCCACATCCCCTCCTTTACCAAAACTATCTGCTCTTCCTCCAAACCTTCTGTAACACCTTGCGTGCAAGTGGCTTCCAGTCTTGCTTGGGGTGATAAGCTTAAAAAAAGAAGAAAAGAAAGCTAAATTGTGGATAAAACTCAATAGGCTATAATTCTATAATTGCTACGAACTTAATTTTTTTATATCTAGTGTCAAACGCAATCTGTCCTACAATTTCTCATAAAAAGCACATGTTGCTCTCAAAACAACTGAACGCACTTAAAACAAACTCATTTATCGACTCTCTAGTTTGAGTGCCTCTCGGGCGATGTATGGAGTGAAAGATCGTAAAATAAAATAAAAAAAGTAAAGAAAAAATACTCATGGCAATAAGGACGAGGTTACACGAAGACACTAATCAATATCTACGCAACTCTGCTAGATTTTTTTTCCTATTTAGGGATCCACTTTAATTTAACACTCACTCTACTGACAATTTCCGGCAAGGAATGTAAGTACTCTGAGAATTTACAGCGCAAAGGGTGTCTCGGCTTTTTACAATATTGCGTTTGACTTGTCACTTTTCTCCACTCGGGTGTGGAATGTACGTAGGTGAATGCGTATGATTGTTTTTCGTCTTATCTGCAAAAGAACACGCTGAATCTAATCGGAATCAATATGTCCTCCTGACGGTTAATCTATATCGTCCTTGTTTTGATGTATGTCAGGTGCACTTGTTAGTTGGAGATAGAAGAAAGTCGAAAACATGTTAGAATGCGATATTTGAACTAACGGAAAGAATTCATATTCCCGTACGTTTATGTCTGGTCCAATACACAAGTCTTTGAGAGCACAAATCTTAAATACATACATACATATATATTTGCTGTTATGCATATATATATATATATATATATATATATATATATATATATATATATATATATTGAGTGTGTAGAACCATAGAATCATGTCGACATGTGCGTCTTATAAAAATTCTAAAATTTGTGTCAAAAAGGTATATACATATTTCCAGTCAACTGCAAACGTATATACATATTTCCAGTCA
>OZ038477.1:57502276-57509776 GCA_964036315.1 Acanthosepion esculentum | reverse complement strand
TTCCTGCAATTAATAATCGATAGAAACATAAAACGAACTTAAATAAAGAATAATAGAGGTATAATCTATTTATAATAGGTAATATAGTTCGAAATATTTAATAATCTATGCGTCCTCCTTTATTTTAAATAACCTTTTCAACCCTTTTTGGTATTGACTTGATTAGGTTCTGGCAAATCTCATCTCCAAGCATTGAATTCCATTCGGATAAGAAATTCACAAACAAATCCTGTTTGTTGCTCAACTGCATTCTCGGGAGCCTGTACTTAATAATGCTCCATAAGTTTTCTATGGGTTTGAGGTCAGGAGATTGGGGCGACCATGTAATAACACTCACCTGCTTCTCATCAAAGTATTCCTTCATCAATTTTGATTTGTGACAGGGAGCATTATCCTACATAAAAATGAGCTTGGTGGGGTCGATTTGCACCCTTTCAGCAGAAGGGAGCAGACAAGACTCTAAAATTCTATTGTACTGCTCGCTCCTGAGAGTATTTTCAATAGATTTTAAGAAACCAGTTCCATGAAAATAAAAGCATCCCCAGAACATTATACTGAACGGATGCTTGCCAGTACTTACTGCTAAATTCAAAGAGCTTTCAAAGCTTCTTCTTCGGATTTTAGATCGCTTATGCTTTGAATTTAGCTCAACTTTCTTTTCATCGGAGACGAGATCATTTAGTGAAAAAAAATCAGGTGAGTCACTTTTATTGAACAGCACTATATATATATATATATATTTGTGAAAAAAAGAATTACATTGCCAGCCATGATTTCTGGATCTGTTTGTCCGCACAATAGACTAGTAAAAGCCATAACCAAAATGTTAACATATCTTCTCAGGACATTTATCTCTTCGCACACAAAAAAAAATCTCCGACAACACAGCGAAATCCATACTCATATCTGAGTAAACGTACCAATTTGGTATTTATTAAACAGTATAAAATTTATTTTCGTCTACCGGCCTGAATATTCGAGCATTCTTATTAAAAAGAAATATGTGCTTGCCGACAGGTTTCGACCCGACTTCGGATCTAACGACGGTTTCCCACTGCCGAGAGGGACGTTATTTCGAATCCTGCCGAAGAGCATCTATTTTTCTTTGATATCTCGAATATTCAGGCCGGTAGACGAAAATATATAGATATACTCTTTAATAAATAAATGGATGTTTACTCAGATATGAGTATCTACTAAAACATATGTGTGTGTTTTGATGGTATATGTTAAATTACATCAAGGAAGAAAGAAATAGGAACATAGTAATTAAGCCTGAACTATTTTTTCTATTTCATGGGCACGTTGGCGAGTGATTAGAACGTTTGCTTTCTGGCCATGAGACCCGGACATTGTCGATTTGTCAGGAAGGTGACATCTTGATGTTATCGGTCTGCAGGAGGCGATCCCAGCGAGCGGCACTTTTGGAAAGTGCCAGAAAACAACACCACAGGCCTTGTGAGTGACAGTGAGTAGACGGAACTCTTGGGAACTGTTGCTAGTCGTGACCGAAAGTTTGAGCGTGTTAGCCTTGTTCATACTGTTGATCACGCTAGATAACGCGCTCTCTCCGAGAAACTGTAACACTCTGCATAGTTGCAGTGTAATCCACAGGTTGATGTTATCGGTCTGCAGGAGGCGATCCCAGCGAGCGGCACTTTTGGAAAGTGTCTGAAAACAAAACCACGGGCCTTGTGAATGACAATGTCTAGACGGAACCCGTGTGAAGTGTGACCGATAGTTTGAGCGTGTTAGCCTTGTTCATATTGTTGATCACGCTAGATAACGCGTTCACTTCCAGAAAATATAACTATGGTCCGCTCAGCATATTTGCAGTATAAACTACAAGCGGGCAACCACAGGTGTGTTTTGAACAAACGCAAATGTGTCTGAGCAGGTGCCTGCAATGGGGATTAGCTAGCTGCCATAGTAGACTGGTATCCTCAGATATGTGTGGCTGTGCCATTTACATTTACGTATATTTTCAATTTATTGAAGACTACATCTAATCTTAATTACAAGTAATTTAACTGGTTAATGAGTGGATATCGTAACCGTCGCTTGTCTGGAAACAGGTAGTTCATAAACCGAGTACAAATTGCAGTCTCATCATTTCCATTCCCTATTCGCGTCTGCACTTTAGAAAACCAGGGTTACACCTTTTCTCCCCGACTCAGCTATTAGATCGACTTGCCTTTTTATCTTCGGATGACAGTCGGTCAAGCAGCAGTATTACTTTGAATTAAAGCCGCAGATGAACGTTGTTAAATAATTCCTCTAACCTTCCGAAAAATCATGTCAATTCCAAGATATTAAAGAAACGGAAGCACTCTATAGACACGATCCTCTACCTCCTGAATCTATACGACATTTAATAATATATGTAATTTAATTACAATAAATGGTTCCATATATCTATCTATCCATATCTATAATTCTCAAAATGGGTGTGCATGTATGTATGTATGTATGTATGTGTGTGTGTCTGTGTGATCGGTATTTTTTATGCTTTTCCATAGTTTTCATCCGATTTCGATGAAATTTTTTAGTTTGATAGATAAATCTTCAGTGCCGGTTCTGTGTCCAAATTGTTGGCGAAAAAGGCTCTCCACTACTTCCTGTACATTATAACTCTCAGCAAAGTTTTACTATTTACTATCTATTCTTGGGCATATATCGTTCATAAAAACTTTAATAAAAATAGTTTAAATTATTACAATAATATTTTCTATATCTATAATTCTCAAAATGTTTGTGTATGCATGTGTGTGTGTGTGTGTGTGTGTGTGTGTGTGTGTGTGTGTGTGTGTGTGTGTGTCAGAGTGATCGGATGTTGTTTATGCGTTTCCACAGTTTTCATCAGAACGCTTCTGCGTGCGTGGCTGAAAAGGATGATCAAAGGACTCAACGGCTGAGGAGAAACACCTCTTCATTTGCTGCTGTGTGTGAGGCTGAAACAAGATTGAGAACACAAAAACAGTCCTTTTCAGCCCCCCGCCCATTCAAATTGTTACCGCCCCCCATTTTGGGATGTGCCTCAGTTGCACCTAATTGTTGATACTAATATTGATTTTCAGGTGGGATTACTTTAAACTTAAACTGCTCCAAGTGAACGGCAAAATTCCCAGTAATGAAAGAGCCGGTCGAAGACGGACTATACTGCTAGTAAGAACATATGAATGATAGAATTATAGAATAAGGGATTTAATAAAAATTAGATTTCCTTAGACACTTCTTAGAACCAGAAAGGAATATTTATATTTTTGGGACACATAATGAAAAAAAAGGAGAATTTAACACTCGCGTGGCATACTGGAGGCTAGAGGTCCAGAGGAAATCTGCAAGTGAAATGCCTAAGGTGCTGCTTTAAATGAATAATCAAACAGTAAATGCACGAGATAGTAACAATACAAATATTACTTACAGCTATAAACGAGAAGTTGTGGAGAGCCAAGATTAACTAGTTATAAAGAGACACAGCACATATAAGAACAAGAAGATGAACGTGAAGAATATTTCTTGGAAATTCACACAAACATTTTCCCGATGACACCAGCTGTCAACTTGTTACCTACGCTGATAACACAATCTGCCTTGATAGTAAGACTGATTTGACCGAAAACGTCAAAATGGCAGCTGGTTCAAAACGACTTCAAGTCCTTTATCATCTGGAGCAAAAAATGGCTTCTTAAATTTGACACCTTCAAAGCTAAACTTCTCTCCATTAATCATCTGAGAGAACCCTTTATGAATTCCATCAGCATGGTTGATGCTAACCTCAAGGAAAGTGACTCGTAGCGCCTTTTTGGGGTTAATGTTCTCAACTGACATCAAGTGGGAAGACTATATTGAATCCACTGCTAGGTCAGCTGCTATGAAAATTGGTTCACTGTGTCGCGCGAAAGAAAATTCTTACCAGAATCTATCTTACATATCTATAAGTCTACCATTCGTCCATACTTATAATATTACCGACACATATGGTCCGGTGCCCCTGCTATTTACTATGAGCTCTTTGATAAAATCCAACGAATAATCAGTCATATATTGGTCCTGATCTGGTGCCTCAGCTCCATTCACTTTCGCACCGCCGTATGGTTGCCTCCCTATGCCTTTTGTATAAATACTTTCAAGGTAATAGCTTGGATGTTATCTTCACTATGGTACCTAGACTTTTCAAATTTATACGCAGTACTAAACTGGTGTCGAGATCTCTTCAATTTGCATTGAGCTGGTTAGATGTAGCTGTAACTTCTTTTCTAACACTTTCTTTTCTCCTACTTCCGGCTTGTTCCATGCCTTCCAGCCAACTTTCATCTGCAATATTTTAAATGCAATATCTCTCTACTGTACCCCAGCGATCACTCTTTTTTACCGATAATTAATAATGTTTCTGTTACTAATTTTACCACACCCGGTAACACCTTGTGTCTTAGTGGCTTTACTGTCTTGCATGGTATGAAAACGATTTTAAAAAAAACGAATTGTGCCGAAGTAGCATTCCAAATGACAAATATCATTCTGCAATCGAGTATCCACGTCTTCTTCAGATATGTCAGACTTTCTAAACGAGTTAAACGTTTTTCTTTCATCTTACCACGTGATTGAAAATGGCCACAGAAGTTGTCTAAATTATAGAATAGCATATTGTGAAGCATGGGCAGCCTCTGCCCGGACATTATTTGGTTGAAATATCACATCACCTTCCTTTAGCAACTGAACCAGACAAGCATCGCACTATTAAAGTTACATGCCACAAACACCATTAGCAAACAACAGTTATAACATATAGCACTTTGCAAGGTGCGTTGCAGGCAAATACACATTAGAAGCTGCCTTTTTTCAGATCTTCGTCGCTCACGCATATGACGATCATTTGTAGGCAAATCTGAAATTTGTTATCATTGAACACAGCGTTATTCTATTGTCGAAGTTGATTTCTCACAAAAAAACAAAAGACGCATACGATTTTTTGGTTTTTTGTTTTATTTTTGTAAGTGAAATTTTGGATAAAGCCAAGCGTATGTTTAAACCGACTTCAAATAAAGGATTCCCAATGGACCGTTTAAATAAACTTTGGGTCATATTTGCAAAAATCAGTGCTGTGGACACGGTGACCATTAATCCGCTTACAATGTTTTTATTTGGAGAAACATTGGAACAAACTGAACTTGTTTACCATTGTCTCCTATTTGATGCACCATTATATTTTAAGATGTAGCTGTACATGGTACTCCACAACTTCTAAAATGTTTTGCTGCCATAAATTATTTTTGCCCATTTCCCAAAATTATTTTTACTTATTTTATTAATTGACTAAAAAAGGAAAAATATGGAACTCGATATTTCCCTTATATTTTTTCAATATGCCAGTAGTGTTAAATTATTCAGGTAGTCATTCTTATAATGTATCACAGAAATTTCACACGGCCCTCCACAACATCTTTACTTTGCAATAAATAACATTTACCTATTTACATTATTCGGACTATTGTCCTCATCTTTGTCGCTCCGGCCTTCTTCAGGTGGTTGGAATGTCGAACTGAACCCTTTATTTCGCTCACTGCTGTACACTGTTCTAGTTCCACGTGACATGGATGTCAGTTATCAGTTATCTCCTGTTAATTCGCCTCTCAAACTTCTCCACCGCCTTAACCAGGTATTGAACTCACACTCTTTACGTCCTGTCACTGGATCTAACTAACGCCTTTATCCACTGTGCCATGTGTCCTTGAGGACAAAGATGAGGACAATAGTTCGAATAATGTAAACAGTGTATATAATACCTCATCTCAGAAATATAGACAGATACTAACATTTATCTATTTAGCATTCTTCTTTTTACTTGTGTTTAATCGATTTATTAAAACTAAAAAAAATAGTTTACACGTCATTTCGCCTACTTTTCTTAAATTCAGTATGTCGGCTTTGTATTAAAATTACCGGAAAATTTTCCGCTTATGTATTCCCGAAAAAATAAGTGTCTCTTTCAGATTATAATCCTCAGCTGCCTTTCAACGCGTCGAATAATGCGATCGTCGTTGTCAACATTTTCCGAAGCAACACTAAAAAAACATACAGGAATCCGCCGAAAATAAATTCCAGTTTCTAGAAGACTCTCGCTGCGACGCATCTTCGACCGTCTTAATTGAACCTAAGCAACACATGCGCATAATCGTCTTACTACAACTGATTAAATAAGGAACTTTTATCGCATTTAAATCCATCCAGCTTTTATCACTCTCAAAAGCTCGGAACACAGTGACCGTATATGAGGTTTACTATGTCAAAAGATGACCGAAGGACACTTAAGTATGCTCCTTCCGTACCCAGATAAATTCAACATCCTTTTATTTTTTTTATAGTGTATATTCAAGGTGCTGCAAAAGTAATGCCCTTTTTATTTATTAACTTTTACTGAACAAAAATAAATCAAAGTACACGAAGTCGGCTCAAAGATATGTATGGCTTACGCGTTCTGGATTGCTTAATCTTAATTTCGAGCTGAGGTGGATAAGGCGACATGGGACAATAAAGTGGCCATCATGATCACCAGACCTAATACCACCAGACCTTTACTTGTAGAGTGTATTGAATGATCATGTTGTTAAGGCTCAAATCGAAACCAATTCCCGTCCTGAGTAAGACCATAAACTACATCAGCGTCTTGGGTATGACGATAAACTGCACCTGCATCCTGGGTAAGATGATAAACTACGTCCAACAGTAAGGCCTCTGATCAGGAGGTTTTGAGAAGCGTGGAACCACCTCTTATATGCTTGTGTTCCCAGGTCCACCCTGACCTGGGGTAGTAGCACCTGTTAAGGTCCCACCTATGAGCAAATAGTTAACCCTCAGACTAGGGTCAAAACATTATGAATGTTTAAAAGTAAGTTTTCAAACCAGAAATACTTTGTAAAAATGTATTACCAGCAACAAATCTTTGAAAATAAATTATTACCAGCAATATATTTTTGAAAGAAAAAAAGGAAATTACCAGCTATACATTTAAAAAAAATATTACCAGTAATACATTTTTGGAAAAAAATATTGCCAGCAATCAAAATATTGTCAGTATTAAATAACCCATTGATGTTGATATGCCGTAAAACAAACCAACCCAAACCAAACCAAACCAATTCCTGTGTTAAAACAATCAATTTCTGATAAATGTTCTGAAATGAGTGTAGAAATGAGTCAAATGGTTTAGAGAAGTGCATCGGTTCCAAACCAAGTAGGAATGATTATTTTACAAAGATACATTTAAATTTGGTAGAAGGCCGCGATTCAAGTCGGAATGACTGTAAAATCATCACCATACTTGAAATTATAGACATATCGTATAGATGCATGCTGTGATTTATTCCTACTCAATAAAATATAACGCTCATCCGTAATATTTTTGTTCTTTTTTTACTTGAATCCAGAACATTGCGGTCATTTAAATGTATCCCTTATATATGTTAATATCATTCTTAGTTCATTAAACTTTTGCCTCAT
>OZ038477.1:57462276-57497276 GCA_964036315.1 Acanthosepion esculentum | reverse complement strand
ATTATATATACATATATATATATATATATATATATATATATATATATATATATATATATATATATACATATATATACATATATATAAATATATATATACATATATATATACATATATGCATATATATATACATACATATATATATATACATATATATAAATATATATATATATATATATATAAATATATATATATATATACATACATATATAAATATATATATATATATATATACATACATATATACATATATATAAATATATATATATACATATATATATATATATATATATATATATATATATATATATTCAGACAGGTTTCGTTAAATAATTTAAACAGGTTCTGTCTACTAATTTTCGATAAGATCCTTTCATATTCGCGAATAAGCTTAACTTTCTACATAGCATAATGTCATCATCAGAGTATTGTTAAATATAGAGTAAGTATTTAGTGTTCATGGTTGTGAAGGACAAAAATTGTTATGGTCAACCGAAGAATACAATTTTTATATGTCGAGTCACGAACGCTGCGTCATGGCTCGTTGACAGAAATCGTTTAAGGGGAGGTAACTTGGTATGCTGTAGAAAACTCCCGGGTTTGAGTTGTTTCTAGATAAAAGAAAAAACCTTTAATTGCACGTGCTAAAATTTAAAGACTATATATTTACACATTTTAAAATGTTTGTGGATTATTCGTAATTAATTTCTAAGGAAATACACGCATATATATATATATATATATATATATATATATATATATATATATATATATATAGATATATATATATAGTGCTTGAATTAAAAATGTAATGATAATTTACATGCAACAAATTTATTGCAAATTAAATATTTAATAAATCCCTTTGGGATTTACACCCTTGTGTGTAAGTATGTTTGTTCGAATACAGCTGTACAACCAGTTGTGATTTCTCTGTCAGGCTCCAATTCTGTTTCATAATGTAATTGATATTAATATGCACGGGGCTGCAAACAATGTCGGCGTAATTAAGTGTGCTGCCTTATTAAACAAATCTCGAAGAGTTAATACTAAGAAATCACGCCGATTTTCTTCTGGAAGTTCTTACGACTTACGCGGATAGCAAAATGCCTGAGAGAAAAAAAAACAACTTCGCTATTGTCTCATTTTCAAAGATTTCTTTGTAAGTGTGAAAAATCAGATTGCTACCCGGTATTTCTCAGCTGTTCAGTTTCCTGCATCAGATATCGAAGATATGTATTAAACTTTTCTTGTAGGGAAGAAAATATCGGTAGGTTATCGCAGAATGATAGTCTCTTTTAAGATTCTTATGAATCGGATATTCTGACATTCCTAATTATCAAAAGCAAAGGAATTGCTAGGAAGATAAAATACTCTTCTAATGTAACTGGATGTGAAACAGTCAGAATAATGACAATTATCTCTTTTGTCCTTAGCTGCAGCTTTTGAGGAATTATATATATATATATATATATATATATATATATATATACATACATACATATATATATATTTTTTTAATCGCGTTCCAACTTTCCCTCCTCATTTGCTATATTGAGTGTGTCTTTGATTGTTTTCCAATTTGCCAACGTATACCATCGGCTTTCCAGAAGAGCATACCTAAATGCTTCAGCAAATGGCTGAAAATGATTATCAAAGACTCAACGGCTGAGGAGAAACGCCTATTCAACTGCTGCTACGAAAGAGGCTGAAAGAAGAATAAGAACGCAAAAACGTCACGTTTCAGGGCCATCCCCCATTCAAATTGTCAGCCCCCCATTTGGGGATGTGTCTGAATTGTACCGAGTTGTTACCAATATTTATTTTCGGGTGGGATGACTTTAAATTTAAACTGGTCCAATTGAAGGGCAAAAATGCCCAGTAATGAAAGACCCGGTCGAAGGTTATACTGCTATAAATATATATATATATATATATATATATATATATATATATATATATATATATATATATATATATATATATATATATATACGAATATTCACTATTCGTTAATTGATGGTAAATGATTTTCTTTCTGTATCAAAGGTGACCCAACCTCTATAATTTTAAATTATATATGCTTAATGTACACGGCTATACATGAGAAAATACATATATAGGATGTGATAGGTAAATTGTCGCCATTTTATATTTTCTAATTCGCGCGTGTGTATCTTTTTTTTATTTTGTTGACTGCATAGTATACTAGTTTCAGTTGGGCACCATCTATGAGAAAAGAGAACCATGATGCAAATCACTCCGCCGGAAATATGGAAGCGTCATGTTGCTCTCCTTGTCATTCGCGCAGGAAGCTCAAATCCGAACATTCCAGAGTGTTTGGGCATCAATCTGTGGGCAGCATATTCTAAATGAGCTGGATAAATCTAAAGCTGATTACGAAGGTACGGCAGCTGCCTAAAATCACTCTGGTCGTTTTGATGAGAAAAGAACTTTTTGGTGATGGCCTGTCTTGATGATGTAGTGTAGTTCTGGGTCAAGAGATTTTCTGCTGGAACATACTATGTCTGGCAATAAGACTCTGCACCACATCACACAAGCAAGAAAACCCAGTCATAGTTGTCAGACAATTTCTCTGACCACATCACTCCTTATATCTGTCCATCTAACCCCCCAGACTGCAACACCCTTGATTATTATGTGTGGGGCGCAGTTGATGGAGAGACCAACAAATCTGATTATAATACCAAAAATGAACTGAAGGCGATGGTGATGTAATGAATAGCATTACTCTTTAGTATTTCATGACATATTTTTTTTGTAATTTTAATAAATATATCTATTAAAATGAGATGTCAGTGTCTTTCATTTTGCCGTAATTTAAACAACATTGTATCCATTGCACCCTCTACATATACAATATTGAAACGGTGCTGAAAAATCATCGATTCCTGCAGAGAATACACCCCCAAATAATTATGATGCTTTTTCTTTTGCTCGGTTTTTACAATCGATCAGGACGGATCTTTGAAAACTTCTGGGCCCACTCTCCGTCCCGTCAATTCTCTGTGTGTGTATGCCCGCCCGCCTGTTTTTGTGCAGGTATGTTTGTGCGCGTGTATGTGCCGACTTAAAGTCGTTCGAAATATTTTCCTATTTTTCAGCATATTTTCTCATATTAAAATTAAATCGTCCGATATTTTCTAATTGCTTTCTGGTTTTTGTGTAATTATTTTTTTTTATCGGCTTGTACGCACATTTCTGCATTGGTTACTTTATGAGTTTTCGACTATCGTTTCTCTGGGCATCATGTCTCGATTTTATTTTTATTTTTTCTCCACGTGTCAGCTCTTCTTTCTTGATATTTTCTTCTTTTCTGATATATGTCTGTTACAAATAATGAATGAAATTTCATTCCACCTCATTCATTCGTTTTTCATTTGTATAGTTTCTAAAATTTATAGATACATTACTGATACTCATTGGCGGTTGTATTCTGCCATTATATCCTCAGCATTTGTTGGTAGAATCAGTTCTCATCAAACGGGTTTAATTAAGCACATTTCACTTTTCTATTATATATTAGGGATTACTCGAATATTTTTCCTATGTAAACCATTCCTGTGTCGTCTTGTTAGCTCATCGGGTTATACTCTATCAAATACCTTTGAATAATCTATGAAAAGTAAGTATAGGTCATTCGTACTGCTTGCCACGGGGCCTTTCATTTTCTACAAGCCGTGTCCCTTCATGACACAGATGATCATGGCTCTCCACCCCTTCCTATCTCTCGTAGCTCCTTGTAAGGATTTTTTCTTTTCGTTATCTCTCCAATTTACATAAGCCCGTTAGGTAGGTTCTTTGCTTCTTTCCTCTGTCCCTCTTGCTTTCAATATATACTGTGTTTCTCAAATTCTCGAGGCCCTCTCACTTTCATTATATGTCATAACAATTCCAACTGCATTTTTCTAATTTAATTATTGTTATTTTTCTTTTGCATTAACATGTTCACTCCAAGGTATTTTCAGCATCCGTCTGTAAATTCGTATTTTTTTTTTACATGGACTTTTCACTTCATCTTAAATATTGTGTAGTAATCACTGCCATAGCGCGAAACTGATATACCAAAACAGTATAGTACTCATTTCTTTACTGAAAAATGTATTTTTAATTTCCTAGTGTTCTGATTTTGGTGGGTAGGATTCATTATTCGCCCGTAGATATGACCCTATCAGATGCTACCACTCCTAGTCGGGGTGAACCTGGGAACTACAGCAAATAAACAGGTGGTTCCATTCGCCACACTACCACTAATCTCCCGATCAAAGACCTTTCTGTTTATGGTCATACCCATTTTATTGCTAGTGTACCTCAACAAGCGGATTGCTTGATGGAGTTAGCATTCACTTGAACCCTAACCCTAATCTATTAACGTTGGTATTGAGATAAAGAAAGGCATAATAAATGTGTATCTATTTAAAATCGAAACCAATATTCAAGCCATCGTCTTTTTTAATAATATCTACTCACTATAAGGCTTGAGATCCCATAAAAGGTGAGCCGAACGATCTCTGCAATGTGAACCTAGAAGAAGGAACTGAATATAAAAAGCATATACCATATAGAGGTTATGATTTTAATGTTCTGTTTTATTGATTGATTAATTCGTATTGTGAAGATTATGAACCAATTGCAAGTTCATTAAAGCCAGAACATATTTAAGAGTAGATAACAGTTTCAGTGATAAAACTCTTATTAATTAACCAAGAGCTGGGGGAGAAGACGAGTATAAATACCTCACCCAAGGATATTTGCGCGTAAGTGAATATAACGAGCCAAGAATTGGAACCCGACACGTCGATTGACAAACACGAGCCATTATCCGTTACACCATCCGCACACCCAAGTTTACAGTATCTGGTATTCCCATGTGGACCCCTAGTGCTCCAGGCAACAGTCACACTCCAGAAAGTAACAGTTTTGGTGAAGAGGCTTTCGGAGTAGAACACCCGTCTGCCAGTCTAATAGTGGCAATGGCGATCTGTCTTTTATATAAAATTTTGCTATAATTGCTCAGGGATTCAGAATAAGGATTAAAGCCATGCATATGACTTTTGACTTCAATGTACATAGTTTATATATTCTACTGAAATATTTGAGATGAAGATGTTCATTGAATAATTTTAGGTGAAGCATACTGGATGTAGACAATGTGTATCGAAAAATACTTAGAATTTTTTTCTGAAGAAATCTTTCAAATCGTAGAAAGAACAGATGATCGAGTAAAAGAAGTGAAGCTGTCTTCCAGCAGGGGAATTCAATTCCACGTGATCCGTGTCATTTCAATAATGCATCGGATTATATAAAATTCAGCCCTCGGCGATTCCAGCCAGACACTGTGATAAGATTGAATGACCAAGCGACACATCTATGATATTATTAGTGTTCTTCGTATTTCAGTGGATAATAGATTCACACGGTTATATACGTCATATAGACTAAACGTAGAATATTTGCAGTCGCCCTCTCTCTCCTCTCAACAATGATAAAGCACAATGATTGGGATTACAAGAATCTTGAAATTCAATCAACAGGTGTATGATACCTGACCGCAATATTCCAATCACTTTTGAAGAAAAAAAATAATTAAAAAAGCGTCGCCTGAGATTTGTATGGCAACGAATATATAAATTATTTCATCAGTTACATGAATAGAAAGAAAGAAGAAGCTTTTGGCCATGAAGTTCCCTTCTCGGTTGTGGCTGGGGTCCGTCTCCTTTACCAAGCCACTGTCTACGACGCTTAACATTTCGATAAAAGATCCATTTTTCGTCGCCAGTCTTAAGTCTATCCAAAAAAGGTGAAACAAGTTGGGGAGAATGGAGAGAAGAGCAGATGTCAACTCGGGATTTGAGGTTGTTTTCAGACAATTCATGAGGCAACCAGTTTCCAAGTTTAGGAACTTTTCCAAGTTGTTGATGATGACGATGAACAGTTGTATGGTTTGAACTGAGAACCACTGCCAATTCCTCAAATGATAAAGCAGGATTTTCTTCAAGGCCTTCTTCAAGAAGCTTTTCATCAAACTCAACTGGACGACCGGTTCGATCTTCATATTCAAGGGTGAAATCTCCACCTCTGAATTTTGCAAACCATCTTCTGCAAGTTCTTTCATTCACACATTCCTCTCCATAAACTGAGCGAATGCCTCTATCCGCTTCGGCTGCTGAGTTTCCTTTGTGCCTCAAATGATTCTTGGGTACTTCCATGTTAGCAGGGATTTAATCAAACAAAATTTAATTTTATTGTTCTCTGAAATAGAATGCGATCAGTTTAAATGCATCTAAACATAAAAATAATGTTCAGATCCATTAGACATTATAAAATAATCTTTAAATTTCGACAGCACAGTGCGAACTGATCAGTTCGACTGTTATATTTAACAGCCCCCCCCAGCCCCACGGGGGATGTATGTGGCACAAGGCCTTGTTTATCGCGGGTTCACCGAGCCCGTAGGCCCAGCCAAAAATATTCCCTTAGAACCCACATAAACGGGTTTAGGGCCTGTCTACCTCCCGGGACAAAACTTTGCCCTTCGGCAAAGCTTTGTCCGGGTTCCTCTCCGCTCGAGGCAGAGAGTTCGAGAGATGAATAATCTGGTCGACTGTTCGCCAAGGTCTTCTCTCCTACTAATCTTATAGTAGGCGGAAGAGTCCAACATAGACCCTTTAGAGGGAGGACACCACAACAGCTATGTTATTTGTCGATGCATCGTATTTGTTCTCTCGATATTGGAATAGAATACAAAGATTAAAAAAGAAAACTATTAAAATTTGTGATTCCATTTGCATCTCTTTTCGTGACAATTTAACTTGATAGTCTTCCATGAATAACAGAGACACGAGAACAAAGTAATATCATGAGAAAACGTCGTCAGGACATAAAGATTTACAAGATACGTTTGTCAACATGTAACAAATGTTTTACTAGCTACGCTCGTTATATCATTTTTATGATTATGTCATCTCTGAAAGGATTCTATTCATGACTGCTTTTGTGTAAAACAATTTGATATTTAAAAAGGCATTTTTTGTTCTTCAGAAACTATTTTCAGCATCTAGGTATAAAATGCATAGAAACAGCTCCGAAAAATAGATTGGGGAAGCAATGGATACATCTCATATTTCCACACAGGTATGGGTTAAAAAGCAGGTAATACTCGTATCTCCGGTGGCAAACACTCTAGAAGATTTATAATTTAGATTCAAAACCCATTGGGTTGCTTCACCCCGTAAAAATGAATTTCTTACGGGAACAACAACAGCAACCCCATAGTAGAAGTCTAAAAAGGTTTTAAGATTAAGATGATAATAATGTTTAATAAGTATTTAAAAATGGGTAACCATTTTTATCAACGAGGTTCCCTGTTTATAACAAACGTATGAACGTCATTTAGGAGCGATTTATAGCTGATAATCCGATACCATTCCTTATAACACTAATATATGCATATCAGCTTGGTGTCTGTTTAAACTGATGCTTCATTTTACAAATATTGTGATCATGATCTTTAAAGAACTTTTTTTTATTTCAGCTAAAAAAACGAGGAATTATCCAACATCTCTAATATGCACAAACAGATTATAAAGAACGTTCCCCATGCCTATCCACGCATAATGATATTAAACAGTATCATTTACAGTTTTTTCATTTGGTTACACAGCTATGAGAATTCATGTGGCTAAAGCGATATACTGCCGTTCTTGGGCAGATTTCGAGTCATTCCAAGAATTTGCAGCTGTTTTCCCTATTTTCCAATATATCGTTTTCCCTATGGCCCGTATCGAACTGCAAGAAACGCAGTAGTTGCAGTTCTCTCAATACTGAGTTGGATGATGACAGATGTCCGTGTTGAATGTAGATTGGCAAATTCTCAATCAATTATACACGAGATATCTGCGTTTACGTTACGGAATTAACACGTATAATTGTGAAAGATTGAATCAAATATACTCCAGACGTCCTAAACCTAGTAAAATCATTCTGTGGCTGATTGACGTGCATGTATTAAAATGAAGAATGGTATATTCAGTAAGCATATATTTAATAAATAAATGAACTAATGATTACTTTTATGTTATTTATCGATTTTACTCGTCATACATATATATATATATATATATATATATATATATATATATATATATATATATATATATATATATATATATATATATACATACAGTTACATATGCTCTATCCCTGTTATTAAGCACTTTAGCCCATAAATATATCATAACTTAAAAATATATTTTATCATATGCGTTCGTGTATGTCTGTGTCAGTTTCTCTATGTGTGTGCATCTGTGTGTGTAACTTTATTCGTGTTCAAGCGTGTGTGAGAAATTATCTTCATGTATATGTACGTATATATGCTTAATTTCTCCCTTCCCTGCGGAGGACTATTCGTAACATGGAAGTGCATCATTAAAATTTATTGGCGCAAAATATCTGTCATATATATATATATATATATATATATATATATATGATAAAGAAATCAATTACATCATATGGGAAATAGCCTATTTTGACAAGCGATGATATCGGTCGTCTGTTTTATCCAACCCTGTGTGGAATGAGTCCACGTCTATAAAGTTATATGAGGCAGGATGTAGAATTTAATGGTGAAGTTGACAAATCAACCCAAATCCAACTTGCGAAAAAAAAATTCGATACAGTGATTACATATTTCAATGTTTAAGTCAGACGAAAGTCACGAGAGGGGGGTCAGGGGAGGGTGGAAATTATCTGTCTTGAAATTTTATTTAAATAAACCCGAATATTAACCTTATGATACCAATTTGGAATTATATGAAATAAATGAATTTTTTTTTTTATATTAAAAAAGAAATAAAAAATGAATCCAAAAATAAATTTAAAATATATAGATAAAAGTAAGTAAGGCATTAACGGAAAGAGAGTTACGAAGATATTCATGTAAGGGAAGGTTTATAGATTTTAATTAATATAGTATTTAATTGTTTTAGTGGGGAGAATTTCAATATGGAAATTGGAATAAGTTTTTGGTTTTTCTGTCGACATTTGAAGAGTTAGAGGGGAGTGATTTTGGGTAGCTAATTAAAGTAAAACTATATTATGGAAATATGGTAGCTAATTAAGTTAAAAATTTAAATTTATTTTTATGTCGACATTTTATCACTAATTCATTCCTCTGATTCAATAGTTGGCTTTGATTATTATATTTTATTATTTTTATTTTTTCATCTAAAATAAATCACACCTATCTCTAGGACTATTAGGAGTTCGTGCATAACCTATAAATTTCCAAACTATCTGTGGGCTCAAAGCTTCATTCTTCAATTCCCAAAATATTTTTGAAACAGCTGAATCATGTTTTAGTTTAGGGGCAGAAACTGAATGACTAAGGAAAACACAAATCTAGTGAGGGGGAGAAAATTAACCTGGCAGCTCAAATTGAAAAGGACCTCCAATGGGTTGTGAACTGGGGAGAGAAATGGATGGTTAACTTTAACGCCTCTAAAACAAAACTACTCTCCATTAACCACCACAAGGATCCATCCCTGCATCCCATTAGAATGTCTGAAGACCAACTTCTCGAAAGCTCCTCTCTGCGGCTGCTCGGTCTCAGGCTGTCTGCTGATATGAGATGGAACAAATACATCGAGTCAGTTGCATCAGCCACCGCAAGGAAAGTTGGTTCTCTGTGCCGAGCCAGGAAATTTTTCTCCCCGGAATCGATCCTCCAAGTCTATAAATCGACCATTCGCCCTTGCATGGAGTATTGCTGCCATATATGGTCTGGGGTCCGTGCTGTTTGCCTCAGGGTTCTTGATAAGATCCAAAGACGGATAGGCAACGTGATTGGCCCTGATCTGTCATCTCGTTTGAAGTCGCTCTCTCACAGACGCGATGTTGCCTCGCTCTGCCTTTTTTACAAGTACTTTCATGGTAATTACTCCGAGGAGCTGCTTTCGCTTGTCCCTAGGCCTAGTGAATTTAAACGCCCCACGAGGCTGGCATCCCACTCCCACCCCTACACCGTGGAAACTGTTAGATGCAGACGTCTCTTCTACTCCAATAGCTTCATGTCTCGCACATCTCGCCTATGGAACTCCCTTCCCTATTACTGTTTCCCTGATAATTACAATCTCCAACGGTTTAAGTGTAGCGTCAATCGACATCTTCAGTTGCCTTGATCTATCCACTTCCCTTCTCCACATCCTTTCATTTTTCATTCCTATTTGCTCTCGCTCCAAATCTTCTGTAACCCCCTTACCTTGATCGACCCACTGTCTTTCTCTTTCTCCACATCCTGTCCTTTACCACTCCTATCTGCTCTTCCTCCAACCCTTCTTTAACCCCTTGCGTGATAGTGGCTTCCAGCCTTGCTTGGGGTGATACGCTTAAAAAAAATATATATATATAAAATCTCTATTTCCATTCCCCCGCGAAAATTGCAATGTAAACATTATTATTTTCCATATTTCCTTTGGGGGAAATGGTCACTTGATATATAACCTGGTAGTTTCACATTTGCTCTCTACTGGACAATTCTCTTTAGATCTACAACTCCAGGAAGGTTCGGTACGAGGTTTGTTGTTGGTCCCATAGAAATTTATTAAAATTTGATTACTCTGTGTTTTAATAATTTTATACCTGTTGTTGGTACAAGAGTAGCTAATCTTAATATTTTACCTATTGAAAATCTTACTGAGAGGGTTATTTTTTGAAAGTTCTTATTTATTAAATTTAGAAAATACTTTATGATGTTAATATTTGACAGTTTGCAGAGAGGGGGGAACATATAGTTTTTCTTTTGCTGATATCTCTGTGTTACTGATAGGAATTAGATCATTTATTTTTAAAACCTCTTTTTTAGAGAGCATTTTCATGCAATTTTTCATTTTTTTTAAAATGTTTATTTTGGATGATAATGGACTACTTCGAGTGTTAACGGTGGTAGGGATCTATTTCACAAGGACTTTGGGGTGGTTAGAATTTACATTTACAGGTGGGGGTTTCATTGTCTTTATGGTATGGTTTAAACGATTTATTATTGAGATTAAGGGTGATATCTAGATAATCAAATATTTTAAGGTTAGAGGGTATCTCAGTTCTAAACCCTAGTAATTTAAAGGCCCTAATTATTTTCTTTTGGATCTTCAATGTTAGTCGAACATTACTATTGGGTATAAAAATGAGTCCACCATCTCTGTATAGGCCTAACTGTTTGTGATCTACTATTCTACAAGAGGCATCTAAAATGTAAAATATGGTTATACATATATATATATATATATATATATATATATATATATATATATATGAACATTGAAGTCAACACTCAGTGGCGACAGGCTGTTTCATGCTAGATGCAATCGTAAAGTTGCATATTTAAGTCTACAGTAGAGGGCGGCCTGACGATTGCGTATAGCATGAAACAGACTATCACCTCTGAGTGTTGACTTCAGGGTTTACTTTTATATATATATTTTCATACGCTCTATCTCTGATATTGAACACTTTATTCTATAAATATAGCACACCTTAAAACTATATTTCTCCGTATATATATATATATATATATATATATATATATATATATATATATATATATATATATATATATATATGATTCATTTTGTGAAGTTATTTAACATCTCTTGAGAATGTAACAAACATTTTAATTTTAAATTTAATCGTTAGCTTCGAAACATAGTAATATCTGTGTCGTGATTAATTTATACATATGTATATATATTTATATATATATATATATATATATATATATATATATATATATATATATATATATATATATATATATATATGGATAGATAGATAGATAGATAGATAAATAGATAGATAGATAGGTTGCATATCTTCATTCAAATATGATTAGTTGAATAATCTAGACATATTATATCCATTTATTTTATTTTACTCATCTCAAATTCACAAATTAATTTCTTTGTGCTGTTGAATATGAGTAAAAAAGGTGACGTAATTTTTTTTTAATTTTTTTTTCCCTAGTACCTTTTAATCTCACCCTAGATAATCTTCAGGCGTGAATTGCTAAGACAAAAATTAATATAATTCATAGTTGTGAATTCTTTTGTAAATGCGCATAAAACGCGCTACGTACAATCAATTCACGTTATGAATATTTAAGGGAGGTAACTTAGTTTATTTTTTTATTATTATTGTTTTAAAAATAATCACCCTGCAATTTTTTTCGAATATGAAATATATGTATGCATATAACCAATGTCTTTACAAATAACGTTGCTTATGAATGCTCGTGTCATTTTCGGTATTGTATCTACGATACAAATTATCAAAAAGGCATATTAACTTCTGACATTGGCTACATATATACCACAATCTACTAGCTTCACATGTCATTTGTGCAATCCATGCGCATATTGACTAGTAAATCACAAAGAATTAAACTAATATTAACTTAAGAACCTTTTGGAGAAAAAACAATAAATATTATATAATATTAAGTGACTAAAAAAGACACAAAATTCCAGAAGTTATTATGACATATAGATGTATAGATATTCGATATATCGTCTTCCGTTCACCTGTTACATATGAGATCAGTTTGAATTGATTTTAATTCCTGCAATATAAAAACGCCAGTATATGTTAAAAAAAACTGCTTACCCTACATACAACACCTAGTTCTTGACAATGACTGTGATAATCG
Organism: Acanthosepion esculentum; assembly: GCA_964036315.1. Taxonomy (NCBI): domain Eukaryota; kingdom Metazoa; phylum Mollusca; class Cephalopoda; order Sepiida; family Sepiidae; genus Acanthosepion; species Acanthosepion esculentum. The sequence continues at coordinate 57,484,555 of OZ038477.1, read as the reverse complement.
AAAGCACTTTAATGTAACAAGAACATAAATTAACTTTGGACAGTTTATTAAAATATTAAATTTATTCATGCAAAACCTCATTCGGAAATAGAAAAGACAAAATAAGCAGTTACATAAACAGAAATTGTTGGTGGAATTACATAAAACTTGTTTGCACGCGCACCCCCCATATATATATATATATATATATATATATATATATATATATATATATATATATATATATATATATATATATATATACATTTATTTAGAAAACAGACAACCTTAAGGGTCCATTGATTATATTTTATTTCCCCAGGAAGGTGTTTTTTCCTGGTTCCGCAGATCATATTTCCAAGCATAAAAAATGGTTTTAATTTACTTATTATTTTTATACACGTTTGATTGGTAGTTTTAAGTATGTAAGGTGATAGAGGAGGAGGACAACAAATATACTCGAAATTAGAGAAGGAGGAACAGATACAGATAATTTAAAATGTATTTTTTTATTAAAATACTTAAAAGTAGGGGAGTGGTATAAGTATCAGACATTGACCTAAGAGGTCATCTCAAAGGAAACTAGACAAAGAGAAAAAAGAGAACAGATATAAGGGAGAAAATGTGGAAGCAGCGGTGTGAGGGAAAGAGTTTGGAAAGAAGAAAAGGAAGAATAAATTAACATATATTGGCATATTGCGGTTAATTTAAAAAAAATATTTTGCAGTTAACGTTTGACATTAATTTAAAAATTTAAAAATTATCAACAAAGTAAAATATGAAAAAATACAGTGGGAATATAAGATAAAAAAAATATTAATATTATTTATAATAATTAATGAATTAAAGAATTATAATTAAAATCTAAAACTTCAAATTTAAAATTTTATTATGTAATATCGAAAAACATATTGAAAAAAATATGAAAAATATTTGGTCTGGTTTGACATTGAGCTCTCTGGATTACATACTTCCTCCTTGGGATTATCCATACGGATTGCCAAACTTTTCATTACTAACTGTATATATATATATATATATATATATATATATATATATATATATATATATATATATATATATATATATATATATATATATATAAACATAAATATATATATATATATATATATATATATATATATATAAACATAAATATATATATATATATATATATATATATATATATATATATATATATTATAAATTAATTGATTTAAAATATGGTTTTTTCGCTACACAGTGATACCATGTTTCAGAAATGGAAGCTAAAGCCCCTGAATTTAATTTTGTTATTAAACCAAAGACATAAGTTCAATTTCCTCGTCAAGTGAATTAAATTCAGGGGCTTTAGCTTCCATTTCTGAAACATGGTATCACTGTGTAGCGAAAAAACATATTTTAAATCAATTAATTTATAATATTAATGCTCTGTAAATTTACATTGAGCATTATTGTGTAAGAATAAAAATATTGCTTTCTATATCTTTCTAATGATCTTCAGTTTAATTTTAACGATAATTCACCGCATCATTTCCTTTAGTTATAAAGTATTTGTAATCCAATATATTTACTTAACTGGTTTGCCAAATTAGGAATATTTATTTCAAATAAATGGAAAATATATACACAAGTTCATGTACTTATAAAATCTAACCTGTATGAAAAAATATGATAATACTCTTAATGACGTTTCGTGTTAGGCTTCTTTGTTAATAAGTTCTTAGTTGACGTTTTGTTTTCGCGGCGCTAACTTTGTCACTAACTTGACAGTTACTCTGAACATGGCTGTAGCAGCCTTATTAGATGTCCATTGTCGATCAGTAAACAAAAAATCAATGAGGCGTGGACCAGATTTTTTTAAAAAATCATTTCCTTCTCGTACATCGAACTTCAATTAACGAAAGTGGCAATAAAGTGATGAGTCGATTAATACCTAACTGATCTGTGTACCTATTTCACTAATCGCTGATACCGCCAAAAATAGAAAATCCCAAAAGAGTTTTTTTTTTCTAAATCCTACACGTCGCCGCGTAATTCTCATTGTCAACGTAGTATTCCCTCCCAGATCAGAAGGATTATTTTTCACAACGTACATCTAGTGGTGTGAACATAAATTATTTTCTGACACCATTAAACTATGTGGATCAGTAGGCGCCGAATATCTTTGGTATATTTTCAAAAAGCATGTAATAGGCGTATGGAAGTTAACTGAAAATTCATATATCTTAATAAATTTTACATTCTTGTTATCTTTCCTAAACCTTGCACCGCCATCCATTTACTCAAGCTACCTTTGCCCCTTTCCTTCAGTCCGTCCTGTCAGTATCACATTTTCCAAGACATCAATATGTGACCTAGAAATTTCAACTGACTCTTCCTGGTGCTAAGTATAAGTGTCCATTTTGTTTCCATTTTCTCTAAAACTTCGTCGTTGCACACCTGTTCGGACCATGGTATTCTCAGCATCCTTCTGTAGAACCACCTTTCTGTTACTTGAAGTCTCTTCTTCATCTATGTTGAGATTTTCCAGCAATCGGAATTTAGCGTCTCACTTTCCGTCCTCTGTTAAAACACTCCCCATACATTTGAATTATTGTACTTGCTTATTTTGGGTATCCCAAATTTGTTGTTCCATTTGCTAACATGACGCATGAACATAAGCCATATCTCCAGTTATACTTTTTTCTCTTCGATATTAGGCAGCTTATTTATTTTCAGGTTATTCTTCTCTCTTTTTATTAATATCTTTTTTTTTCTTTTTTGAGATATGGCTTCAATAAATGCTAATCAAATTATCATAAGACTTCCACAGATTTAAAAGAGAAAACACTTTTTAATTACAATTTATGAGAGATTTAATATTTCTCTTCACAACTGTAAAAAACATGCTTATATCTCGCAAGTTTATTCCTTATGCAATTTATAGCAACAGGGTATTTTAATAGCCTTCAATGACAATATGTCTTCACCATTTTATTTTCTTATGGAAAGCTTTTTTTCTAATTCAAGCCCAATTTTAAATCGATCCTATTGACATTAACATCAGTTAAAACTAAAGCGGTTAACATAAAACATTTAATATTTATGGAAATATTTCAAGTTGTGATACATAAAGTTTATCTAACAAAATATCATAAAACAATATTTAAAACAATATTTTACGAGTTTTTTTTTTTACTGAGAAGCAAAGATTTTATTGATGAAAAATACCATGTAAAAATGGTTTACTTTTTATCTCTGATAGCCTGTATAATTTGAAATGCACATAATTTCAATAATCGAATTGTGCTAACGATCGTATACACTCTGAAATGCAAGAAGCAATCGACAGATTTAGATATTAAAATATTTAAAATATAATGATTTAATTAACCGTTTCCCTGTAAGGAAACATTTAGCATTTATTGACTGCTTTCGTTTGGAATTTATAAGATCTTTATCTTAAAACATATTTTCAGGATAATAGTCCAGTAGTTGTTATCCCTCTTTCCAGTATTGATGGGGGATTCCGACCAGGCTGCAGGACAATTCAACACTGCTAACGCGACACCGCTGACTGAACACCGCCGATTAGCGCCGGGACAACTCAGGACTGAGACAACTCGGGACCGAGAAAACTCAACACCAGAAAAAACATAACTTTTTTTGATAACCAAATAAAAGTAATTTATTAAGAATTAAAACCTTAATTAGCATTTTTTTTTACTTTATTACGAATAAATTTCTTTACGATTTACTTTATTAAAAATAATTAAAAAAAATATTCACTAATTAAGGTTTAATCTATAACAAATTACTTTTAATCGGCGGTCATCAGGCAGGGGTCCATTCGAGCTATGTTAAGGTGTCCCTTTCCGTACCTACAATAGCTATTATTTGATGTAGTGTGGAATATCAACGTCTTCATTATGTCATTATTTTATCATCCAGTTGTATGTGCTATCCATTTTAGTCTCACCTGTTGTTGGTAGTCGTCAAGTGATGTGGCTTCTGTTATTTGTTTGTAATTTTGTATCTTCATTCCAGCATGTTCGAAGAAGGATTGCATTTACCATGACATCTGATCTTAGCGGATGTATACAACTGACAGTTTAGATATTTCTAAACGGAACGGGCACAATGCATGCCATCCATATGAAGGTCTCGATCTGACCAGCCTATTTAAGTGCATGGTTCGAGTTTTTAGGTTAATGATTGTTTGCATTTTTTTTTTTAGCAATTTTATGGTGTTAGGTGAAATTACTTCTGGCCGACTATTCTTTGATCAAATTATCTCTCTTGGTGGATAGTAAGAAATAAGGTTTTATCAAAACGCCATAAAAAGAAATGTAAGACCACTTTATTTAAATATTATTTATAATAAAATGTAAACGTTTTCATTTTAAATGACGGAAGTTCAACAGTCAGGAAAATTTTCGATTCCATGTTTAGAAGAATTTAGTTAGTCTGTTTTCAACTTCTTTGTTTCTGAATGTCCCACAACTTATTAAGTATTCTATTGATAAAATCCAAATTAAATCGGTAGGAGATAAATCTGGTGAATATATTGGATTACCTTTCTCTCTCTCTCTCTCTCTCTCTCTCTCTATATATATATATATATATATATATATATATATATATATATATATATATATTTATATTTAAATAGAATTTAAATTTTAGAATATATATTGATTAATATATATATATATATATATATATATATATATATATATATATATATTAATCAATATATATTCTATTGGATTTATATTTATATTTATATATATGTATATATATATATATATATATATATATATATATATATTAATCAATATATATTAATCAATATATATTGTATTGGATTTATTTTTGTACAGTGTGAATTTGAATTGCCATGCATTTTCGATGTAATCCTTAGTTTATCCGATCAATTTGATGACAATGATGCCTCTTCCATGCCCCAATAGATCGTAACTGACGCGATTTTTCATGTTCAACAGAGTGGAAAGAAAGGAATTCCGTGGTTTGAGTTTTGTTTTTGCTGTTGGCACTGATTTCTCATTTTGTGATAACCGTTGGCTTTTTATTTTCTCTTGAGTGGCAAAACGCATTTTTCCTCATCACTAACAATGCAAGCATAAATGTTTAAAATTCCTGATGAAAAACTTCTGCAGATCGGAGAATGGCATTCTGAAGTGAAAGATCATGAGAATCGCAAAAGTCCAATTTGCACATTTAATAATTAAACTCTGAACTGCACTATAAACGATGCACTATCCAATGGAAAAGATGATATTTTACATGTAATAATAGATTCCTATGTTTCAGCCTTGGTTCTACTTTTGTTCTGACTTGGCTGGTTCACTCAAGAATCATAGCTTGCATTACTTTCTGAACAAGTAATATTTTAACACTTGATTTGAATAAATCTCTCTCTATCTATCTTTCTCTCTCTCTCTCTCTCTCTCTCTACACACACACACACACACACACACACACGCACACACACACACACACACACACACACACACACATATATATATATATATATATATATATATATATATATATATATATATATATATAGGTAAATTGTCGCTATATGGTATTATTAATTTCAATGAATCTAATGGTGATTATGAAGGTGTTTGGAATGATCAATAGTGATGGTAAAATTATGCATCTATTCCTCTTCCCACAGGGCCTCACGCTCAAGACGGAGGCCTACATCAAGTGCTTTGTGTCAGTAGGGTGACTTCTAAAAGATTCTGTGTCTGGTAACATCATACCACACAAGCAGGAGTGTGACACTAGGGCCATGAGATGGTTAAATCCTGATTCTGAGCAGAAAATGCTTAAGCCCAAAATGGAATGTTAGCTGGAAGATAGATAGATAGATAGATAGATAGATAGATAGAAAATGATAGGAGAAAATGAGACCATCTGGATTTCTTTTCTCCTAAAGTTTATTTTTCTTATCTATCGAGATTCTGGCATGTGGAAGAAAACAGATTTTACGAAACTCTTCCTTGCGAATTTAGGTGGACAAATGTATTTTCGTTGACCAAAACAAATTGGTAAATGTAAACATGGCGCGAACTCGTTGTGAGGGTCGAAGTGATGAAGATTGACGAGAGTGTGATCTGGTTTTTACTGGAAGTGCGTAAGTCCAAGAATGGAGAGATAATTTTATCTCTACCTTGAGAAGGCAGAAGAATTAAAACTAATGATTAGAATAAACTACGACCTTTCGCTCATACATCACAAAAACAGTTATCAATAGACTTGAGTTTTGGAGGAAGGGTTTTCAAAGTGTTTCCTCACAGATTACTTAGTTATGTGCCATGCGTGATTCACGCTTAAGCGATCATGTACTCGCGACATGACGGACGATACATGCAGTAGGTTGCAATTCCTTTCTGTGGTAGACCAGTTGCCATCCAAGTCTATAGAATCCGACCGGTCCTGCAATTTACCCATAGCTGGCAAGGAAGAACAGGAACCATACCTTTCCCAATGGCTTTAGAATGTAATGGTTTCGACTGGAATTCGAACTCGGCTCTCCGATTCCTCAATCCGAGCCGCTATCCATTACACCACTTACTCACATATTCGTTTCTTTACTTAGATATCTCAGAATATTTACATATATACATACATACTGAAATATATGAACACTGAAAAATATAAAAAATAAAGACTGGTTGACTATTTTCTCTTTGTAATTAATTATAAGGGCCTATCGTCTTTTCAAGTACGTTTGGGAGGTTAAGTTATTTTTCTTTAAAAAAAATGGGTTAAAACACGTCGGGTGCTAAAACAAACAGGTTTCAGACGTTTTATATTTGACAATAAGATTCGATCGTTACTGTTTGAATTCCTTGGTTGAGGAGTTACCGTTATTTCATTATTTACACACACTTTTAATTGTTGTCACGACGTTTCAGCCGTTGTGCCTTCTTCTTTTCATCAGCTACAAGGACTTGATGAAGGCCAGAGATAATAACAACAAAGACGCAGACAGTTGCCCACCTGTAAATAAATTAAATGAATTACTGTTATTTTACAAACGTATATAATCAAAGAGAAAGATTTTATGAATTTCAACCGAAAGTAGTAAAGCCAGCTCATTCAGTGAATGCAGGATTTTTAGATATAAAAAGAAACGGATTACGATAACATTACCAAATTAGTCCTTATTAAGAATTGGCATATATTACCATTACCATTACCAAATGTTTCCTTATAAAGAAACGTCTTAAATTACCATACTCATTATCATCTGTTTCCTTTTATGGAAACAGGCTTATATTGCCATTTATATTACCAAATATTTCCTTATAAAGAAACAGCTTATGTTAGCATTACCATTACCAGCTGTTTTCTGATAAAGAATCAGGCTTATATTATCATTATCATTACCAGATGATACCTTACAAAGAAAGAACTTATATTACCATTAACGTTACAAACTATTACTTTATGAAGAAACGACTTATATTACGATTACTATTAATAATTGTTTCCTTGTAAAGAAATTGCTTACATTAACATTAGCATTCAAAATTAGAGAAACAGCAAATATTATTTTTTGCCGTTATTATTTGCACTTCAGAAGAGACCGTTGAATATTGATTAGTTTGCAAGTTGCTAGATATAATGAAATGTCTGATTAATAAAAGAAATGGGATATGAACGGAAATAATTGTAAAATAATAACTTGAAAAATATTCTTTACAACACGTTATGTTATTTCATTTGGCCAACTCCGATTCAGATACGAAAAATTAGCGAAGACAGTAAAATCTATAATCATGAAAAGAAGAAAAAATAAAAAAAACAAATATGAAAGAGAAAACCAGTTATACTTCATTCAAAATATTTTGTCTTGTTCATTTATTTTCAATCTTTAATATTAAATTATTTTCATTTTTCCTTCTTACGGAAGGCAACCCTTTCTTTATTTCTTCAGGAACTTTCCCATAAAATGACATCTCGCCTCCATTTCATATAAATGCCAAATTAGATTTCATTTCTTATTCATAACACAGGATTATTAGTTTAAATATTTAATCAATAAGAGTTCTAATTAATCAATAGACATATACGAGGAACTAGCGCGTAAATAAATGTTTTCCAATGTTTTGTTTTGATCTGCAGTGAAAACGTCTTGAATAATTGATCGTTATGTTCAAATACGTTCGGTTCTTTTTTAGTTGTTTTTTCTAGTAATTATATTCTTTCTGTATTTTGAAAAGTGTGTCTGTTCGTCTGCGTGTAATTTCCATAAAGGCTCGCAAGTCCGATATCACTAAAAGGATATAATCATTCATTAATTTTATTTCTCGTTAGCGTGAAAGACTTGCTTTTTGAGAGTGAGTTTTGCTGCTGCTGTACAAACAGGCGTCAAATATGAAATCAGCTGACAGTCAAAAAAAATTAATAGGAGAAAAAAAAAACTTAATAAAGTATTTAATGCAATCTTCGCCAGATTTCGTTAAAACGTCAGAAAGCGAACTTAGTGTTAAAATGAAATGCTAAAGGTAATCTTGTCGGAATCAAATCATTAATTACTATTAACGATTTTAACCGATGATAAGATTAAAAGAAAATCTCTCGTATGTATTTATACTTTTAGAAAATAATTTAAAATGTGCTATATTTATAGGGGAAGAATAGCCAATATATGGCAGAGCTCTTTCATGGATGTAATGTGTGGGCATATAAATGATCAAGGCAGTGTGGCAGCTAGTTTCACTCCATGAAGGATGATCAATATATGCTCTGATCAAAGTTTAAAATGTAGAAATTACATTAACCAAGCAGTGTTGATTTCAGTGTCTTCTCTCTCTCAATATATACATATATATACATATAATAATTCATTATTTAATTAAACTTCCTAAACATCAATTATATATATATATATATATATATATATATATATATATATATATATATATATATATATATATATATATATATATATATATATCAAGTATGTTGGGCAGTTCAATTTATCTTACAATGAATCATTCATACAAAAAGTAAATTAGTAAAGTTAATGATATAAAATGGGAAAATATATTCGCAAACAATTTTTTTAAAGTTGCATTAACCTACAAATCACTCGATGAATATTATGATCCTTGTTTTTTAAAATTATAAGCTGCATAAGGTCATTCTTAAATACACAAGTACTTTCGACTGTACATTCAGTCATCTTCAGACATAGAAATTATTTTGTTTTTGATAAAATTCAGGTTGTATCCGAGACGAAAAAATATAATGCGAATCGAAATATATTTTTTTAATGTGATATTGATAACGAATACAAACTTTTGAAGCCTGCAGTTGCAACACTAAGGTTGATATTTTATTAAAAAAATTAAGTAAGTTTTTAACTAATAGGACACATTTAAAAAACAATATTGCAAGTACTTTCATTAATGTTTAAAACATCAAACAATCTGTTATTTCCTTGATAAAGTCTGTACATATATAGACTTGGGTTGCAGCCAGCAGAGAGAAATCGCAAGTATAAATTCAAAATCGTGGAGAAAGTAACAAGAAACTTCTCCGCAAAACTTTCGAAGAAGTCCAGTGAATTTACATATATATATATATATATATATATATATATATATATATATATATATATATATATATATATATATATATATATATATATATATATATAGTAAAGGTAATAAATCCGTTGGTATATAATCCAAGTGGATCTTAATAATATAAAATATTAAAACTGATCCACAAAAAAGCCCAGTGTATTTATTATAAATAGTAGTATACCATAAAATCCAGAATTACTTCATATTGGGTATAGACTTATTTCAACTGATGACTCGTCGGTTGAAATATTTCTATACCGCTTATGAGGTAATTTCGGACTTTATGGTATTCTAATGTACATACATACATACATACATATATATATATATATATATATATATATATATATATATATATATATATATATATATATATGAATTTACATTGAGCTCCCAGGATTTCATCCTCCCTGGAACTACCCATACGAATTACCAAGTTTTTCGTAACTTAACTAATTATATATATATATATATATATATATATATATATATATATATATATATATATATATATATATATATATATATATATATTTATATAGAATATGTGCCGAGTAATCATCGCTTACTTCCTGAAGGACATGGTATTTAACTAAAAAGTTAAAGATTCCTCACATGATTCATAATCAGTTCTCACATTTACATATGTCCTGAAATACGGGGACCCTTTGCAACTCGTGATTCTCTCAAGTTTATGGACAAAAATCAGTCACTACACGAAATAACCTTTTTAAAATTTATACACCAAATAAGCGTTTAAATTTTATAAAAAAATGTCTTCTGATGTCTCAGGATCCTTTGGAGAATTTTAAATTCTGTTTGATCCTTTTCGCTTAACAAAGCCAAAATAATGACCCCCAAAATAGGCAAGTCTTGACCCTGACCTCCACGACACACAGCATCTCGCGTCTCTGAGCGATGGAAAGCTATAACGAAAATAATAAAATCCAAAACACCTCAACGGCCCATCATATTGGATCGGTGATCAAACATGGCTCTGAACGCGACCTTAATCATTCGATTTTTGGAAGTCTTCGGTTAAATGGCGGCTCAGGGGGAATCAGGTGAAAGAGACAAAAATAGATAAAAGGATGATTGAAAACTGCGACATCAACAACACACAGATTAATGACTTTCATGCAAAATGCAAATTCATACCTGAGAGGGATAAATAGAAATTACTCTCGTTGCGAACCTTTCGGCTGATACAAATGATTGGATAATGATATGAGAAAACGGCGTGTTTGCCTTTGAACCAATAATGCCTCATAAAACCGTTTGTTATATTCTCTTTAGGCCATGTATGATTGAGGTCTAGTCTCTTGTTAAATGAATATTGAAAATGAATCTTTTGTAGTGATGTGTTTTTTTGTTGTTGTTGTTGTTATTGTAAAGTTATCATGATTGATTCTTCATGTCAAGGGTGCCTACAGAGTGAGAAGCATTTTGCGCGATTTATGCAAACGCACAGAAGCACACCCTCTTTCTCTGTATTAAACATTTCTATACGATTCTGGAGATATGAGTGAGAGTAGCGAGAGACGATGTCATTAGTCTGAAGGCAATATAGTCTGTCACTGTCGGGATAGGAACGGAGTTCAACTTAACAGCTATTATCATTGATAAGGGTTCGTGTACGAGTGTCGTTCAAAAGGTTCTAAGACTCATTCAGAAGTTTTTCTAGTTTTATAAGACGTGGTCTTGTGTTGCTACAAAAAGAAAATCAGCTATAGTTCTTTTTTCTGGGTGAGTTGGTTGTTTTGTTCGTTTTTTTTATGGCATATCAACCTCAGTGGGTCATTTAATGCCAACAAGATTTTGAAATAGATTAATAGCGATAGTTTGGAAAACAAAGTGTGTATGTATACATATATATTTAAAGATATGTTTCGTGGTAGAAAATTTTATCACTGCGATGAACAGACAAAAATTAGTTTTATTATTACCACTCATGATAATAAAAAGTAAAAATGAAAAACGGGCTAGCTAGCCGGTTTCGCATCTCCCTCAACAGAGCTAAATAGAGTTAAATAGAGTAAATTATATAATAAAATAATGGACAAAGTGTATTGGCAAGAGAGAAAAAATATTTAAATGGTAATTAGTTGGAGGCCTAATACAAAGTCCTTCTGTATACAAAAAGAAGGCTTTAATGATAGAATATAGACGGCCTCCAACACTTTGAGGTGGTAATTTGAGTAGGACCTACTAAGGATGGTATAAGCGTCACCACTTAAACTAACAGCACAATTATGGATATTTATAAGGTGGTCTGCGATGTATTGGTCAAAAAAAATTTGAACCATTTTTCAATTACTCATATTTTTGAGTACAATCCAACTTCGTAAGCATGTATCGCTGTTTGTGTTAGTGGTATTTTTTAAGTACTGCTGATAATAAATTTTCCTTCAACAATTAATACTAGTAATATTTTTTATTACAAAATATTTCTGGTATTAAAACTTATTAATAGCTGGGACCCTAACAGGTGCTACCACTCCGGGTCAGGGTGGTCCTGGGAACACCAGCAATTAAGAGGTGGTTCCACGCTCCTCAAAACCTCCTGATCAGAGGCCTTGCTGTTGGACGTAGTTTATCGTCTTACCGAGGACGCTGCTGTAGTTTATCGTCATATCCAGGATAGCTTTCTGGGTGGGGCTTAGAACGTTTTGAACGACCCTCATATATGTATATAGTTTTATATGAGGATATATTACTGGGTGGACAGGTGGGAGTTATGCCAAAATTCAGGCCCGGCCCCACGAGCAACCCTAATGGTGTCAGTTGGTTTTATTCATTAACTCGTCATTGTTTTATTGTCGTCAAAATAATTTAGGCGTTCAGATTCGACACTTTTACGACAAATATTTGAAAACAGAGAAATCGATATTATCACTCAAATTAACTTCTTTTTCTTCTTCTACGTGCCGTGTCCGTCCAGGTTGTTTGTGATCATAACTCTTCATAATTTTCTGTCTATTGCAGCGCTTAATAAATGTTGTCTTTTGGTTATCTCCCCTTATTCTTTTCCCGCCATTCATTTACTTAAAGTAACTATGTCTACTTTGCGTTGTTTTCCTTTGTCCCTCTTGCCTTCAATTGCATGGCCTGGAAATTTCTACTTCTTCTTTCTGGGGTTAAGTATAAATGTCTTTTTTTTTATTTGCCTTTCCTCTAAAAGTTCATCATTGGTTCAGTTCGGTCCATGGTAGTTTAAGAATTTACATTCCTGTTGCTTACAGCCTATTCTTACTCTGCGTGAAGATTGTCAAACATTCACTGCCATATAGGAGGACTGATATTACCTGACGGTTGAGTTTTAACGGAATTTAGTTTCTTTAATAAAAAAATATTTAAATGTTTGTGTTATATAGCAATAAAGTGTCGCGGCCGACATTTGTGTTTGAACATATATCGCCAGTAAGCAAACATAGGAGATCCCTTTATTGAATTAAGTAGATCACGTGACCATAGACGAAACGCATATAGCGATATTCCAAGCGTAGCGTAGATGTGCCACAATGCCGAAAGTATGGGTCACCCAGTTAGGATCGAACTCACTACTCAGTCGATAGCCTCGAGGTGCCCAAAGAAGAAACGCATATATGTAAGAAGTCGCGTGACGTCTAATTGATCGCATTTCTATTCTAACCTCTATTATTATTTGGATTGCTATTTGTCGTCTATCTTCTATTACTATACATACCGCTATTATCTACTATACTATTTCTCTATTCGGATCACTATACGGATTACTATTCGAGCGAGTATTATCGAGCAAGTACTATTAGTGCCAGTGCTATTCGAAGGCGTCTGACAAAAGTATTGTTCAACGGCGTTACTATAGTTGTATCTGCAAGTATAAAGTCTCTACTACAACAAGCATTACGAATGTGGCAACGAGTATCGTTGTTATCACAAACGTTTCTATTTTCATTTATCATAATTAATTTCTCTCTTTGTATCTTTCTAAATTAATCATTTCGGCTAGTGGCTTACGGCCACATCACGTTGAAACACCAGTTCTGTTCCGATTACCAATGTTAAACAACATCGAGCATGGTTAGTACCTAGATGGGAATACCAGGGCCGTAAACTTGGATGAGCGCGTGTTGTAATGGATAAGGTCTCGGAATTTGAATTCGGAGAACAGATTTCGAATTCCTATCGGGTTAATTATATTCTCGTAAAAGAAATGAAGGAAATGAATGAATGCAAACTATTAGTTTCATCGCTAATCAGAAACATAATCATTAAATATATTAAAGTAAACAACACTTTCATCTACCATTATAAATAACTGACAGACTCCAGTCTAAAGTTGAAAGTACGGCTGCATGTTTTGGATCGCAGAGACTGACATCCATTATAAGTGGAAGACGAAGAGAGAACAAATACTACATTTGATCAAATACCTAAAAGCCACAGAAAGATTCATTTGACACAAAGTCAGTTTAATATAGGTGACCCATAAGCGTACAGAGATTAACACACCCTATTTAGGGCGGAGAGGAGTCTGCTGATGGTCTAAGAATGGAGTGTTTCTGCTCTCCCTGGGCTATATATATATATATATATATATATATATATATATATATATATATATATATATATATATATATATATATTATAATTAGTATTTTTAGTTTTTATATAATTTATCATCCGAAAAGAAAAACATTATTAGATAGCATGAGAAATTGTATAAAAATCTAAATAAAAGCACCTTGTCAGTCGTATTTAATGAAATGTACATGAATTACACAAATATATGTATATATATTTTTGTCATCCACAGACAGACTGTTTCGCAGCTCATCAGTGTGGATAGACGTCCGGTTGCCTCTAGCTAGGATCGAAACCCGACTGAATTTGCGTCAGTCTGAACTTCTACCCGCTAAGCCATCAGCGTACGGTACGGAATGAAGGCCATTTTTTTTTCGTGATTGTAGAAACCCTAATGACTGCCCGTTAGAAAACAGATGCCTCACTAAATCAGTGGTATACCAATGTACCATCTCATCCATGGAGAGTCCCAACACTGACAGGATATACATTGGGTCAACTAAGAATAATTTTAAAATTAGATGGAGACAACACAAAAGCTCCTTCAACAACATCCAAAATAGAAATCAGACATCTCTATCCCAATACTACTGGCATTTAAAGGAAACGAACAAAACACCGAAAGTAAAATGGAAAATAATAAATAGAACTAGAACTTGTAAAACCTGGGATGACCCATGCCCTCAGTGCCTACATGAAAAACTGCACATCATTAGATTTGTAAATAGTGAAAAGTTACTAAACCATAGACATGATTTAACGGTGTTCTGTCGTCATCAAATGATTTTCTCATTAAATAATTAATAAATAGATTTAAACAAATTAAGTCCATAGTTTAAAAGCCTTAAAAACTCAGCCCAATAATTATTGAGAAAAACCCTTTGATAAAAAAGCCATGTAAATAAACAAATAAATAAACAGATCAAATAGATAATAATGAAACATAACCTTCTAGTAACTCAACGACTCAAGGCAAGGCCAAAAGAAAAAAAAAAGACGTCGTCTGACCGGCCTAAACTGAGTCCACTCTGGACATAGAATCCCCATTGTAACTTTGGAAGGGGACTGGCCTGTAGATAAAAATTAATTCTTAATTCTTAGCTCTTTAAACCACCTAACTTCAACGGCCGAAACTAGCCGTTTCCATAGCAACTAATGTTCCAATGATACCGAACTTATAAACACTTGCTAACCAAAAGATAGCTTATTCCCAAATTCTCGCTTGACAAGGAAGCGGGTCAAGACACCTTAAGTCTACATAACTTAAAAAATTATGTTAGGGTTCTCGGCTCTCGCTTTTGAAACATGAGAACTCTTATGTAGCGAAAGAATCATATTTTTAAAAACTAAAAATATTATTATAATATATATATATATATATATATATATATATATATATATATATATATATATATATATATATATAAGAAATTACTTCAGTAGTCACTATTAAACATATAGCGCATAGGTACGCAGTGAATTTTCCAGATCCATTTTCAGCTAATAACTTCATTTTAGACAGTATATTTACTATATATTATATCATATTGATTCTATAATATAAAAAAAACGTTCAGAAATACGAAAATGGAGTATAGTCCAATTTTATTATTAACTTTTTCACCTCTTGTAAGTTAAATTAATTTTTTCGTTAAAAATGCAAAGGTTCAGGATGAACTGAATGCTTTCCCTGGAGAATTTTTAATGCGATTATATTTTTCTACTTCTGTCAGGAAATTACATGAAAACATAGTTGGACTAGACTATGATTAATGATGGATGCTCAGATGGCAACGGAGGATTTTCAAAATAAAAATCACTATTGATTTTCATCCATCACTTCGATCAGGAAGAAAACTGCAAATATTTATATTTGCCTGGATTTGTGTCGGTGCATTTTGCATTCGTTTGCAGCAAGAGTTATGAAGACAATATAAACAGTGGCTCGTAATGAATTCGGAGACGTTTTAAGGAAGCAATAGCAAATCAGCGTTCTACCAACATTTTAAAAGAAATGATAGGCGAGCAGACGCTTGCAAGCTGCCCAAATGGCCAAACTATGTTTAAGATTTGTGAACGTCTGTTCATCTGTATTTCCACCAAAACAACGATCCCAATATGTCAAACCTTATTCGGAAATTGTAAAATCACGAAAAGAATTTAATGATCCGAAAATTGTCGGTTGTATTTAATGAAACTGCCTATACATCAGTTATACATATATATATATATATATATATATATATATATATATATATATGTGTGTGTGTGTGTGTGTGTGTGTCTGTGTGTGTGTGCGTGCGTGTGTGTGTGTATATGTATGTGTGTGTGTGCGTGTGTGAGAGAGAGAATTCCAGTATGAATCTTTGTGTGTTCTAGAGCATAGGTGTTTATTTAATGTGTCTATGTGGATGAGTATCGTTGTGTGTACTGGTGTCTGTGCGTGTATTTACTCTCTGTATGTGTTTGTGTATACGTGTGCAAGGAAGTTGGCTCTCAGAGCAGACGCATTGCTCAGAATTCGATTAACTGGCTATTATATATATATATATATATATATATATATATATATATATATATATATATATATATATATATATATAAAGATGTTTTTGAAGGTACAAAATTTTATCACAGCAATAAATGTGTGAAACTTGATATTACTAGACATATTAAAAACGGGCGAAGCAACCAGTTTCGCTCCTCAGGCTTCCAACGGGAGATTTAATTTAAATTAAAAAACACAGAAAATGTACAATAAAAGAAATGTGGAGGCGAAAAAAATATATGAGCGAAAGGAGCTAGAGGCAAATGACAGCGATCCCCAACAAACACTCACGCTGTTTGTACAAGGAAGGCATGCGGGACCCGATGTAAAGTGCCTCCAGCACCTTAAGGTGAAATAACGAGTGTGACCGGGACAACACTCTGAACCGGTTGACACTAAATTTAGCTGCAGAAAATCTGCTCTTTAATAGGTGCTCGCATATGGCGGACCGTCGGTGTTTGGGACGAGTCCACTCAACGGCAAAGTGTGGTTCCTGATTTTGGTAGAATCGTGCTGTTTAATCCTTATGTCTAGGCGTTGTGTCGTCCTTCCTATGTAGTCAGCCCCGCAACTACAACCGTATTTATAAATTACAGATTTAATTTGATGAGGAGGCAGAATGTCTTTACACACTGGACGAACCATGGGCCGGGTTTGAAAAACTATCCGGACCTCAGCAGAGAAAAAACAGCGACCAACACTTGATGAAATTTGTCTAATTATACTTTCACATTTGTTTCCAATCCAAGGCAATCTGAGATAAACCGGACACTTTTTAACAACAGAGAGTCTGAACTCCTCACTTTTGTTGGGGATGACCGAATGAACAGTGTCAGTTGGCTAACCTAAACCGCATAGGGTATCCTTGACAAAATTGATCTCATCGTCCAAGAAGGACTCTGAACAGATCTTTAATCTTTAATATGAAGGAGGGTTCTGATAATGTTTATCTTACGTTTCTTGGGGCAAAATGAGTCCCAACGCGTGTACAATCCCGCAAAAGCTGGTTTCCTGTAAACAGAGGTAAGAAAACTTGAAGGCCAATTGACAATTGGATTCCTTCTCAACGGTGAACCTTAGTGCTGGGTGGATACCATTTAGAAAAGAATAAAACTGATCGGCCTCAACATCGTTGTTGAATAAACAAAAAGTATCATCGACATACCGACAATATAGTTGAGGACAAAGTGCATTCTCCAGTATTCTTTCTTCGTGAAAGCCAACAAATATGTTGGCTAGAGCTGGACCCAAAGGAGAACCCATAGCGACCCCATCAATCTGTCGAAACATAGTGTTGTTGAAACTAAATTCAACAGAAGAAGTGGCAAATTCCATCAACTCAACAAATGCCGACTCCGGAATACTTGGTGGAGACAAAGAACTGCGATAAAGCAAGTCACAGCAAATATCAATAGTTTCCATAAGAGGGACACAGGTGTATAGAGAACAGATGTCGAAGGAACACATAAACTTGTCCGAAGAAGATAGATTTTCGATACAGTCAACAAAGGAAAATTAATCCTTTATGCAAAATCCACTCAAGAATTGGGCTACCTTGTGTTGGGCTGAACCAACCATTGATAAAATTGGTCTTAATGGTACACCATCCTTGTGGATTTTTAGGAGCCCATACAGCTGTGGACGAATCGACACGGACGGACGAATGTCACTGGCAGTTTCTTGTGGAAGCACGCCAGTCTTTACCAATTTCAGAAGAAATTTCTGAAATTTTACTTCAGCTGAAGTAGTTCTATCACATGTATCTGCTGATCCTAGCTTGGTAAATTTAGAAGTATCTTCTAAAATCGAAGACATCTGGGCTACGTAATTAGCTCGATTTAAAATAACAACTCAAGCACCTTTATCTGGTTTGGAAATTATTAGATCATAATTGTTTCTCAAGGAATTGATCACTCGCTGATATTCAACTTACCATTTCGATTTAGAAGTAGAAACAGAGGAACTAGAAAACACATGTGCAGAATTATTTAACTGGGATTTCAAATCACAAACAGCATCCACAGAGGGAGGAGACAGTCTTGCCAACTGGGCATAGAAGACTTCGAACTCTGAAAAAATCTTCTCCTTATCGGGCATAGAGGGTGGAATGCAAAAGTCCAGCCCATGAGCAAGAACAAATGATTCTAGCTCGGTTAATTCATGAGAGGACAAATTAACAATATTGTTTAAATTAGGCTCCTTGTGAACCAAACTTTTCAACTAAGTATCAAGCTTAGTTGACGATTTAACACACTCGCGTTGATGGACCAAACCCAAATATATATATATATATATATATATATATATATATATATATATATATATATATATATATATATTACAAAACTTATACGTGATCACGAAATGATATTTTGAAAATTAACAAACAAAACATTTATAAATTGTTTAATCAGACATTGTCCAAAACGTGTTACAGCATAATTGTCCATCCCACAAAATGTTTAATATCTAAAATCCACTAAACTAATTGACTTTCTTTCTCCCAGGTTTTCAGATAAAACGTTTAGCCATCTTGACAACATTTGTCGTAAGGCTTACTGAAATCCCCTTTGAGTTATTCAGCTAGAAAGAGAAGAGGTAGAAATCATTTTGTGTCAGCCACAGGAAAAAATTATTCAGGCCTTCAGTAATGGTACAAAAATTCATACTCTGGCTTTCATCTTCAAAGACAATTCAAGAACTATGAAGACAACGATGCATAAGTTTTAAAAAGAGGAAAAGTAGAGAAGGAAACTGGATCAGGAGGTCACAACAGGAAGAGGGATCTTCATTTCGGCTTAGATCTAAAGAGATCAATTAATAAAGATCCAACTCAATCCATAAGACGTTTGGCAGAGAAGAGTTTCAGCGATATACAGTCCAAAGACCAGTGAAAAATGACTGCAAAATGAAATCGTACGTGAAACCTGTGAGGCAACTTGTTACTCCAGGACAGAAAATTAGAAGATTTGAGAGGGCGAAGATCATCTTGAATAAGTTGGGAATGATCTTGGAACTCGACGTATGAGGGTTAGACAGAAACTGAAAGCTCGACACCCACACAGGATTTGATTATAGTGGTGAAGGCCTTGTGCAGGGCCATCCACACTTTTTGGAGGGACGAATACAGAGACCTGGTGCAACGAATGCCATAAGGTCCCTAAACGACCCTCCGCAGGTTTTGAATTCAGAGTTGTCCTTCTCCTAGACCAGTTGCCAACCAAGGCTATAGAACCTAGTCTGTCCTGCTATTTACCCATAGTTGGAGGGAGAAGAAGAGGATTCACACCTTTCCCAAGGGTATTAGCACGTAAGTGAATGTAATGGATTCGACTGGAATTCGAACTCGGCTGTTACACTCGGTATATCTACTTTTTTAATTATTTTCAGTCCGTAAGCAGGCGGTTTGCTCACAGTGTGAGTTATGGATTATTTTAATATCTTTTACAGACAAATCAAGCGAATCCATCAGATCAAGCATTTATTTGTGTCGTGCTTAATCAAACACATTTGTCTGAACAATTAAGAGGTCGGTTTAAAAAATCTATGGCGGGTTATTTTATTTTACTTTTATCATAAGGATAATTGTGAATTTCCATTTAACAAGATGTATGTGCTCGTTATATGCTTACAAAAATCCCTTCATAATAGTTATGATGCGAAAAGAAATATCACTGATATCTCGATACCCACAAAGGATTAATGATCCAGATTGTAATTACATATAAACGGAACACAATAAGACGTGTGTTATCTAGGAGCGCACATGAGTTTCCTGGAAGATACAAGGGTCATTCAATAAATAAGGTGTATTTTTCGGTATAAGGACTTCTAATACAGATAGAAGCTTACTTTTGTTTTTATTTTTCAACGTAGTCTCCCAGTACTGTCACATACTTTTCCCATCTGTGCACAAGCTTCCGTATTCCTTCAGCGTAAAAATCTTTGGACTGATGTCACAGCCAGTCGCTCACAACACTTTTGACTTCATCGTCACTTTTAAACTTCATGACTATCGTGAACGCTTTCAAGGGACCGAACAGGTGAAAGGTCTGGGCTGTAAGTGGGGTGAGGTAGCAGTCCCCAGCCCAGCTCGTTTAGGCTGCTGTGTGAGGCCTTGCGTTGTCATGATACAAGATATACTCCTTCTGACTGATGACCCCTGCGTTTGTCCCAACAGATAAGCTCAAAGCCCTTGCAATATCATCCACTGTCACCCTTCTGCCAGACTGAATGAGGTAATTGACTGATTCGATCACCTCAGGAGACCTCACTTCTGTAGGCCTCCCAGGCCTGTCTTCATCCTCAACACTGCTCCGTCCTTCTTTAAACAATTTTGCCCACTTGTAGACATTTTTTGGCTGAAACATGTGGCACCATAAACAGTTGACATTCTCCTATGAATTTCAACTGGTTTGCACCCTTCAGCAACCAAAAACTTGATAACTGACTGCTGTTCAATCCTGGAGCATGCTTCTTGGTCGGTCATCTTTGTTAATCGCTAAAACTCTCAAAGTTTTTTTTTTTAATTTGCAAAAGAAATGAAATCCATGTGAAAAAGAAGTAGAAAAAAAATAGTCCTTATACCGAAAAATTCGACTTATTTATTGAATGACCCTCGTACAATACTTATTTGTTTATTTACAGAAATAGGCAGATAAGTTGATGAATTATCTGAGTTAAGTGGTTTACGAGCATCGAAACGGAAACACCACAACCGGTCGTAAATAAAGAAACAAATGTTAATTAACATGTATGGTTGTCAGACTCTGGCAAGTTTGTTTTGTTTGCACGTATAAGTTTGGCTCTGATACAAATGGAAAGGCAGACAAGAATAAAGATCAACAAAGCAAGCAAAGAACGCTTCGGCCTGAAGCAGAAAAACGCATATTCCGAAACGAGCGTCACGAACATATGTTCCGATAATCCTTTTTTTCTGCATATTTGAATTTCACAAATATTAGATTACGCTGGAGAAGAAAGTCCATTAGGAAAGAACACCCGCATTTATATATATATATATATATATATATATATATATATATATATATATATATATATATATATATATATATATATATAATCTGGAGAAAACAACTGAAAAGTTGCAAATTTTTAAAAAATTGTATGTTTTTTTGTGAAAGTATTTATGTATATTTTTTTTATATATATATTTGATATTTCAGATCGCCCCGTTGCAACTTTTCATTTGTTTTCTCCAGATTATATACATATCAAGAAAGTATACGTGGCTTCTCATTATGCTATTATAAATTATATATATATATATATATATATATATATATATATATATATATATATATATATATATATATATATATGTAATATACATATATTTATTATATATATATATATGTTATATATAAGTTATATATATATGTCATATATAAGTTATATATATATATGTTATACATCTATGTTATATATGATGTTATATATATGTTATATATATATCATATATATGTTATATATATGTTATATATATTATATATATATATATATATATTATAAATTATATATATGTTATATACATATATTTATTATATAT
>OZ038477.1:57452276-57457276 GCA_964036315.1 Acanthosepion esculentum | reverse complement strand
GAGAGTAAGAATAAAGAGGAGTGTTTGGGAAAAGGATAAAGAGAAGGACAGGGATTAAGATCAATGCGTCAGAAGATGTCGATTGACATTACATTTGAATATTTGAAGATTATAGCTACCAGAGAAGCAAGTGATAGTAAGTTAACTCCAATTCTTACAAAACTGTTCAACCGGTGCCTGAAGGAGTAAGAAGCAAGTCTCTTCCCAAGTTTCACAGTTTCTTTCCAAGAACTGCGGCTTTGAGGAACTGTCTCTCGACACAATGTTTTCTGAATCGCTACATTCTTGACTTCTCCAAGTCTAGAGTTAACCTTTATCTTTCGTACATGAGCCCATGAACTTCACTTCTTGCCTATTCTTAGACTCATACAGAACCATAGAGTAATACCCTACCTTGAGTGGCACTTGGACCATATATTATGTGAACATTAGCATAAACAAAGAAAGAAAACAGATTGGAGTCGGAATGTTCTACAACTTACTGTACCCACTTCATCGCCGACAAGTGGTCAGGAACTTTTTTTTCTGATTGAATACATAAATTTTATCCGATACAGACCCCACTGCAATTATTTGTTATGAGAAGACTTTTCGCCTGGTGAAAATATGACTTTCCGTGGAAAATCAAGTCGGTGCGACTTTGTGGCATTGCCTGACCTGCGTAGTTTAGTGGAAATTAAAATCGGCATGTCAGGCAGCAAGCCCCTTTCTAATTTTTTTCTCCCTCTGCACATTTGTCACGAGGCATGGCTTTTTTCTCGTCAGTTCTTTGTTGTTGGTAGACACATGTGTCAGCTAACAGTTTCTTTTCTCGCACATTTCACTTGCAAAAGTCTCTTTCGGTTCCATCCTTTCTAGCCAACTTTAATCTTCAAAAAATTAAACGTAATGTCAACCGCTTTCACCTTTTTCTCCTGAATACACTTCTTTTTTCCTTGTTCCTTAGTAAACTTTCTGTTTACTAATTCTTCCACACTCAGTAACTCCTTGTGTCATAGTGGGTTTAATGTCTTGCTTGGGGTAAAATTGATTTAAAAAACAAACATGTCTTTGATTTAGTTATTTTTCTCTGGTTTTCAATAAAATAAAACGATGAAGAGATAAACTATGAAATTCGGAGGCAGTCAGAAGTAACAAACAAAATAAAAAACTAAAATTGAGACAAAAGAATCGAATCCGAAAGGTTAAATAATTCGCGTTACATAATCTAAGAACAATTCAAAAAAATGAAAAATCAAAGGGAAATACTGTGCGTCTTACTGACAGAAGAGAAACCGAATTAATGTCATAACACGAGATCTGTGCATCAGTGCAAGCGAGAATCTTTGATGACTAGTGAAAAAACGCTAAAGAAATCCTTACTGTTCAAAAATGTACGATAATTTTATGAGTGGGTGTGAACAGTAACACACATAGAACTGTTCAAAAACAAACTGTACAAACATCAAGAAATATAAAACAACCCAAACAGTAATTATCGATATATTGAGCTTATTTCTATGACCCAAAATAGACATTACATAGGCTACGGCCCGGATCAATTAGAATAACCTGCGAGATAAAAAGAAGCATGCAAACCTTTCTGTCACTATTTCTTTTCTCTCTCTCTCTCTCTCTCTCTCTCTCTTTCTATCTATCTATCTATCTATCAATCTGTCCCCCCAAACATACACACACACACACACACCACACACATATATACTGTTACGGCTAATAATACAAGACTCTTCGGTAAATCGAATCGAGTTCTCTCAGTCACTGTGTGTTTATCTAAAAATACATACGACTTAATTCACCTTCATCCCTGCCGTGCGCCAATGGCTTAATGGTAGAATGGTTTCGGTCCTAGCTAGAGGCATGTCATACAGAGAAACAGTCTGTCCGTGGATATGGATATATATATATATATATATATATATATATATATATATATATATATATATATATACACTGAGAAACACATGCTCACGCGCGTGCACACACACATACGCACACACACAGGTATATATATATATATACATATATATATATGTGTGCGTGTGTTTGCGTGTGTGTGTGCATGTGTGTGTGTGCTTCTTTGTTTAAAAGTTTTTTAGGGATTTATCCTTTAATAGCTTCAGCTAAGAAAAGAATAATGCCCGCAACAGGCCTGAAGACAGTTGATATGCCCCACTCTGAAGCGACAACCATCTTTAGCAAAACACCAGTTCGCACCACAGATATAATGACAATGCTATAGTTGTTTAGGAAATAAATTACAGAAACGTTGATATCTGTTGTGGTGGGATCCACCTAATCTGCATAGGTGACTACCAACTATATAAATAGTGGTTGGTACCGGTAGACGAGAGAAGAAGGGAATCACGAGATCCAACTAGAGACTCTGATCGACTGCGACTAGTCAACACATTCTCCAGGAACGTCTTCCCAGAAATATACAGAAATACTATATGTACTTATTGTGTACACTTTCTTGTTATAATACATTCTTGTTCTAAGTACATTTTGTGTTGCATTATTATTCCATGCAATAGGCGAGATTCAACATTGAGTCAAGACTCAACAATATCTTTTTCATGTAAATTATTCTCACGCACAAAATGCATAAAGTTATCTATGTGCGCTCTTTGTGTTCCGTCAAATTTAAAATCAAGCATTTCAGTGACGATAAATTCATATTCCGAATAAGATGCTGAACAGAAGACCAGGAAATTTGCAATAATTACAAATGCAGGAGAAGAAGATAAAAAAAAGTATTTTTGATCCAGAGTGGTACTGGTGATCATAAACACGTTTTGATCAGTGGCGACTTTTGAACATTACATCCATAGTCGGTAATATTATTTCTGATATGATATATCACATACACGCAGACCGATGCCTTTCGAACATCGAATACGCCAACGTATTATCACATCGAGTAACATAAAGTGTTTTCATAGTCTACACAAAACTGCATTTGTCTTTGCCGCGGTATAAATTACTCGATTATTCTTTAAAGAATCTCAATAATATAGCAATGGATGCAAATTTTACAAGGATATTAATTTTACTCTGTGAATCTCTTTCTAATCGATATTCTTTCGAGCAGCTTAACATAATATATCTTAATCTTTTCGCTTTTCATCAATTTTCTATCTTCTTCTTCTATTTGCCGTGTCCCTTCGGGACGTTGGCGATACAATTTATTCAAAGAAATATAGATTGAAATAGCAATAATCTATATCGATCCTAAGATTATTATAACGGCCTCTTGCAATATATATTTTTTATTTCACTAATTTAGTATTGAAACAATAAACTATGAACTAAAGTTGCAATTAATTGAATCTTAGGAAGATACGCATAAATTTTTTAATCGAATTTATCCTTAGCAAGGGAGTAAAGCCATTAAGACAGTGTGAAAGAATTAGAAAACAAAATACATTACGAAGGAGCGTGAAAAACAGAAGAGTAATCAGGAAGACAATAGATAACGATTGGCATTGCATTTAAATTTTTCAAGATCAAACTTAGCCGAAAATTATAGTGCCGGAAGAGAAAAGTCCGAGAGAAGAGATATTTCGCATAGAACTTACGGTCAAGTTTAACCAATTTAACTGTAAATTGATGGGACTTTCTTGCAAATCTAGTCTACAGTAGTCGGAATCATCGAATCCATACGAACGATCCTTCCCTTTGCTGTATATTATATTTTTCGTCTGGACTATATACAGTTTTGAATTCAGAGTTTTCCACTCATGGTTATAGAAGCCCGTCTGTCTTGCTATTTACCCATAGTTAGGGGAGAAATGATAGATTGATACCTTCTCCAAGTCTGTGGAAAAAAGCAGATGGATTCATAACTTTCCTTATTATACAGTGTAACCCGGATATAAGAGAGTTGTCGGGACCGGAGAAGAAGTATCTTATATCCGGGTTTCTCTTATATCCAGGTTTTGGTCTATTATATTTGCATTAACACAGGCTCTAATTTTGGACCAGAGAAAATATCTCTTATATCCGGGTTTCTCTTATATCCGGGTTACACTGTATTAGCATTAGAAAGTGTTTAACTCTACTGGAGTTCGAACACGGCTCTAATGTAGCTTCTACGAATCTAGTCCTGCGCTTAAATCCATAAACTTAAGATTGCACAACGAAGAGCTCATCTGAACAGGCGTTCAGCTGCTTACAGCGAAGCACGTTCTCGTAGATTTTGTTTTGGTGAAATAAAAGTATTTCCCGTTGACGCCGAATAACGCGAAACGCATATTAAAGTAAAGCAAATGTCTCATTCGTTTACATATTTACAATTCACGGGGTATTGTATATTTTTCTTTCAGCTAAAATATTTTTCATGTTGCTTTCGTTTTCCTTTATTTAGCATTGTGTGTCCTTTACTTGGCTTAATATTTGCTGTTTCTTTTTTTTTTTCAATATCACTTTCCTTAAGCATTTTTCTCTGCGAGTGCAAACATTAAAATCATTCGTCCATTTCCCGATTTCTGTATTTTATTTATTACTCCCTTTCCTACTTTCTACATTCCTATCTTTCCTTTTCCTTCCGTCTTTCTCCATCCCTTTCCTTTCTTTCTTCCTTGATTCTTTCATTTGTCCGTTTTTCCATTATTTCTTCCATTATGTCCTTCTTTCTTCCTTTCCTTTCCTTATGTCCTTTATTTCTTCCTTCTCTCGTCCATCTTTCTACATCTTCCTTCTTTCCTCCTTTTTGCACCTTCTTTCTTTCCTACTACTTTTTACAGCTTTCTTCTTTCCCCTTCTTTATACATCTTCCTTCTTCCCCCTTCTTTCTACATTTTCCTTCTTTCCCAGTTCTTTTTATATCTTCCTTCCTTCCCCCTACCTTTGATTCTTCTTTCTTTCCCAGTCTTTTTACATCTTCTTTTCCCCTACTTCCTACATCTTTCTCCTTTGCCCCTTCTTTCTATATATTCCTTCTATACCCTTCTTTTTACATCTTCCTTTTTTACCTTTTTTTTTACATTTTCCTCTTTCCC
>OZ038477.1:57439776-57447276 GCA_964036315.1 Acanthosepion esculentum | reverse complement strand
ATCTGTTCCCAAGTATATATTTATGCAGATGACACTACCCTTTACTCCTCTCTCAATAGCAAATCTGTCAGAGCTGACAAAGTATACCTGACTGCTGTTCTTGAAAAGGACCTCCTATCAGTGGTTAAATGGACAAGAAATAGCTTTGAAATTTTAACGACACCAAAACAGAGTTGCTTTCATTTAACCACCATAGAGAAACCTTTTGTCTGCTATCAGCATGGCTGATACTAGACTTCTAGAGTAACACACAGAACCTTATTGGCCTCACCTTTTCAACTGGCTTGAAGTGTAGCGACGACATCGAATCAATAGCTGCATCTAATGCAAGGAATGTTGTGTCACTGTGTCGTGCCAGAAATTCTTTCTCATCAGAGTCCATCTTGCACATTTACAAATCTACCATTCGTCAATGCATTGAATACGGCTGCCATATCTGGTCTGATTTGTTCTGCTATTCATCTCGAAGTTCTTGTCAAAATTCAAAGAAAGATCTCTAATGTAACCGACGAGACGTTGCTTCCCTCTGTCTTTTCTACAAATAATTTTTTGCCAAATACTTTGACGTGCGTTTTTTCCCGGGTGCTCCAACTACCTGGATTTAAGCGTGCTACTAGATTGCCATCTAGGTCCCACTCGTTTATTGTTGAAATAGCTATATGTAACCACCACTTTTATTTTTTTCTATTTCTTCCCGCTTGTGGTACTGCCTTCCAATTACTTTCTTCCCTGATAACTACAATCTTCGAAAATGTAAGTGCAAGGTAAATTGCCAACTTCCATGTTTTTGAATCTCATTCGTCTGTTGTCCGTTCTTTAATCCTCTCTATACTCAGTATGTTTTCTAACTTTCACTCTCTGTGACTCCCTGCGTACTAGTGGCATTTACACCAGGCTTGGAGTGAAATGATTAAAATAAAATGTAAACTCTGTCATCAAGAGAAGCAATTCTCAACTGGTGCGCCCGGTCGCATTAACGCACCCTGAAAGATAGCCAAATGATCCCCAAATTAACAAAAGAGAAATTCATGAATTACATTTTTTAATTTTAAAAAAATGTATTTTAAAAACCTAGACACCAAGCACATGTCTGTATCAAATATTTGTCATTTGATATTTTAAACTGGAGGCTAAATTCCTTAATCTTTCCGAAGGAGTGAATAATCCTTTCCTTTTTGGCTTCCACAAAAATAATTAAATCAGCTATTATAGGTCTCTCTAAAAAGAAAATAGCAGGTTTTTCATAGATCACTATAAATGAAAACTGTACCGCTCATCTTCGTTGGGAATACTAAACAAGAAACGGAGTCATTAACTGATATTTACTTCATAAGTCAACTACTGTTTTTATTTACATGACACATCTCGGGAAGCTTAAAAAATATTAAGCCCATGCATCGGGCGGAGGGTATTCTTCCCAAGTAGTACATCTACTTCGGAAGAGGGCTGAGTTTATTGTTCTCTGCCTGTGGCTTCCCCAAAGGGGGAGGTGTTGAGGGGACTTAGGCAATATTTCCACGATATTGCAATTTTCTCACTCTATACCTCGACCTTGTGTGACATTCGGTAGCGACGTGGGTGCGATGAAAAAATACCCCAACTCCAGTGGATACTTAAATATAAAAAGTAATATTTTAAAAATAAATGCTTATTCCAGGAGACTTATGTATTTATTATTTTTCTTATTTTCAAATTTCAAACTAATATTTTACCCGGGAGTTCTAGTTATTCTACAAGTGAACCTTGAAGTTTAAAAAAAGTTGAGAAACACTGATCTAGTGTATGTAAATTTATTTATAATGAAAGTATATCTTTCTTGATTTTTGTATAGAAAAGAGGGGAGTGGAAACTAAATCTAATCCCAAACTTACACCGTCCTGGGTATGACAATAAACTACATCCAGCAGCAAGGAGGTTTTGAGTAGTGTGGAACCACCTCTTAATTGCTGGTGTTCCCAGGTCCACCCTGACCCAGGGTGGCAGAACCTGTTAGGGTCTCAGCTATTGGCAAATAATTAACTCCAGTAAAAACACTATGAAAGAGTAAAAATAGGTTTTAATAATTATTTTTGAGGAAAAAATATTACCAGCAATACATTTTTGAGGAAAAAATATTACTGGCTGTACATTTTTGAGGAAAAAATATTACCAGCAATACATATTTGAGGAAAAAATATTACAGGCTATATATCTTTTATGAAAAAATATTACCAGCATTACATTTTGTTTTTAAATATTACCAGCAATACATTTTTTAAGGAAAAAAATATTACCAGAAATAGATTTTTGACAAAACAAATATTACCAGCAATAAAATTTTTGTCGGTATTAAATAACCCATTCAGTTTGATATGCTTTAAAACAAAACAAACCAAACAAAAATAAACCCAAACTTTCCCTCTAAATACAAACGGAATAGCTATCCAGATGTAATATGCAAATCAAAGAATCCGAATAAAAACAAAAATAAATCTCCCTGGACGTGTACCAGAGCATCGGCTATCGTATCTGCGATACAATAATATATCTATAATTACATAGAAGTAAAATATTCTAGCCTAGCCAATCTTATATACAGGGGTATAAACTGGCCTACTGTAACGGTATAATTTTGGCTAGTGTATACTCTGTCTGTTACACATAGAATGGAATTAGTGATTGGAGTTCATGTGCCTTCAAGTTATAGTAATATCCTTTCAAATGACATCATACCTTTTCCACTTGTGTAAATAGTAGAGCTGTTGGTGACAACTAGTCCTGGATGGTATGATGGCGATATCATAGCAGCTTTACCTCGTATGGTTGCGGCCTGATTCTTCTACAGGAATAAGACCCTGTCCCGTAAAATTGACACTAGCGACTAACGTTGTTAGATTTGGCGTTGTGCTTCAAATGGATATTGTATGAATAATAAAACCTTCAACGTAAACAATGAATATTCGTAATGAGATGAGTGATATTTATACCTAAAACTATTTGTCTGTGAAAGACGTCTCTTTTGCAGCTGGTCTATTTCTTAACTTAAAAAGAGAGTCTCTAATTCATTTTTCATAACATAATGATACTCGGTTTAAAGGAATTCCTGGCTGTTTTTAACTATGTTAGCGATTCTCAAAAGTGTATAATTCATTTATTTATGATTACTGATTTTGAAGAAATAGTTTTGTTATATTAAAGGCTTATCGCTAATGTAGTTCTGAACAAAGAATAGATAAAGGAAAAAAACATTTTTTTTTACTGTTTGTAGACGTTTGCACCAGTGGATATTTTACTATGCAATACTGGTAGAAAGAAAACGACAATCTGAGATCTAATCAGAGTCTGTTTGTCTCGCGGGTATATTGAACTCTGCTCCAGACGTGAATCGGCGATATTCTCGTGGCTGATGTGTTGTACAGATTTAGTCTTCGTTTCATCATATTATAGTTCACGTTGTTCCTTGGTCCCTTGTTTAGTTAGCAGGTACGTCATGCCTTGACTCATAAATAATGAACTATTCCGTTTTGTCACGAGGAAGGTGGGAAAAATCATATGAGAGACGCTGTGCGGTTTCAGTGAAAGAAAGAAAGAAAGAAAGAAAGAAAAAAGAAAGAAAGACGTCCTACCAATACCTCATAAATAATGAACTATTTCGTTTTGATCGCTAGGGAGGATGGTAAAATCATATCTGAGGAACTGTGCGATTTCAATGAGAAAAAAAATGTAAAATAGGTTTTTTTTTTCTAAGAATAGCTTACATGTAGCACAGGACTGAAAGTATGTGACACCTAGTGATCGAACTCATTATTCAGTTGTAATAGATCTAGCGAGACAAGCTACATCACAACGAAGTGACCAGGCTATTTACTAAGCGTAGCTTAGATGTGGCACAAGGCCGAAAGTATAGAGCACTCAGTGAAATTTGCATTAACTACTCAGTCGTAATTGATCTCGGAAGACAAGCTTGTTAAGAATTACACCAGAGGGAAGTGCTCAGACAGAAAGCGAAACCAAAGGAGGCGATAAAACTCTCATGCGTTTAATCGTTGTAATTCATTGTAATGTCAAATATCGTCAATTTTAAATGCTTTCACTTGTGCCCTGTTACATCTTTAATGCCCGGCTTTCATACTTAGGTTTCTTATTGCAATATTCAGTCAAAGTCGTTAGGCTCAATTATTTAACGATGCAATAGGGTAATTTCTATGGCTATTGTAACGTCGTATTCTTTTATTATCTTAAGAATTTATGATTCTTCTGAAAATTCAAATCGTAAATGCGAACATTTCACAGGGACTATGTTAATATATATTCTTCATAATTCATAGATAGAAAATGATCAGTTCTGCTTTGATGACGAGTACTTTGTCTATAGTGATGTGGGAGGTACTGTAAAAGTTATCGGTGCGAGAAACGGAATCGTAGTACTGAGTTCAAATTCCGAACTAGTCTGTGACTTTTACTTTTGCTATAACGTCCTTACAAATGAAAACATTTCTCCATCTCTTTTCAATCTGCAGCATTAATTTCAATATCCTTTTAGACAGAGCTTGAAACTCTTGGCTGGCAGCGAATAACTGAGAAGGAAATCTTTAAATTCAAAACTGTTGTGAAGGCAACCAGAAACCATTCCACTATATTTCCAAAGAAGTCATGACAATTCGCAATTAGAAAAGAACAATCTCTACAGAGACGTAACCTCCTATACTCAAAAGGAACATGCCATTATTTTTTTAAATTCAATTCATATTGTTTGCTATTATTTAAATGTTATGCCCATTCGAGACATTAAAAAGAAAAT
The DNA here is from genome assembly GCA_964036315.1 of Acanthosepion esculentum. Classification (NCBI taxonomy): domain Eukaryota; kingdom Metazoa; phylum Mollusca; class Cephalopoda; order Sepiida; family Sepiidae; genus Acanthosepion; species Acanthosepion esculentum. The sequence goes on along the minus strand of OZ038477.1, from coordinate 57,442,496 downwards.
TAAAAATCCCAACGCATAGCTTTTCTTTATTATCGCTGAACTGTCATAAATTCTTGGTAAAGAGAGTGGAGTGATTACTCGTTGCCATCTCCGGTTTGTGGAATTCAAATTTGTCTCCCACAACTGGCTGACAGCCGAATGTGTCTAGCTCAGTCTGCCTTGCTATTTAAATCCATAGCTTTGAGGGACTGAGTATAGATACACCTATGCTTTTCAAAATACATTAATCTATAAGTGAACGCAATAGACTCAGTCGGAATTTGAACATTCTATATAGATAATTCATATGCGTCCGCGTCGTCCATACTCGTAATATAAAGTAATTGTTAACGTATTTCTGAGTTCGATTAGTTCTTATACTGATATACCCAACTTAATAGTTGTAGAGTGTTACTCAGCGCAAATAAATAAGACAGAAAATGCCGGGATTTTTACATTCGCCGTCTTTCTTTGTCAGCTTATCGACCTTTGAAAATACAACGGACAGAGCCTGTCAACGGTTTTAATCTAACATCTCTGATTCAGTCACTTTCTTACCGCCATAACGTAGCTTTCACGCGCATTTTCTTATACATGCCTTCATTATAATTGTTCTAATGAACATTCCTTGTTGTTTCGCCGACTTCACGAATATAAGCGCATTACTAGATTGGCAGCTCGATCTGATCATATTTCAGTTGAAATTTCTAACGGAACGAATGGTTTATATGCTACTGGATTCTTCTTACACATTCCTTTCTTCTTCTTGGAAGTCTCTTTTTGATTTCTTTATTTCCTGGAAACTACCCTCTCTAAACGCTAACGTTTTCCAAGTTTCATCACGCTCAATAAGCCAGTGTTTCTTAGTGGCTTTATCCCCTTCCTCCGGGAGAAATGATTTTTAAAAAAAGTGAAAAATGAACGTATTTTATGGCAGCTTGTGTCATTAAAATAATTTGACATTCGTGGGAAACGCAATGAATATAGAAGGCTTGGTGAATTTAACTCTCACAGAACACGTAGTTATCTAGTGAAACCGAGGAGAGAAGTGAGTAAATAGAACAAGAAATGAGAAGAGATGTCTTCAAGTCAAGAGTCAACCGTTATCTATCCTATATATCTTCAACATATACACTTTTTATTTCTCCCTTTACGTTAATCCATTTCAGTTACCCGCAGTCTCGTGGTGGTTCTTGAGATTTGAGCTCAGTATAAAGACATGACTGAAAAATAGTAAGTAGTGTCATAAAAGAGGAATTATTACCTTTGATACTTTATGTAAAAAATAACAAAACAAAACAAAGCTGGATTTTACTCCTAAATTAAAACTAAGTCCCGAACTGTATGACAAACAACAAAATGCTGCTTGTCACGCAACCACAGTAAACAAAGAACGGGAAACACATTTGTAAATATTATTAGCTTAATTTTCTATATTCATGGTTTTCCAGAGATTTCCCCTCAGCTTACCTGTTTTATTATCCTCAGCAAGTTTTACTCTTTTTTGTTTATATTAAATACTATATAGATTTCAGAAATCAATGACACTCTCCATTTTTTCAAGTCATTTTCTGTTTTACACCCGCGTGGAAACAATTTACAAAAATACATCGAAAGATGGAATCAAAATTAATTTTTAGGGCAAATAATAATTCCAAATGTTAATTAAGCACGTCCTGAATACAAGCCTCTTTGAGGATAAGATTTCCTGTTTTACTGAATTTTATTCAGTTTTCCTAATATTTTATTCATTTTTTTTCTTTTTCGATGAAAATAAGAGAATATGGAAACAGTGCATAGCAATTATTGTCCAAGGCATTTTAGGGACCCAATTAGATATTTTTAGGTTTACGTTGATATTATTCTGTGTTGAATTTCGAAACTGTATTGTATAGAAGTAATAGTAATTCTATGTCGTACTGGACGAGATTCCTCGTAATTACATGTTAGGGCGCCATTAAAGATTTTAAATGCTTTTTCCATCGCATTAAATAAAATATGTATAACAGAAAGCTATATATATATATATATATATATATATATATATATATATATATATATTGTCATCCACAGAAAGACTGTTTCGCTGTATCACAGCTCATCAGTGTGGCTAGACGTCCGGTTGTCTCTGGCTAGAATCGAAAACCGGCTGAATTCGCGTCAGTCGGAAATTTTACCCTGAAGCCGTTGGCGCACGATGCATGTACACACACGCACACACACACACACACACACACACACACACACACACACACACACACACACACACACACACACACATATATATATATATATATATATATATATATATATATATATATATATATATATATATATATAGTTTACGAAAAACTAGGTAATCCGTATGGGTAGACTATATCAAATCCCCACAATTCTTGTAATAAAGTTTTAAAAAAAAAACTTTAACTAACATATAATTAAATTCCTTAGATTGTTTAAACATTCAAACTTATATCAAACATTATAATATTTATGAACTCTCAAAGTAAAGCAAAAAAAGCGTCCATTCCAATGAAAATTAATGACACTTTATCACAACTTCTTTCTCTCTTTCTCTTTATGCCTTTTTTTACCTATCCCCCTCCCATTTCAATATATAACTTCCGATAACAGATTCAATGTGTCAATGTCTGGATTTCCTCTAAAAATTTAAATTTAAAAGAATAGAAATGTTACATCTAACTCAATCATGTCTCTCTACCCCCTTGACTTCCTCACTT
>OZ038477.1:57407276-57434776 GCA_964036315.1 Acanthosepion esculentum | reverse complement strand
TATGGGATAAAGTGTTCAATATCAGAGATAGAGCGTGTGTAAATATAAAAGTGAACATAGAAGTCTTTCATGCTAGATGCAATCGTCAGGCCACCTGATGATTACATCTTGCATGAAACAGAATGTCGCCTCTAAGTGATGACTTCTAAATGTTGACACTTTTATATTTATATATATATATATATATATATATATATATATATATATATATATATATATATATATATATATATATATATATATATATATATATATAGATGATTTAGATGTTTCTTATATATTCCATCACTATTACCCACATTTTGATAATACAAGTTCTGTGAGGAATCTCATAAGTGGTAAGGTCCCTTGTACGAACTATTTTGGCACATCTATTATCACAATTTGAGACATTTAATGACAAAATTGCTGGAGCCTAAACAAATTATTATATAATTGGGTGTTTCTTCCTTTGCAACCTCTACTTTCTCGTCTTTTCAAACTTTTACTGCATTTTCCTCTAACTTTATAGATCTTCACATGTTGCTCGGGTCATTACATGTATTATGGCCTTCACTTCTATCACATATCGGATGATCATTCTCTGCCTTTTCTTAAGAACAGTCAATAAGGCAAAGGGTTTTATTGTAGAGAAAAAATCAGTGTAAAGAAAATAATGGTCGACAGTCTATTGAATAGTTTGGTCTCATTCTTTGCCAACAAAACCACAGAATTAGTAATACAATTCGTAATAAAATAATTGTTGCACCATTACCATCACCCCAGAATTACTATGATTATTTTTACGTAAACTGTTAAAAGATTATTACTATTTACTAATAATAATAACAAAAGTTGCAGTCATAATGAATGATGCAGTCGTTGCGATAACATTTGTATAATGTTGGCGTTTTGTTTTTCAAGAAAATTTATTCAGTATTACTTAATTTCAGAACGGTGGCCCTCAGAATAACAGGTCACATTTCTAACGTTGGTATCCCAGGTTCACTCAGTTTCTCCCGGATTTTAAATTGTACTCACTATTATACATTAGCAGTGGTAATTTTTTAAAGGATTATGAAACAGCATTCTTATCAACTGCATGTAATTAAATGAGAAATTCATATTACAATATGTAATAAAACATCCATTTTATTTAGTGCACGATTCCTGCGTAAAATCGCTTTCTTTAAACTGTAAATTCCTCTCTCCGGAGCTAATTGCTTCTCGTGTCAGTAGGAAACTGGTTTATAAAAATGTAAGTTATAAAACAGTAATTCACAGATTAGGAGAGAAACAATTTCGGATAGGATTTTATTCATTGATTAAATATCTTAATTAATCTCACGTGACCATAGAGGAGAAATAAATTTTGGTGGTGGTGGTGTTGGTGGTGATGATGATGATGATGATGATGATGATGATGATGATGATGATGATGATGATGATTTCTTGAGCAAAATTAAATTGTTGGTAGAATTAATTGAAATATTGATATCATGATAGCATTGAGCCCCTTCGAGTAACTCTATGTGCTTTTCCTTCTTACTTATTTTTTTTTGACATGCATGATATCACTGCAAAATGATAAGGAAGGACAAATTAAATAGAAAAAATATTGTTTCCTTTTTATATATCCGTTAGATCTATTCAGAACGAGTGAAGAACACTTAGGCGAGAAAAGGTTATCCGGCTCAAAACCGGAAGGAATTTGTGTGAATTCACTTCCTTGCATGTGGACAAATTCTCCCAAATTTGATTAAGAACAGTATTTGCAATCAGTTTATAAGGATTCATATTAAGCCTTGTTTACGCTGTCACATATTCTCAATCATAGATCACTTAGCAAGAGCCTGATTCACTTGCAGTTTTCTTTTTAGCATATCTGTACATTGCTATTTGGGCACCTCGAGATGGTGTAACGGTTAGCAGACTTGTCTCGCTAGAACAATTACAACTGAGTAGTGAGTTTTATCCTCGCTGGGAGCCCCATAGTTTCGGCCTTGTACCACATCTGAGCTACGCTTGGAAATCACTATCTGTACATTGTCGGGAATCAATCACAATCGATAGCTGTCTGTTTCTGGAAATATGTCATTTTACGTAATTCTAAAATAATGTCGAACATGTCCCTCGATGTGTGCGGTTTGGACATTGTGATTTAGAAAATAATCCATTTACTTTAAATCTGCGAAATAGTTCGCGTTTATTATGTCTCGCTGTGTTAATGACATGAGCATAAAGATACTTTATTGACAGTATTAGATTGTAGAATATATTAACCCTGTGTATATGTCACTTAATCATGCTTTTGTTACTGACTACTTACAAATTATTTTCAATGCGCAGCATATAAAATGAATGCGAAAGGAAATATTAGGCTGAAAATTGAAAACATTTCGTGGTTAATTGTCAGGCAATTGCTTAGTAGCAGACATATTTGTTGAGGCAGAAAGTGCCTAAATCAATGGAAAAGAAAGGTTAAAGAAATGCTAAGTCAATGAGAAATAATTAGAAAGAAAGAAAAAATGGCCGACAGTTACCGACTAGTAATGCATCTGTCGGTAGCATCTGACTTTGATTATTTTTTCGTTATTTTGCCGCTGCTTTACTAATTTCGAGAGAATGAAAATTTGGTTAAATCTTTTAATACTGAACAAGTATCTTTTTTCCGTTTCTGTAAAAAATAAAAAAAAAAACTATTAATATTCAAAATTAAATTTATTTGTTTATTTACTGTTTTCTTCCACAATCTTCAGTTAAATTCAGAATTTCAAATACTATTTCCTCCAAGCTTACGCCAGGTGAATTTTGCAGTCTTCTACCGACCGGCTTTTTTTAATCGAGATAAATCTGTAGAAATACCTCCCATATATACTTCCCAGGAATACCTCCCACATAATGGTAAGCTACAGGATGCGACAGAAATATGTCCCACGTTTTAAACTGTCGTCTGTAATGTCCTTGTGAACTTTGATGTGGAATGTAGTAGATGTGGGGGTATTTATCCAGGACCATGTATTACATGAAAGGAAGTATTTTAAAAGTATGCTTCACCTGATTTTGCCCTTCATACAAAGTCATATGCCGTTGTGAATTAGTATGATCGAAGCTTATGTATTCTTAACATTGAAGTATGTATTGTCAACATTTCGAATGGTATTCGTTTTTAGCCTTTCCAATTCATCGATAGGGGAGAACCCCGACATCGAACAAGTCTTCTATTTTTCTCAAAAGGAGTTTCAGTCATAAGAACTCCTTTCCCATGCTATAACTTCTTTGAATGGGGTGATTAAGCAAGGACGAATTTTAATAATGTTGTGGTGGAATCCACCTAATCTGCATAGGTGACTATCAACTATATAAATAATGGTTGATACCGGAAGACGGGAGAGAAGGAAGAGTAGTGGAATCACGAGATCCAACTAGAGACTCTGATCGACTGCGACTAGTCAACACATTCTCCAGGAACGTCTTCCCAGAAATATACAGAAATACTATATGTACTTATTGTGTACACTTTCTTGTTATAATACATTCTTGTTCTAAGTACATTTTGTGTTGCATTATTATTCCATGCATTAGGCGAGATTCAACATTGAGTCAAGACTCAACAAATAAAATAAAACTGGTATCACAAACAAAACTTATACTGAAAACCAGAAGATTATTATTTTATTTATTATTTAGTCGAGCTAGCTGGGGCATTTATGGGTTTCCCATGCCAAACATCACGGTTCCGCATCTAGTTGCCGAGTTTGATGGTTAGGTGTCCAGAGTAGTAGATTATTCGGGTGTGCTTGTTCTGCCCGAGAACAGTGTCCTGCAATGCGTATTCTGAAATCAGAAAAGGACAGTTGAAATTTCTTGTATACATAAAGGAGAAGGATAGCTTAGAAAACTTAATCCTCACAAGGCATATAGAGGGCTAGAGAGATAGAAGACAGTGGGACACCTACCAGGCGATGTTACGTAAATGGAGAAGTCTTTAGTCTTGCGAAACAGAAAAAGTTGCTAAGGCCAACAAGGAATAGGGAATTGTGGAAAGCCAAGAAGAAGATACTTATTTAATGCAAGTGAGGAGATATGCTATTTTAAGCGACTACATAGATAATATTTGTTTTAATAATAAATATTAATCGAAAAGTTTGATTATTCAGTACCAACAGCTACGATCTGCACATGGTCGACTTTCTACAGCTGACATCTGTATAGGTTTAGAGTTACGTTTCGTTCAAAATGCCTGGTCATATTACATAAAATTTCCAATATCTGTCCTGCTATATAGAAGTGAATGCTCGACAATATCACACATGAAGAAAATACGTGAGACAACAGAAAGGTGACTCTACAGAATAAAGCATAGAGTGAATATGTGAGTAAAGGCGAGATTTCAGGTAATTCTGTTTGAAACGTCTTCGTTACTCACATATAAACAAAGAGTACAGTTAAACGTAGAATCAGAAAGCGTTAATATATCTAGAGCACATAAGGAGCAAAGAGGTCTTTCAGAAACTGACATTTGCATGACATTTTCTGTAAACAAAAAAAAAAGAGGAAAACAGCGAATAACCTACCTAAAGGGCTTGTGCAAATTGTCGGTAGAACATGGATTAAGAGTCATAGCAAAAATAGATACATTACTAAGAGCTACAAAGGATTGGAATTTGTGGAGAACCATGATCGCGCAAGTTCTGAAGGGGAATGGAACATGAAAAAGAAGTTATTCGTAGCTTCTTCTTTTTTTTCAATTTGTATTTTTCTTTCAATAAGTGCACGATCAGAAATCTCCATAATTTACTATATTTCTATTATAGGAATAATTACCTGTTCTTTTCTAACCTTCTATCGCTCTATATATATACGTTCTGCAATCAATTTCCAAAATATTGTTAAAAATGCATTCACTGTCTCTCCTTGATTCACTTGCCGTCACTATGTCTTTTAAGTGTTAAATTTTCTAGGTCGTCTTTCCATATTATGTTTCCTAGAAATTCCATTTACTAGAATAGTCTCTTCATCTAGACAGGATGGTTTGCTTCTTTTTAGCGGCATATGAACACGTAAGAGTTATTTAAGGCCGGAATCTAAATATGAAACTTCAAGGTGTATAATAAATTCAAAAGAATTATATTATTTCATGATTAAATTATAAAAACATAGCTTTAATATGTTTTACAAAAAAATCTTACAAAATCAAATGAGAAGTGAGAACTTGGTTCTCCTTGCAAGAAATGATATTAATCATAGGATTTTTTGTGATTTCAATTTTTATTCTAAAATCCATTGATTGTCATTTTGTTATATAAATGTACTGTTGGACATTTTAATATAAAGGTTTATTGCTGCTAATTTTACTACAAAAATATATAGTAATTTTGCTATAAATGTTTATTTGTATACTTTCTTAATGTTTAGATGTTTTTCGGGGGTTTGATATTTATCCATAGCTGGATAAGTGCTACCACACGGTCATAGAAAAAACAGCAATTAAGATGTGGTTCCATGCTCTTGAAAATATCAAATCTCCTGATCAAAGGCTTTACTGCGAGATGTAATTTATCATCATACAGAACTATGCTATACAGAAGCTTATAAATTACATAGAACATCAGGAGAATGTCTTTATATTTAACTATATATTTCCTCTCGCTTAATAGTTTGCTTATTTTCCGAAATATACCATTATCTATTCCTATGCATCTTCGGATTTCTCCACGTCCGTCGTCCAATGTTAAACTACCTAAACAGATTTCTGCACCTGCTTAATTTTCTGGTCCCAATACACCTTAGGCCTTTACGGCAACGAATGTTGGACGATTTCCTCAAAGATGACGAAGAGACTCAAGGCGGCAGGTTTCTACGGAAGGATGATAAGGATATAATGAACCGAGCGTGTGAGCAACGATGAGATCTTCGAGAGGTTGCAAAGAAGGGGGAGGCTTATACTTCATGTCAGGAAGAAGCAGCTGAAGTTTCTGGGATATACTATGAGGAAAGACGGTCTGGAGAATCTGATACTACGGGTCAAATAGAGGGAATGAGAGACTAGGGAAAGCAACGCGTGACGTACCTGGCAGGCTTAAGAAAGTGGATGACAGAACGTGGTCTGGATTTGTAAGCAGAGGGACGGAACTTGTTGAGAGCTGCAAGGTATAGAGTGTGATGGAGAGCCATGATCGCCTACGTCCTGAAAGGACATGACACATAAAAAGGAAGACACCTTAGGCTGGCATTCTTGCTGATACCAATGTTACTGGCTTTTTCCTTTTAATATTAGTTTATCTTTTCTGTAATATCATAAGAATTCTTTCAAGTTTCCGTTTGAATCTACTATGAACTTAGTGACATTCACATATATTTGGTCGTTATTAAATATTTATCTCTTAATTTAGAAGTGGCATATTAATACGAATAACATAATGCGGAAAAGTTATATTCACTTGCCGATTTTCATTATTTTCAATACGTTTACTATTTTTCGCCTCATGCCACGATGATTGTTCGCATGTCTTTATCGCTTGCAATATGAACATGTCAATCCAGCTACGGATCATTGTTCAACAGAAAATCTCCAAAAAGAATCTTTGCCGACCTCGTTCGACACTTTCGATTATTCATGTAGAATCTATTGTAAAAAAAAACGTTTTTAACAGTGAGTTAAGAAAAACCCATAATAGCCTGAAAATAACGCCCTTGTTTCTTTGTTTATTGTTAGAATCGATACACAAAGATTTTGACGTTTTTCATACCATGTTCAGAAAAATTCTCACTATATAAACGAAGGCTTTCAAAAACCTTGATAAATACAGAAGGAAATCTTTATTGATGACAGTAAACGTTAGTTAAATTTATCTAATTTTATATATTGTCAAAATGATTTCTATCAATGGAAAATTCGGAAAATGTAATTCCAAGTCGTATTTACTAAGGCAATAGCTCATATAATAATTTTAATCTTCTATGCGTCGCGTCCGCTCATTGCCACTGAAAATGTGTCTCTCCACAATTTCTTTGTAGATTGGAATAACGTTCGTCCCATTGCAATCATTTCCAACACTTGTTCTGCCATCAGTTAAAAAAAAACGTCCAATAGCATACATATTTAATGTATTCGTTTATCTCTCTTGTATACATTATGTCCTGGCAGAGTCAAATTCTCCAAACTGTCTTTCCTCATTACGTGTTCCGAAAATGTTAACGCTCTTCTTCTGATTGTACGTATACTTGCAGTTTTTTTTTGTTTGATTTACTGAAAGTTTCCTTCTTATTGACATGTCATGCTACAATTTTCTTAGAATCCTTTTGTAAAACCACACCTCTGTTGCTTCTATGAGGAGACTGACCATTTTCACTGCGATATAGTAGAGTATATATTACACAGTGGTTTAGCAATATTTTCTTTAGTTCTAGCGAAATATTCCCATCATTTAACTCAGTGGATCTCAACCTTTTTTTTCTTTAGGCCGGGATTACAGAGTGTAAAAGTAAGAGTAAAGTGGGGGGTATAAGGAAAGGACGGCGATGAAGATCAAGGCATCAGAAGATGTCGATTGACATTACATTTAAATTTTTGAAGATTATAGTTATCAGGGAAGCAAGTAAGAGTAATGGAGTTCCACGGTGGGGAAGTGCGAGAGAAAAGATATTGGAGGCGGTTACATTTAACTATATCGACAGTAAAAGAGTGTGATCGAGATGCCAACCTAGTACCACGCTACCTCCATAAAAAGAATTATCTGTGGATAATGCAACCGGTCACCGTAAATACATGGTTTTAAAATTCCTCCAAAGAATTTCTGTGTAGAGTGCGACCGTTATTTTTTCGTAAAAAACTGATCATACATCCTCGCACTATGCTCGGACATATAAGATAAATATATGTAGATGCTAATTATTCTGACGAGTTTTTTTTTTTTTTGAATAATCAATTTAAGCGCACTCTGGTATTAGCAAAAATGTATCGTCGTTTACAGGATTAAGGAAAGGATAAAAAATGAACATTTTCAAGAAGGCAGAAAATGGCGATTTGCGTGGTGTATAACTTTTTTTTAACATTGCTTTTATTAGGAAAAGCAAAGAAACGAAGAATTTCCCACAGGTTAGATGTGCGAAACAAGTAAATCTTGGATTAAATATGATGGTTGCTTTTAGGTATTTCAAGAGTAAAACAGTGGAATCGACTTGCCAATCTAGTAGCACGCTTAGATTCATGTAATCGGGGCAACAGGGAAAAGAGGCCATTAGACCAGTCGCCATTGAAATATTTCTAGAAAAGACGAAAGTAAGGGATGTCGGGATGACTTTTCAGGATGTATCACATTACAGATCCTAGAATTAAACATACTAACATCATAATGTAATTATGATCTTAATCCAAAATATATATTAATTAATTCTTGAATAAAAGAAACTTCTGCGAAGTTCCACAGTGTAAGAAAGCTGCCGTCTAAATAATTGTAAAACACTCGGGGAAATGTTAAGAAAAACAGTGAGTACAATACAAAAAAAAACAGAATGGAACATTGGAGACTTTGGATAAGTGCGAGTTATAATGTGCGTGATAAAACTAGTATTTCCAGAACCCTGTAAATAAAAGTTTGGCTTACAAAGTTTAGCATCTCATACATTGTTTCATTTTTTGCGGGGTGTGCTGACGCCAAGTACTCTGTATATCCAAATGGTATTTTGGGTTGTTGGCACCATTCGCAGAAATGACTGTGTCTGGACTTAAATTACCTGTCGAGATTAATATATTCGGCGTTCGATCAACAACTATTCTGCTTTCACGGCGCGCCTCAATACTTGTTATGTATATGAGTCGTTCAGCTGGGAAAGGATTTTGAGTAGTCTACACAAGTGTGTGTATGTATATTTATACAGAAAAGCTTGCATGTCTAATCAAATTATGTATATATACGTGTGTGTGTGTAGTGTGTGTATTATATATATATATATATGTGTGTGTGTGTGTGTGTGTGTGTGTGTGTGCAAGCACACAATCACATGTACATCACAGTTGTTTTTATCTATGATTCCTTAGGATTTCACATCATTACTCCCTGCCAAGTGAAAAAATCAGTGATCAGTATGAATTATAAAAACTACTGTGTGAAATTTAAAATCCAAGTCAATTTCAATGCAATACCTATGTTACTTACTACTTGATTAATAATCCATACCCTCATATATATATATATATATATATATATATATATATATATATATATATATATATATAGATATAGATATAGATATAGATAGATAGATAGATGTGTGCGTCTGTATGTGCGGCGTGTGTGTAAGTTTCGTTAATAACGACTGACAATCTGCTGTGGCAAAGTTTTTAAAATAATGTGTTCTTATATATTTCTTTCCTTTCAGGATATAAATCATATAATAAATTATCCGATTGTTTTATATATCAAGAGCTTTCAGCTATAATTTTAAACATTATCAAGGATGAATTATATGTTATTTTAAATGAATATATGAATTGTTTTATGTAATCATCTAGAGTTGCATGAATGTTTTATATTCCAGTCATGGCCAGCACATTGTGGCCGTGTTAATAATTGGAAATAATGTGTGCTGGATATATATATATATATATATATATATATATATATATATATATATATATATATATATATATATATATATATATAAATACATATATATATATATATATATATATATATATATATATATATATATATAATGTTTCCATTATATTTAGCCGTTGATGATGCTATTACATTTGTATTATCAATCAGTTTGATACGGATAGAGTTTGGTAAGTTTATATAATTTATGTCCTGAAAAGAAGGAAATATAAGATCACATGAAAAATTATATAAAAAAGTTAACCACAGCAGCTTGTCACTTTTCTAGAACGAAATGTGAAAAAAAACTGATTGCTTCCCAACTACGCATATATATATATATATATATATATATATATATATATATATATATATATATATATATATATATATATATATATATAGGGAGAAAGAGAGAGTGAGAGAGCGAGAGAAAGTGAGATATATAGATAGATAGATAGATAGATAGATAGATAGATAGATAGATAGATAGATAGATAGATAGATAGATAGGTACTATATGTGCATTATATATGGTGATAAGCATGGATATACCTTCTATGGTAGTTACTGTTTCTAGCAGCGTGTAGATGATCTGTAATGATCAGAAGGTTAAAGGCCTGCGTCTATCCAATTTCCACTTAGGTTGCGATTGCATGACATAAGAATTCGCCATCCTGACAAATTGACCATCGTGAGATTCGATCCATCATCTCATGCTCAGAATAATTTTGTAAAAACTCGGCAACGCGTCCAGAATATATATATATATATATATATATATATATATATATATATATATATATATATATATATATAGTCATCCACAGACTTTCGCTGTGGCTAGTCGTCCGATTGCTTTAAGCCAGGATATATATATATATATATATATATATATATATATATATATATATATATATATATATATATTGCACAATATGAAAGATAAAGCGAATGAGAAGTTAAAAGCGGACACTGAGGTTGACACCAATCTGTGAGAATTTGTTACATGCTTGAACGCAATCTTCAGACAATAAGTTCAGTTTTTTCTCGACTATTTATATATGCTGAACATTTATATATGTATATATATATATATATATATATATATATATATATATATATATATATATATATATATATATATATATATTAAAAATCATAAATCCGGTAGGATATATTCTAAATTGATCCTAGAAATATAAAATATTAAAACTGATCCACAAAAAAAGCTCAATGTATTTATTATACAGAGCTAATTGTAGTACACAATAACACCCAAAATTGCCTCATATAGAGAATAGACCTATTTCAACCGACGAAAATTTCGTCAGTCTTATTGAACCCCGGTATATAGATAGATAGTGTTGGAATAAGAAATTTAACTGTAACAGCTGTCGAAAATTATTAGAGAATTTATCCATTTCAATATTTCAGTCCGACTAAACAGTGGTCAGCGGAGCGTGGAAAGTATTTGGGAAGAGATTTTATAAAATTAAACCCGGATAGCTAACTTATGACATTAAATTGGAGTTATATGAAGAATGAAGTGTTAGGATTAAAAATACAAGTTCCTAAGTAAACAAAATCCAAAAATAAATTATACTTAAATATAAGATATATATACAAAATTAAAAAATAAGTTATATTTACATAATTTATATTAAAATTAAGAAAATTTGTATTTTTAAAAAATAATTCATAAAAAAATTGGTTATATTAAGGAATAAAAATATTTAAGAATAAAAATATAATAATATATATATATATATATATGTGTGTGTATATATATATATATATATATATATATTATATATATATATATATATATATATATGTATATATATATATATATATATATATTTAACATGAATTTTTTTTAACTTAACTCATGTTTATTGGCTAGTTAGATATATGCACTCGTTGGAACAGACTTAAATTGCAGTTATTTCTCGATTCACTTGTACTTTTATTGTCGTATGAATGTGTTTTTTCATTCTTTTCGCTTGATGGATGTTGATTGTTTATTTGTCTTCCTCTCATTTCGTCTTTTTTATTTTTGCCTTTTCTTTTTTTTTCTTTTCTTCTTTCTTTGGTTGTATTATATATCTTTACTAGTTTTCTTAATATATTTTAGTAGGTTGTATTATTTAACTTTAGTGTTTGTTACTTCTGGTTAATTGTATGATAGAACAGTTAACTAATTCTTTTTATTTTTTCATTGCTTTATGTTTTATATGCTCCGTTACTTTGCTATTGTTTCAGCCAGTTTAGTTTAGGTTATGGTTGCATTTTTGCTTGTGTTTATGCTTGTTTTGTGTGTGTATGTGTGTGTGTGTGTGTGTGTGTGCGTGTTAACCTTATTGTGCGTATAATAATGTGTTTGTGTTTGTGAGTGTGTTTATATTTACCTTTCATTATTTTTTAATATATTTTAATAGGTTGTAACTTTACCTAGTGTTTTAACTTTACTTAATGTTTGATTCTTGTATTTAATTTTATTAAAGAACAGTCTTTTTTTCGTGTCAAACTAATTCATTGTTGTTTTTCTTCATTTTTTCATTGGTTTCCATGTAAACCAAAATGACTAAAACAATACCAAATTTAAGGTGCGTACTAAATATAAACCAATGAAAATTACAAGATATTTTAACTTTCCTTTTATATAACTAAAATTAACATATGACACACTAAGTAAAATTAAAACACTAAGTAAAGTTAAATAATGCAACACACCAAAAATGCATATACAGTTAAAACACACACACACACACACACACACACACACACACACACACACACACACACACACACACACATATATATATATATATATTGTCATCCACAGACAGACTGTTTCGCTGTATCACAGCTCATCAGTGTGCCTAGACGTCCGGTTGCCTCTGGCTAGAACCGAAAACCGGCTGAATTCGGTTCAGTCGGAAATTTTACCCTGAAGACGTTGGCGCACGGCAGAGAAGAAGGTGAATTTAAGCGTATTTATTTTTAGATAAACACACAGTGACTGAGAGAACTCGATTCGATTTACCGAAGAGTCTTGCATTATTAGCCGTAATAGTCACTGTTTACAAACCCACACATCCTCCCCAGAGAGCTCAACTGAAATAAATTTTTCAGGAGCATATCTATTGTCATCCACAGACAGACTGTTTCGTTGTATCACAGCTCATCAGTGTGGCTAGACGTCCGGTTGCCTGGGGCTAGAATCGAAATATTGTTGTTATAGCTGCTGTTCTATTTGGATTTAGATGATGGTATATATTTCTCTACGTCAGTTGTCATTTGCTTCTTTTAAATGCTATCCTGTTTTGGTTCATGAGTTCCAGATACCAGTTTTAACTTCGGTGAAATTTAGGGCGATAAATCACTTGAAGAGTGAAACGTCCCATTGCAAATGCGGCCACATGGAGAATACTGAGCAATTTGCTTTCTGTAATAAATTAACTAAAACTTAAAAGAACTCCAAAATATTTACGAGACAAAGGATTGTTGAACATTACAGAACGGTATCAGGAATTAATGCCGGATTAAAAGTCGATTAAAAGTACTTTAAAATAACGGCTTTTTTTTTCTATATATAGAAAGATGAAATGAGAATTATTATTCATATCCGTTATGACGAAACCTTATAATATACTTAATAAGTAAAAAATCAAAATGTGGTAGAAGTGCAATGTAAACACTTGTACTGTTTGAATGTTATTTATTGGAAACAAATATTGGAATAACTGAGATATTTGGAATAGAATGATGTCCGCAAAATCGAATAGAAGTTTCAGGAAATGTCGTGTCAAGTTTTAGTTGGATGTATGCATACCGTGTAAACAGACATCTGAAAATAGAAATAAAGATGTTTTCAAACAGTGTCTGTCACGACGTGAAAGAATTTCACTCCAAGGGATGATACCATGCTGTGTATGCATATATATATATATATATACATATATATATATATATATATATATATATATATATATATATATATATATATGTATATATATATATATGTGTGTGTGTGTGTGTGTTTGTGTTTATACTAGTATTCACCTAATACCATGCCCAAAAGCTATATATATATATATATATATATATATATATATATATATATATATATATATATACTCAACCAACTCATATATACTCAAATATATATATTATACTCAACCAACTCTTCCAGAATCCTCTACACTGTCCTCAGATTGCCACCCAAACACTCTGAAACGTTCTTACTGGAGCTTCTGTCGCTAATGCTAAGCAAGTACAGTATGTCGTTTTCAAAGTTCTGCTGGAGCGAATTGTGTCATAGCGTTCATTTTCTCACATACGGTGCCCAACTGACCCTACTATATTGTGAAGTCGAGAAAAGACGATATATATATATATATATATATATATATATATATATATATATACTACCGACTTTGAACTAAAAGCAAGGATTATGGCATCACTCTCTAACATAAAAAGAGAAAGCGCCTAAAAGATTTGCAGAAGATTCCGAAGTCGTTTAAAGGCAGTGGTTGAATTCCAGGGAGATTGTATTGACTAAATTTACTCTTTAATATTACAAGATAACTTTGTGTAATTTAGGTAAAAATGAGATGTCAGTATTATTTTCATTTTTTAAAAATTTTGAATACAATTTATCTATTGCACCATATATATATATATATATATATATATATATATATATATATATATATATATATATATATATATATATATATATATATATATATGTACAAAAGACAATGGTTAAACATTGGAAAACATAAGAAAAAATTAGTTCCTTTAAATAATATGCGAAAATAATCACTCTTCGGCTAATGAATGTCACAAAATGCGAAATCTCTGTAGCAAAAATATTGAAAATAAATTATAAATTATATTTAAAAAAACACATCATAACCAAAAAATTTTGCGTCTTCTCTCTTCTCTTTAAAATATACACTTTCTCTCGTTCTCTCCCTTATATGCACACACACACACACATACACACATAAATATAAACATACATACGCATAACTCTACAGAGGGGAAGATATTTAAATATTCTACAAACACTATTGCTTATGTAATTTTTTATCCAAAAATATAATTATATATCTATATATATATATATATATATATGTGTGTGTGTGTGTGTGTATGTATGTATGTATGTATTTTTTGCCTTTGAATATGATACTGCGTGTCAGTGTGTATGTTAGTACTGTTACACTGCTATATATTACGTGCAAACACGTTAATATAGTCAATATCAAATATATATACATATTCATTCACACAGACAAGCTTGTTACTTTTCCTACGTATAAATATACCCGTAAGTAAGAAAATCATATAGAACTACGTTTCTTAAAAATGAATTGTTTAATATTAAAACAATCCTCCAGATATCGCGTATAAAAACATTATGGATAGAATGAAGAAGGGATCTCTCCTTCTCGCCAAAAACTATTACATATATGTATATTTGTTCAAATTATTCTAAGAGAGGTTTTTGGTTTCATATTCCGATTATATTTTTCAGTTTATGAATAAGAAATTATACTTGTTAATCAAAATTATGGACGAACTGTCTAAATTCCATAATTCTATTCTATTTCGTTTGAATCTAGTTCTCCTATTTTTTCTGCTGAAATTGCTAAAAGTAATATGCATTAAAATTCTATTTAACAGTTTCCTCTCTCGCACTTCTCCCCTGTGGAACTCTCTTCAAGATTCATCGTTTCTTTTCAAACAAAATATTCAAATATCTATTATATTTTGTCTGCACAGATCTTCATTCTTTCTCCTCGGTAAGTGTTGAGTCTTGACTCATTGTTGAATCTCGACTAATGCATGGAATAATAATGCAACACAAAATGCACTTAGAACAAGAATGTATTATAACAAGAAAGTGTACACAATATTTACATATAGTATTTCTGTATATTTCTCGGAAGACCTTTCCTGGAGAATGTGTTGACTAAGTCGCAGTCGGGCAGAGTCTCTAGTTGGATCACGTGATTCCCCTCCCTGTCTTCCGGTACCAATCATTATTTATATAGTCGGTAGTCACCTATGCAGATTAGGTGGATCCTACCACAACACCCCACTCCCAAGCCTTGGAATCCTTTTTGGATTTCAACTGGCTTCCTATATGGGATGATGATTCTGGTTATTTCTTTGTAGATCCCCTTTGCATACTTCCTATGTATATGTCAATCTGCATAATTTTAGTATATTTTTCGTCTTGGATTCACGTCCAATGTGTCTGTGAACTTCCGTTTCCAACCGGATCTTCTCGGTTCAGGAGCACTCTGCGGAGGTTCTACTTGAAAAATATCATACATTACATCAATGGGATCTTCCTCCTCATCCGGTATACTCTCTTCATGCTCTAGAACGTAACATTTTTTGAGTTGGTTCTGGTGCCTTTTATGAGTATTCTTCGCCCCTTTAATTATGTAAATCAGGTCACCGATTCTCTTGTCCACTATGCCTCTCTCCCAGAATTCAATGTTGTTCCTATAGCACTTGAAAAACACCTTCTCTTCGGGGGTGTATCTTTTTCTAGCTGTATACATAGTGTTCTTAATTCTATTTCTTCCTGGCAAAAGCTTGTCAAACTGACTTAATTTTCCTAGCGAACATTAGTTCAGCTGGTGCCATGTTTGATTGTGTTCTCTGGTTTGGCGTGATTCTGTATATTTGTAGGAATTGCTGAAGCGCCTTTTCCGTTGGAACTCCTGAGGCTTTCTTCAGAGCTCGCTTTAACGTATCTACAAATCTTTCTGCGAGTCCATTGGATCTCGGATGATACGGCGGCGTCGTTATGTGGTTAATTTGATATAACTCACAAAATTCCTTAAATTCTTCAGAAGTGAATTGTGTACCATTGTCACTCACAATACACTCTGGCACACCGAACCGTGCAAATAGTTCATGCAAAAAAGTTGTTGTGGTATTGGACGTAGGCTTTTTGCAGCGTAGTACTTCCGGCCATTTTGTAAAGCTATCTACCACTATTAAGTAGTAATAATCTTCTACTGGAGCAGCGAAATCAATGTGTAATCTTTCCCACGGATGATCCGTCTTTGGCCATGGTTTGTGTACTATATGTGGTGCCTTAGCTGCTAACGCACACCCTTTACATCGATGAACCATGTTTTCGATATCCACATCCATTCCTTTCCAATATACAAAGCTTCGCATTAAGCTTTTTGTTCTATTAATCCCCGGGTGACCCATATGAAAGTCCCGTAGGATTCTTTTCTGCAACTTTTTTGGTACTACTACTCTCTCACCATATAATAAAATTCCGTCACAAATTGAATAAATCTCCTGAACTTTTTGGTCATTTGCTACGATTTTACTTTTTATTCCTAAAATGAAATCATCGCTTTCAGCTTCTTTTTTGATTTCCTTTGATGTAACCGGTAGCTCTCTTACAATGTTGTTTACCATGATTTTCACCTCATAATCTGCTCTGATATTTGCAATAATTGATTCTTCGAATCCTTCTTCTTGACTCGGTACGAGTCTTGATAAAGTATCCGCATGAATTATATTTTTGGATGATAGGTGCTTTATGTGAAAATCATAATTGAGAAGAATGGTTCCCCATCTTAACAGTCGATTTGCCGTGTAAACGGGTAACCCTTTCTTTGGCCCAAAAATAGTGATCAGAGGTTTATGATCCGTTTCTAACCTGAAATGTCTGCCGTAGATGTACCTATGAAATTTTGTTATGGCAAAAATGATACTCAGCGCCTCCTTTCCTATCTGTGAATAACTTCGCTCTCCTGGGAGTAATGCCCTCGAAGCATGCGCAATCGGTTTTCTAGAACCATCTGGCATTATGTGTTGAATACATGCTCCTACCCCGTATGAACTAGCATCACTTGCCACTACAATATCAAGTTTAGGATTGTAATGGGTTAAAAAGAGGTCGGACGTAAGCATTTTCTTTATTTCATCAAAGGATTTTTGACATTCTACCGTCCATTCCCATGCCTTGTCTTTTTTCAGTAGTTCATTCAACGGAGCTCTTAGATTGTACATTCCTTTAATGAACGCTTGATAATAGTTTGCGAGCCTCAGAAAACTCTGTAGTGTCGCCACGTTAGTGGGCGTCGGCATGTCTCTAATCGCAATGGACCTTTCCGGATCTGGAAATCTGCCATTTTTGTTGATTACGTGACCTAAATACTTAATTTCCTCCAAACCAAATTCGCACTTTGATTCTTTGACTTTAAAACCCAAATCCTTAATCTTTTTAAATACTTGATGGAGGTGCTCTCGATGTTCGTCGACGTTTGCACTCCTTACTATAACGTCATCTAAGTAGGCACACGCAAAGTCTAAATCATTCAACATGACGTCCATGGCTTGTTGAAAAATGGCTGGTGCCACTTTAATACCAAAAGGAAGCCTGTTGTACTTGAATAAACCTCTATGCGTGTTTATCCCTAGTAACTTCGAACATTCTTCTTCGACGGGAATTTGGAGATAGGCATCTGATAAGTCGATTTTTGAAAAAATCACTCCGCCATTTAGCTTGTTAAAAATCTCCTCCGGACTCGGTAACGGGTAATGGTAGTCCTTAATTACCGAGTTCAACCCTGTCGAAAAATCAACGCAGACTCTGATTTGGTTTGATTTCTTTTTTATGCACACAATCGGCGCAGCCCATGAATTAGATTCTACTTTTGAAATAATTCCCATTTTTTCCAACCTATCAAGTTCTTCGTTAACTTTCTCTACACTTGCGAAAGGCACGTTACGTTTCTTTTTAAAAATAGGCATAGTATTTTCATTTAATTCAAATTTAGCTTCAAACTTGTTACATCTTCCAAGACCAGGTGTGAAGGTTTCCGGAAAATGTTTCTTTAATTCATCTCTAATGTCCTGTCTTGTTTGCGTATTACTTTCTACTTTTCTGCAGAAAGAGTTTAACGGTTTATCCCACAATTCGAATGTTTCAATAAAATCTGTACCCAACAAGTTTTCTCCATTTTTCAGAATGAAAACTTTTATTTTTTTAACGATCCCGTTCAATTTCATGGGAAGTACAACCTCGCCTTCGAAGTTAATTTCCTTTCCAGTTACTGTTCGAGCGAGTTTCGTTGACTTCATTATTGTAGGCCTTTTTAAAATTTTCCATGTTTTATCGTTCATTATTATTAAATCTGACCCCGAATCGAGTTGAAATTTGATATTCTTTTTGAATATTTCAGTCGTCACATATTTCCTCAAATCTCTATCTGATTTGATATTCGAATTTGTTTGTCTAATTCGACTCTTGAATTTTTTCGTTTTACAACACGATCCTTTGTGACCATTCTTTTGGCACACGAAATATTTCTTATTTCTATATGGGCAATTTATCTCCCAGTGTCTTTCGTTACAACGTCTGCAATTATATGGTGGGACCTTTTTTCCATCCTCGTTCTTTTTATTTTCTTGTCTATTTTTAAAATACGCCGAATTTTTACTCCAATTTTTTGCTGATGGGTACTTTGACTGTTTTTTTATTTTTTTAATATAAGCAAAGCCAGCTTCTTCGATTTTTTGCGACACTTTCTTTAAACTTACGGCCCGTTGACACTCCTCTGCTATCTTTTGCAGGGTAAGGCCTTGTTCAGATTCGAGTTTAGACAAAACTCTACGTCTTATTTCGGCACTCTCACTGGATACCAGTCCCTGAGCAAAAATTAAACACTTGAATTCATCAACCGTAATCTCTGCCAATCTGAAATTGTCACAATGTCTATTCACTATAGATGCATATGTTAAGTAATCCTGATCGTCGGATTTAGAGACATTCATGCATAACCATCGCTTATGCCAAAGCGACATATTTGCTTCAAACAGCTCTTTTAGCAATTTTACTGTTTCCGAGAATTCCAATTCAATTGTTTTTCTCGGTAGAATAAAATCTACAAATTTGCTATGTTCTGCTGTACCTAGCTTTCTTAGTAATAGACTGACTTTTCTTGAATTCGACCAGTTTTCACAGTCGGTGTAGAAAAAATATTCATATCGTTTAAAGTACGCTTCAAACGTTTTTTCTTCGTCTGGCACATAGTTGAAAGTTTCCAGCGAATTAAATATGGTGTTATTAGAATATGAAGAATTTCCCTCGTTTGCCTGATAGTTGTTTAATTTCTCCAGTGTTAACTTTTGAATTTCTAAAAGTCTTTCCTCTTGCCGTTCTTGATATTTTTGCAGCGCTATCTGTTGTTCTTGCTGTCTTTTGAATAATTCAGATATGACTTTGGATAGTTCCTCCATTTTTAGCTGATAGTGTTCATGCAACAAGGAATATACTTTTAATTTGTGTATCCACGAATATCATATAAGCTGACCAAAAAATCGAAACAACGTACGACTTTTAAATTTTATGACTTGCTTTTACATTCACGCCCGTGCTAATCAACTTTGGTATTTTTTTTTTTTTGTGAACAGAGAGCGTCGGACTTTCTTTTTCGTTTTCGACTTCTGTTCGCGTATTTCAATGACAACGTCTGATTTTCTTATCAGAGGTAATTCGTCACTATATTGTTGAACAAATAATAAAAAAAAATCTTTTAAAGTTCGTTACCTTTCAAAGTCGACACGGTGTATTTGTGCTCCTTTTACTACCATGCATGTTTTTGTAGTCGGCCAATTTTTCTTTTTAGCGGGTGTCTCGTTGTAGATAATTTTTTAATTTAAATTACCGTTATTCGTTTACGACACCTTTCAAATTTTTCTGAGTGAACGTTCCTTTATGCTTAGTCATCTTTTAACGAGTTCTACATATCCAGAAGTTCAGAATCCTTCGTCGTTACGTTAACGTTGGACTTTGAATTAATAGTTTTTTTTTTCTTTCAGCCTGGGTTCTTCAATGACTTGTCCCAATTGTTGCAAACTCTCACTATTAATTCTTTCTTTTTTCCGTATGGTTCGTTCTACTTCGTCGCCATTGTTGAGTCTTGGCGTATGGTTCGTTCTACTTTGTGGCCATTGTTGAGTCTTGACTCATTGTTGAATCTCGACTAATGCATGGAATAATAATGCAACACAAAATGCACTTAGAACAAGAATGTATTATAACAAGAAAGTGTACACAATATTTACATATAGTATTTCTGTATATTTCTGGGAAAACCGTTCCTGGAGAATGTGTTGACTAAGTCGCAGTCGGGCAGAGTCTCTAGTTGGATCTCGTGATTCCCCTCCCTGTCTTCCGGTACCAACCATTATTTATATAATCGGTAGTCACCTATGCAGATTAGGTGGATCCTACCACAACAGTAAGTTTACCCTATTAAGCAATATCCTCTTGCGTCTTAGGGGTGTTATCACCTTGTTTACGGTAAAAGTTTTAGAACAGATATTATTTTTGTACGTCCCCGTCATTCTCAATACATGGATGTTGCCAGTATGATATACAATATTACATTGACGACATTCAAGCCTGCTTTAAAATTGCTCACTTCAAGATTCAGCTGGTTGTATAAATCATGTCATTTCAACAACGGTTACAGGAAGCTAGACCTAGCCAAAAATTAGATATCAAATATTTATACAAATTATTATTTTTATTTTATTTCCTTTGATTTCTGGTGCGTACATATTTCTTTTCGGTTCCCGTTTAGTGACATAAGTTTAGAAATGGCATCATGACATTTTCGAAAACACACACACACACACACACACACACACACACACACACACACACATATTTTACATAGATAAAGCCCTTTGTAAGACGTGGGCTGTACTCGTGCGAACAATTTTTTTGTATTTGTTTAAGACATGGTCTTCGAGGAATCACTTCAATGAGTCTACTAGAATCTTTTCCAAAAATCCGAGGATTCCAACTACAACGGGGATTGTTGATGTCACGTGTGCCACATTTTTGAGATTTCGATTTCAAGGTTATTGTATTTTGATATCTTTTTGAAGATCTTCAAAGATACATTGCAGTCTGCAGGGACTGCCATATCAATAACGATGCACTTTTTTGTTTTGTTTGCGGTCTCTAATAACAATGTCTGGGCGGTTACCTTTGATTGTTCTGCCGGTGTGTATTGTGTAATCCCATAAGATTTGAACAGGTCCTATCTCCGTAAACGAGTCTGGGCGGTGTTCATACCAATTTCTGTCAGTTTCCTTCCGTAGAGGTTGAAGATTTTCTAATGTAGATTCCACTATTTCATGTCCGGTTTTAAATTCAGTGAGTGCCAATACCGTGCAACCTGATACATAATCAATTGTTTTCAGAATCTGCATTTTGGGCTAACACAATATTTTAGTATGTTTTCTTGATAATTTCTAGTTAACAAGCATTGCTCCAGCAAGGAAAAAACCTTAGGTTTCAACTTTTAACCCTGCACTACGTAGCCACTGATGGATACGGGGTTCATCTACATCAGCTTGTTTGGTACAAGCAGTGTATTGGCCATGAATAGCGGTTTATCTTGCTATTGTTTCTGTATCTGGTCGGTTGTATTTACTTTTGCTTTCGTTTTTAAGTATTTTGCAGCTTCAGTCCGTGTATTATGACTTGCTTGTAATTCGGCACCCATCTAAAAGTTTATTTTGAACTTATTGGTTTCCTTTATTACGGAATAAAGACCCTTACTACTTTCATGTTCTTTGATGCATATCATCATCCAGTCTTCTGTAGTTTCCAGGTATCGTTGAAGGCCAATTGTTGTAGTTTTATACGACAGTTTTAGTTTAATTAATGCTCCGCCTCCTTCGGATCTGGTCACATAAATCGATCAACATCAGTTTTGGGGTGATTCGTTTTGGTGTCTATTCTATTAATGTCAACTATGTTACAGTTAAGGATGTTAAAGTTGTATTGCAACAGAGGTTAGCAACGTTGTTTATGGCCGATATTATATTTTTTTAAATACAGCTCGGTATTCAGTACCAGACGCACAAGCCTGTATTCTTAACTTCTCCTTTCATTTGGGTATGATGTATAACATCTCTTTCGCTAATTCCAATTTACTTATAGGCGTCAACTTCCCTAAACTTTGTGACAAAGTATAAATCTATGGTGGGTTTTTCTGTAATTCTCCCTTTTTTAATGTTATTTTTGCACATTTATCCAATCCGGAGTCCATATCTATGTCATCACTGAAATATTTTACAATATTGAGGAAGCCCTTCAAAACATTGTCGTCTTTGGCAAAGAGTTTGAGATCATCCTTGTAGATTAGGTGATTAGATACTTTTTGTTTAATTTGTAACCATAGCTACTGTTCTTTAGTTCATGTGTAAGTGGGATTAAGGACATACAAAACAAAAGGAGTGACATATATATATATATATATATATATATATATATATATATATATATATATATATATATATATATATATATATACATATATATACAGAGAGAGAGAGAGAGAGAAAGAGAGATAGATAGATAGATAGATAGATAGATAGATAGATAGATAGATAGATAAAAACAACATCATATATCAATTTAAATTTCCTTTTGAGATTGCATCGCTGATAAAAATGTTTATACTTATGTTGGTTTTACAGAAACCATGATGACGAGAAGGCATACTCTTCACTTGAAAGATCATAGTGCAATCCCAGAACATTTAAGAGAACACTCAATTCCCCATCTATAGTTTAGACAGATATTTGTCGAAAATATATCACTGATCCATCAAAATGATAATAAGCCAAAACTTAAAATTCTTGAAGCCCTTCATATGAGAGAATTGCTGCCAAAACTAAATAAATGCAACACCGTGTATAGCAATAAAATTCTTAATCGTTTGTAGTAGCAAACTTTTATATCAAATAATACTAAATTAAAAATACTACAATTTCAAATATTTCAAATATTTCAAAATCTTCTAAAAAATCATATAAGTTGCTTCCCTTGCATAGCTGTAAACATTATCTTAATTTACAGTGTTAACGCATAACTCATCCATAGATAAGCAACCCCAAAAGATGGTGTCAGATAAGATTGAAAGTACTTGGGAAAAGAAAAATTATTTGATAAAATTTTGTAATTTTTCTTAATCAATTTTCTACAGCCAAAAAGAAATCAATTTGTGGACTTGAAAGAATTAAATTTAAAACAAATATGCATAATACGTCTAAATTATTTAACTAAACAGGCTTGAATAAAAATATGATGCCTGCATATATATATATATATATATATATATATATATATATATATATATATATATATATATATATATATTTATACATATATATATATTTATATATATATATATATATATATATATATATATATATATATATATATGTGTATATATATATATATATATATATAAGGTAAAATATAGATTTAGCGAATATTAAATTTATGGGGAGCAGTGTTCATTGACTAGGATAAAGAGGGTGGGGAAGCTGGATTCAGACTTGTTTTACTCTCAGTGTGCCGTTTCTCACACACACAGACACACACACACACACACACACACACACACACACACACATATATATATATATATATATGAATTAAAGATCTTAAGGTATGCTGCATTTACTAAAGGTGGTATGAGGTTTCATTGTAAACTCTCCCTCTCTCCCGCCTTTCTCTCTCACTCTCTCCCGCCTTTCTCTCTCCCTCCCCTCTCTCTCTCTCTCTCTCTCTCTCTCTCTCTCTCTCTCTCTCTCTCTGTGTTGGCCACTGGCGTTCGTTTAGATCCATATACAGTACGTTAGAATTTCCTTTTCCCTCTGCCCTCCGCCGATAGCTTAGAGGTAGGATCCCCGACTGATGCCAAAATTGGTTGGTATTACCATATATATATATATATATATATATATATATATATATATATATATATATATATATATATATATATATATATATATATATATATACGTATATATGTAAATAACGATATGTATATATATAAATAACAATACTTAATTATGGCTGGTTTCTCGCGGCCTATAATTTCATGTAGACGCTCCGTTTGTTCTACGGCACTTTAAAAAATTTCACGCTTCGCAAAGGGCAAAATACTCAATTGTACATCTAAATCCAGTATTGAGTATCTTGGTGGTCTAGTAATATAAGACACAGAAAGTCCACGAGAAACTTTAAATAGCAGCTGTACTTGTTTATCTTTTTTATATATTTGGATATTGGATTTTTATATATATTTTATATATTCTGCATCCGACATTGTTCTTATAGGACTCACCACATGTTTTATTACACACACACACACACACACACACACACACATATATATATATATATTATATATATATATATATATATATATATATATATATATATATATATATATATATATATATATATGTTATTTGTAATACACAGTTTGGAAGAAAAGCTCGGATAGCACAACTTGTAGATATGTCAAAACAAATCGGTACCTGAGAAAAAAATTGGAAAATAGAAAGACTAAAAACATTTGAATAGAGCGAATCTAATCGTCCTGTGCCTTAAGTTTTCAGTCCAAAGAAATAACTCCAAGCAAATAGTAAAACTAAAACATAGAGTGCTCAATACGGTAAGTAAAGCGGGAATAAATAAAATAAATCCTAAAGAGCCTGGAAAATCTGCCTAGGTTTCACCTAAACGGATCTTCAGGGTAAGCTGGCTAAAATGAAAGGCAATAGCTACCTACAATGAACCTAAGAATTTATTCAATCGAAGATCTGAGATTCTAAATATGTGTGTAGGTATACGAAATCCTGGTTAATGGAATAGAGACTTTAGGGTTTTCTTTTTCTTTTTTTCTTTTTTGGTTTTCATGTCTACTTCTGTCACCCGGTTTTATGTTTATTAATTTTTAATGGATTTATCAATAAATACTTTTTCGTCATATCCTTTTTTAGCCAGCTTACCATGAAGATCCGTTTAGGTGAAACCTAGGTAGTTTATCCTGACTCTTTAGGATGTATTTTATACACACACACACACACACACACACACACACACACACACACACACACACACACACATACATATATATATATATATATATATATATATATATATATATATATATATATATATAATGCATTTTATCTTAACGAGGATCTAATGAATGCTGTTGTAACTGTAAGAAGAAAGTGTGAAAAAACTGAGAGAACAGGAATTAATTAATTGCCATTGTTATTGCATTTAAATTTTTGATTTTTATGATTGGAAAGCAAGAAGCAGGAAGAGATTTACATAAGGGAGAAATGCGAGAGGGGATATTGTTAACATGGAACTTACGGTTACATCATTAGCCATTAAATCTGTAAAATGGTGCGACCTAGCTCTCAAGTTTAGTACTGGGCTGATCTTCGAAAAGTCGAGGTAGCTGAAGATGAAAGCTCATCAGAACAATTACCAGGAAAGTATTTATAGAAAACCGCATTCGAAAACTGACTGAAGTGGAGATGCTGGACTCTACCCTCGCTTTTCGACGTATGAGGGTCCAGCAACTCAGTTTCTAGGAACCGACAGTCGTACACCTGCATAGATGATTTGATTATCGTGGTGAAGGCTTTGTGCAGACCGAACCACACTTTTTGAAGATTCGAATACAGACTTGGTGCTCTACGTGCCACAAACGATACTCCGCAGGATTTGAATTCAGAGTTTCGTTTCTCCTAGGCCAGTTGCCATCCAAGGCTATAGAACCCAATCTGCCCTGCTATTTACCTATAGCTGGTGAGGAGAGAAGAAAAGGATCCATACTTTTCCCAAGAGCATTAGTGAATGTAATGGATTCGACTGGAATTCGAACTCAGCTCTCCGATTCCTCAATTACACCATCGTGACTCCTACATATATATATATATATATATATATATATATATATATATATATATATATATATATATATATATATATATATATATATATATATATATGGCCGTAAAAGACAGCCATTAATTCTTAACGAGCACCTAATGACTACATCAGGAAGAAAGAACTTTATCACACTGAAAATACTTCCGTTTGGTTATCGCACATTTAACTCCTCGTCCTTTCCAATTTTCAATCCCGTTTAGCTGACGCGTTTCATTCCCCGTAATCTCGTTTCCGGTCTGAAATGTCATCCCTTTGAAAAGCAATTTTATCATTTGGATAATTGTCCAATATTGCGGAGAGCGAGTTTTTGACCATATCAAGATTGACAAACGTTGGTGTTGGCAGATTTATTAACACGGCATCAGACGTTTCGGAAATTTCAAGGGTTCGCATAATATTCTTATTTTCATTCAATCAAACACCAATTCCCCGTTATTGCAGCGTGAAGGCATTTAAGGTTTTCTCCAGTTTGAAATCTTTCTCGGACCTAGATAACTTTCAACGGATCCAGAACTAATTTGAAGCAACGAAAGTTACAATTATAGCTAATTTTTCCTTGAAATACCAATCACATATCAGCGAATTTACGTCCAAGTTTCAGGCAAAACTAGATTCATATTCAATGAAGATGCAACGACCAAATAATATAGAATCCCACTATTTATTGACAAAAGAGGACAACAGAAGCGTGTCTCTTTACGTTCGCACGCAAACAGTTTATTACTATTACATTTCAATTTAAACCAATGAAGTGACAATCGGTTCAAATGGCTAAATAGCTCCAACAAACAAGCATGCATATATATATATATATATATATATATATATATATATATATATATATATACAAATCAAAGTAAAACGAAAGAACTGACAGACTTAGAATCCAGAGTTCTTTCGCATTAAAAAAAACTGTGCTCTAAACACAGTAGATCATAATATTAAATTATTTTTAAAACTATGTATTCATAGTGACGTGCCGCGATGAACACACACACACACACACACACACACACACACACACACATATATATATATATATATATATATATATATATATATAT
>OZ038477.1:57332276-57404776 GCA_964036315.1 Acanthosepion esculentum | reverse complement strand
GTCTATGTAATATATACATCTCATTTATATAAAAACAAAAAAGTCATTATTCTCACATCATGTCAATATCTTTTTGCATAT
This sequence comes from Acanthosepion esculentum, assembly GCA_964036315.1. Lineage (NCBI taxonomy): Eukaryota > Metazoa > Mollusca > Cephalopoda > Sepiida > Sepiidae > Acanthosepion > Acanthosepion esculentum. Next base: position 57,404,695 of record OZ038477.1, on the reverse strand, counting down.
GATTTAGCATAGCAATAATTTCCTTTGCATCTTCCTTATCTTTAAAGAAAAAATATAATTCTTATCTTTGATATGAATAATGTCTATTCATTGTTACACATTCGACGTAATTGTCTGTTGTCACGCAAGTCACGATATCAGCAAAACTGAATCGAGTCCCCAGCGAAAGATGAATTTGGCTTTGCTAATTTTGTTATCATTGAGGAATTCTCACCTGATCAGCTCCACTATGTTAATGAGAATTTGCTGTAGACGTTCGTTTACATATTAGTAAGGAGGTGAAAAGTCCAGACAAAACATCCCAAACCCCTAATGACTAAAAGGAAATAGACGATCAGATAATCGATGTTTGGATTCACATCATATAATTTATATAAAAGTGAACACTGAAGTCAACACCGTGTGGCGGCAGTTTATTTCATGCTTGAACGTAATATTTAGGCCTAGGCATAATATCCTGAAGATTGCGTTCAAGAATGAAAGAGGCTGTTACCCGTCAGTATTGACCTCAGTTTCCATATTTATATTTACAAACGCCGTATTCCCGAAAGTGAGCACTTTTACCGATTACTATGGTATACATTACAATTCTATTTTTATCATATATATATATATATATATATATATATATATATATATATATATATATATATATATATATATATATATATATATATATATATCGGTTGAGCTCTCTGGTGAATGAAATGTCGGTTTGTAAACAGTGGCTATTAAGGCGTGACTCTTCGGCAAAAGCGAATTGAGTCCTGTCGGTCACTGTGTGTTTATCTAAAAATAAATACGCTAAAATTCACCTTCATCCATGCGCCGAGGGCTTAGTGGTAGAATTCCCGACTGACGCCAATTCAGTCGGGTTTCAATCCTAGCTAAAGGCCACCGGACGTCTAGCCACACTGAAGAGCTGTGATACAACGAAACAGTCTGTCTGTGGGCGACAATAATATATATATATATATATATATATATATATATATATATATATATATATATATATATATATATACATGGAAACATCGGCCGACTAGTGGACAGTAAACGATCACATAAATAACAACACCTTTTATATATATATATATATATATATATATATATATATGCAAACGATCACATAAATAACAACACCTTATATATATATATATATATATATATATATATATATATATATATATATATATATATATATATATATATATATATATATATATATATATATAAGGTGTTGTTATTTATGTGATCGTTTGCATATATATATATATATATATATATATATATATATATATATATATATATAAAAGGTGTTGTTATTTATGTGATCGTTTACTGTCCACTAGTCGGCCGATGTTTCCATGTATATATATATATATATATATATATATATATATATATATATATATATATATATATATATATATATATATATATATATATATAAATAACACCTTATATATATATATATATATATATATATATATATATATATATATATATATATATATATATAATATATATATATATATATATATATATATATATATATATATATATATATATATATATATATATATATATATAAGGTGTTATTTATGTGATCGTTTGCTGTCCACTAGTCGGCCGATGTTTCCTTGCACACGCTTCGGGTTCCTAGCCCACACTTGCCAATTATTTCGCTTTCTCGTCCTTTTCCGACCTTGATATTTAAATCGTCTATGTGTTTTATATTGAACCATGACATTTTTCATTGTATTATAAAAGTTATCAATTTCCTCCTCCGTGCTCTGTGCTGCCTGGTCGTATATAGCAATAATTGATACGTGAAGTGCTTTAATTAACATTATTCTGCATAGGATTTGTTAGTATCCCAGAAAACATTTCTTCATGTCATTATATAGTATTAACCCTACTCATCGTTCTTGCATTATCCTGCATGCATAGAATGTTTACATTTAATATATTGCTTGATTATTCCAAGTTTTCATCACTGTTGTAGCTTTGTTACGTTCCAAAATTCTAAGGAAAGTTTTTTTTTTTTCACCAAATCTGCTACTCCAGCTCATCGCTTTTCTGTTTAATTCGATTTCTTCATTTAGATTATTGTTTTAAAATGGCGTGGGGGGGCTATGTGTAAAAGCTAGACCTAAACACATAAAACAATGAAAATTCAAGATCAGATATCAGAAAATACCTAATATCAGTTTACGGATGTATTGATATGAGCTCGTGTACTTCTGCAAGTTTAAGTGAAACGAATATTAATTAATTATAAGAAGTACGGATCTCTGTTCATTATCTTTGGCAAGGTTCGATATGAGCTATTCTAAAAGAATTGGTGCATGATTCTCGTGAACTAACCCGTCTACTTGTCTGGTTGAAATTAAAAGAACAGAAATTAGCAAACCTGATAGATTACATGTGTGATAAATTAAACATTTTAAAATGGCTCCTCAATTTCTTTCACATGAAATGTAAACGGCTATTTTATAATGATTTTCTAAGCTTAGCTTAGATGTGGCCCAAAGCCAAATGTATGCGGCACCCAGTGATGAACGAGCTCACTATTCAGTCGTAACTATTTTAGCGAGACAAGCCTGCTAAGCATTACACCACGCCGAGGTGCCCATTTTCTAAACGTAGCTTAGATGTGGCACAAGGCCGAAAATATGGGCCACCCAGTGAGGATCGAACTCACTATTCAGTCGCAACTGTTTTAGTGAGACAAGCCTGCTAACCATTACACCACGCCGAGGTGCACATTTTCTAAGCGTAGCTTAGATGTGGCACAAGGCCGAAAATATGGGGCACCCAGTGAGGATCGAACTCACTAGTCAGTCGTAATTTTTTCAGCGTGACAAGCTTGCTAACCATTACACCAAGCCGAGGTGCCCTACGGTTATTTTATATGTGAGCTGTTTTATTTGAAATGTAATCAGTTATATTCTTCGTAAAATTAAGTATACTTTTAGCGGTTTCTATTTACTTGTCCACCGTCTCTGCATCTTTATCGAGTTACCATACTTCAAACTTATTAAATCATTGCTGCATAGCATACATCACACCTCTGGTGATGGCTGAATAGTCTTTGTACACGGTGTCATACCAGATCATCAGGGAAACCATAGCGGATTGATATGAAACATAACGTTCTAGACGGCTGTTTCAAATTGCCATTTTACAGGATGTCTGTGACGGGTCCCAACATGTAAACAGATGATTGACCCAGTTACGCTTCAGAGAAAAAGTAGATATAAATGTACCCAACTAAGCGGGAAGAAGATGGAAGCGTCTCGCGAGAGGAAAAATCAAGCCAAACACATAATCGCCATATTAATTGACGTAATCCGGAGATGAATACGAAAATATATTTTTCGTATGAAAGATTTAGTATCGTGATCTAATTAGTCTGTACAAAGATAACAGTAAAGACATTATGCCGACAATTAAGATGTTTATATAGAAACAGCGAAAAATGTTTTGATAGCGGGATTTCATTTTTATTTTCTATCAATAAAACGTTGAACCGGTATCAGAGTTGTTAGTTTGTATCAATAGTGACAGGTCTGGCAAAGGAATGAAATATTTAATACCTCAGAGATTATTTGATTAAATAACATTGACGTCTTAAATCTCACGGATTATCTCTACGAATTGAAGCGGGTTGGTAAATAATAGACATATTTAGAAGAAAAAATATATCTCTGTTAAAAATATCAGATATTTTAAGTATATGAGAACCGTTTTAAAATGTAAATATCAACTGGAAAGATTTTAATTGGTTCAATACTAATTTTAAAAATAAATACGAGGGCGCACTGAAAAGTTCATAAACTGATTATAAATGAGAAATACTAGATGTTATGCGATCTTACCTGTAACGATAATGAACTCTTTCTGACACTATAAAGACTGCCCCTCTCAAGAGAGACGGAGAGAACGGAAGTGGAACGAGTCGAGACAATAGTAGTTCACTCTAAACCAGACTGACAGTCATACTAACACCTTCAACTTGTATTATTATTCTGTTTAATATATCTTTGTTATTCCTACTCTTGTGTTCGTGTTGTTCTTCCTTGGTCCTAACCTTGGACCATAACTGTGGTGCGAGGATATTTGACCATAACACTAGAACTGCAGAATCTTATATGCATTATTTTCATCTCTTCTTATTAATAACTGTAGATTATATTTGCAGGTAAAATGACATCAGACTGTTCAAAGAAGACTTCGAAAGTACAGGATGGGGAAGCAAAATTTACAAGGAAAGTTCAGTTGCTTTTTCTCAGCAAATAGTACGCTAGGTTTTTTTAAAAAACCTACCATATATTTCTGCCACAACCATATTTAATAATATTTTATCTTTTCAGAAACCTTTACCCATATGAGTAATTAGGAAAGCAAACGTGAAAGAATCTGTGATTTGCTAAATGCACTTGTTACTCCAAAGGTGAAATGCTCAAGTTTCAGGAGGCGTGTGGAAACAGTTATTGAGAAAAAAGCAGATCACATAGAATAAAAATAGTTTTTAGTATGTAAATTCTTTGTGGAAAATAAATTCCTTCAAGTTTCAATAAACTAATTGGTCATTTAAGGTTTTCCAATTCCTGTCTCAAAATACTGTAAATTTTGCTTCTCCACTCTGAAACTAGTAGTGGTTTGTCTTGAAAAGGGATACATCTGTCATCGGGGTTTCAGTAAGTACCTTCAGAAAAAGTCTCCCCTCCTAAGGACATTCATGCTGACATAATTTCTACATCGGGGAATGACACTCCAGCTTTGTCAACAGTGTAAAAATGAGCAACTGGATTTAGAAGGTGATGGGAGAGTGTTGAAAATGAAACAATGTTTGCAACTGACACCAACAGGGAAAACATCGATCGTGTTCACTACATAGGAATGGATGACGGGAGATTAACTATAGATTAAATAGTCAATACTATTACCATATCCCGTGAGAGAACTGCGGAAATTATGCACAATGAATTTGGCTTGACGAAGTCTTCTGCTCATTGGTTTCCATGTCTTCTGACATCTCCTCAAAAGCACATCAGGATGAGCACATCAGGTAAAAATCTGACATTCTTCGAGACAGGCCCAGCTGGTTTACTTGAATGATTCTTAACCCAGGATGAGTGTTGTGTTCGTCACTTTGAGACAGAAACTAAGAGCCAATCCCTGCAGTAGATCACTTCTCCCCTCACCTGCTCCAAAGAAGGTCGAGTTCGTATCGTCTGCACGTAAGATGATGACCCCCGATTCTTTGGATGCAGAAGTCATTGTATTTATTGACTATCTTCAAAAAAACCACAGCATCAAATGGGGAGTACTATACTAAATTTCTGAGACAGTTACGAAAGGCTATCAAGATAAGACGTCCAGGAACACTGACGAAAGGATTTTTTTTCCATCGAGACAATGCTCACACGAGTCATTGGTTTCAATGTGCATGATTTGGGCTTTGAACTTGTTGATCACCTTCATATTGTCCTGATTTGGGCGCATCTGATTATCATGTTTCCGAGCATGTAAAAAAACAAACAAAAAAAACACTTGGCTGGATCTAGTATGGCAATGATGATGATGTTAGATCAGCTGTTCATGACTAGTTTAACCAACAGGATGAAAGCTTTTTTTACAAACTAAATCTAGGCCCTGCAACACCGATGGAAAAAATGCGTGAACTGCAAGGAGGACCATTTTGAAAAATAAACCTCATTTCCATCTTGATCAAAGTATGAACTTTTCAGCTGACCCTCGAATTTTCTATTGATATCTTTATATATTTACTTTTGATTATAGTAGATTATTTCTTTTTTATTAAATTGGGTTTGAGATGAAATTGATTTGTTTCCCTTTTATTAATCTTGAAATGATTGAGTTAATCTTTATAGAAAACATCAACACAATCGTCTGTGGCTGTCAGTAAAATGAACCTCCCCACACGCGGAATTACAAATTGGTGATACCAAAAATGAAGCAATTACCTAAATTTAACTATCTGGGAAATGATTTAACAATACATAGAAAATGCGACACGGAAATTCGAAACTTGAATCCAGAGAAATGTGTTTCTGCAGAAGGATGCTGAGAATAGTATTGACTGAATATGTGAGCAATGGCAGAATTTCAGAGAAAATAGAAAAGTAAAATTTCTAGGGTACATAATAAAGAAACAAATGCTTGGAAAATAAGCCACTCACAGGATATATAAAAGGCAAGAGGTACCGATGAAACGCATAACCTTTCTAAAAAGCTTGTGTAAATAGATAACATAACATGTTTACGAACGATAACAAAAACGCAAACATTAATAAGGATATTAAGGAGGGAAAGGATCACCAGCGTTCTGAATTGATATGGCATACATAAAAAGAAGGTTACCAGAATATCATCCATATATCTTTATATAGGCGCATAGTGTAACTGTGGTCAACCAAAATCAAATTCCGGCTTCGTTGTATCTAGTTTCTCACAGATATATTTTGGAAAGACATGAAACACTTCTTCCCACCCCAGCTAGTTGTCGGTCAGCAGTATAGACTGGGCGTTCAAGTTTTGGGTAAGATCCATTCTAAAAGAAGGGAAATTATAAATCCCAAACAGCAGAGAAGGAAAATAGCTCCAGTATCTTTCCCAATAATATATGACAATCATAGAGAATAACAAAAGGAATCTATCAAGAGCCATGGCCGAGTACAGCCTGAAATGTATATGGTATAGATACATTTTTAAATCATTCACTCTTTTCAACGAATTGTAGTCAAACAATTTTCTTACTTTCATTAAAAATGATTAGTGCTGTTGCTTACTCAGCGGCGGGAGTCTGTGTATGTGTCTCCTCGAATAAATGTAATTATATGTGAATCAATAGCTTCATCTACTGCAAGGAAAGTTTGCTCTCTGCGTCGTGCCAGAAAGTTTTTCTCGTCTGAGACCATCCTTCAAATCTATAAATCAACTATCCATTATTGCATGGAATATTCCTGCGATATATGATCCGGTGCTCCCGCTGTACGTCTCGAGGTCATTGACAAAATCCAGCGACAAATATGCAATATGATAGGTCTTGATCTGGCATCTAGTGTACAATCGCTATCCCACAGACATGCGGTAGCCTCCCTCTGAATCATCTACAAATATTTTCACGGCATCTGTTCCGACGAGCTACTTTCGCTGGTTCCCGGACTACATGAATTTGAACTTGATACCATGCTGGCATCTCGGTCCCACCCTTTCACTGTCAAAACTGTTAAATGCAACCGTCTCTTCTTCTCAAATACCTTTTTCTCTCGCACTTCCCGTCTGTGGAACTCTCTTCCCCTTACTTGTTTCCCGATAAATATTATCTTCAAATATTCAAGTGTAATATCAATCGACATCTGACACCTTGAGCTTGTTCTCCGTCCTTATCTGTATCCTTTCGCCAAACACGCTTCTTTTCTCTTGTTCTCAATCCTCTGTAACCCCTTGCGTGCTAGTGGCACTCCCGCTTTGCTCGGGGTGAATTGCCTTAAAAAAAATGTTTGCATGCGTGTCTCTGTGGTCCGCATGCGTATCATTGTATGCGTGTATATGCTGTCCTACGTGTTAGGGTTTATATGTGTCTGTGTGTGGACACATGAATGTGCGTGTGAACATGTGCCTAGTGTCGGTACGAGTGCAGACGCGAGAGTCGGATTTTCTGTGTATACCCGTGTATCTTTATACGTTTTTTTGCATTAGTGCGCTTGTGAGTTCCTGCATGTTTTGTTTGTATGCGTGTCTGTGAGTTGACTTGTTCATGTCTAAAGCTCTTGCCTGATAAACACATCTTAAATACACTGTCTTTGAATGGACTTTGAAACATATCTAACTTCTACAGACGGCTTCAAGAAAAGATTAGCCTTATTTAAATATTCTAGACATCTAATGAAATATGAGCTTTACGTTAAGAAGAACGACTGGGAAAGCAATTTTGGAAATGATTAAAATATTATATTTGTTTGATAATCTGTTAAACTTTTTTTAATTATATTTATTTTTTATATTTGAATTTCGTTAAAATGATTAAACTTAAATATCATCATTCAGCAATTTGTCAGAAAATTTCAGTGGATTTGATGTGCGTAAAAGTCTGTCTTTATTCTCCTGTATTATGAAACTTACTTTATATAATGCCAAAATAGATTTGTATAAGAGAAGCTAGCTGTTGTGAACTGGCTAGGATGTCAAATTGCCCGATGAGAGGTGGGATCCTGATGCACTGACGGAAATAAACTCAGACAACAGTTTTAACAATAAAATGGAAGAAGTCGTCTGCACATTTAATCAAAACCAATGTGAGCCGACATTTTGAAAGCGAAAGATCCTAGAGACAAGTTTAACTAATTCGCTGCCTATGGAGAATTTGGAATCATGTTTTTCATCCACTGAAAATGAATTGTTTGAGGAATTGGATGCAGAAGCAATTACTGACAGATTCTCACAATCATCTATTGAACACAAACGATTGTTTTTAATATAGTGATCCATATGCGTTGCTCTCTTGTGCTTTTGAAATATCTTTTAATCAGTAAATTGTGCAGTAAGCTATTCAGAAAATATAAAAGAAGTTTTAAAATTGAATAAAAAATCATTAATAACATTCTGTAATTACATTTACTATCTACTGCGAGTAATATGCAAAGTATATATAGACTCTAATTATGAAGAAATAGACGTTTTACACAAACATTTTAATTGTACGCTTTTTTCCATATGCATTTTTTAGAAAATGTTATTTAATCGTTATGAAAATCAAATTATAGCATTATAGTTTTGGGTGGGGCCACTTTATCACCTGCTACTCAATATGTTTAAACCTAGTCTGCCACTGGCAGCTAAGTAAATAAGCGGGCTGGTTCGAATTATTATTTCCTACCCGTCAATTGCTGACCCACACTTTCATTAGACCTAAGTGACTGCTGTCGATATGTAAACACGTGGTCGACCCAGCAGCGTTCAGTATAGGCACCCGTAGGATAAACTAAGAGGAAGTAAAATTGACTGAGTTGGAAGAAAGACTGACTGTTTTGTCTTAACGGCTTATCAACCATTTGTGGGTTGTTTAAAGCCGAAAGCTATTTTGGATTTCAAGAACAATTAATTAATTAGATACTGCGTTGAAATGATTCTTCCATAAGCTAGTCCTAAGATTTAACCCATAGATGGTGTGTAAAATGGATTCATAACTTTCCCAAGGAAATTTGCGCGTAAGTGAATGTAACAAACCTGATGGGAATTCGAATTCTACTCTATGTTTTCTAATTCAAGGCTGTTATTAGGTACACCGCCTGTACATCTTAGAAGAGAGGGTCAATATCTTACATTCTGTAGAATCGACGTTCAGAGAAATCGTCCAAGCCATACAAACACTGGTAAAGTTTATCTGATGAACTCAGGAGTCTAATAAACAATTTAAAGCTGCATATGAGATGTTTATTGTTGTGTCTTCGTTTGTATCTTATTACACAGGATAGATTTTGCAAATGAAATATTCACAGTCATTTTCTGGGGAAAGTCTGTATTAAAATGTTGGCACATAAAATATAATTTAAACGAAGTGATAATATAATAGATTTGACAATGAGAATATGCCAAACATTTATTTTCTCTGGACCACATTTTCGGAATGAAAATTCGCTCGCGCCTCACCAAATTTTCTATGATAAAAAGTACATTTAAAAATAAGCAAAAGAGTGAGGGCTAAAGGGTGATAACCGCTGATACGAATTCAGAACATTATCATTGATAACTTTCTCCCGCAATATGCGGAACCTAGTTAACATATTCTTAATTAGAGATCTATACGAAAACGCTAAATATCAACATACCGTAATGAAAGCATCCTTCAAACGTAAGGAAAACATAGTTTTATCGTCAAAATCGTTATATTATTATTAAGTGGAAGGATCAAAGTATTTTTTTATTATTTAATTAAATGTTTTACTCCTGTTTGAACATTCAAAATTTTTATTAAATCTTTTTTTTTTTTGTTTTTGCATTATCGGTTGTAATTTTAGCATAGCAAATGTTGGCTTCTTTCGTTGCGGTGACAGATACATTAATTTGGAAATTCTTGCAAAAATCAAATAATTGCCTGATTTTAATGAAATTTTCATGACTTATTCACAAATGAATGAAATTGCTTTTGAATGTTTTCTTTTAGAAATTCTAGGTATTTTTTCACGTGTGTTTAACTCCATCAATTATTTTTTTTTGAAAACTTTAAAAATTCAACGTGCTAATTTTTAGTTACTGTATTAGTTAAAAGCAGAATTATTTGAAAAAATTAAATCACTGAATTTGTTTGCAAAATCTGACCGCGACTTACCAAAAATTGGTTCTAAACAGAAACATTAAAAGACACAATTATTTAATTAGAGAAACTTTTAACTGCTTTTATGAATAATATTTATTAAAGACAAGATTTGTTTTCATTTTTTACAATTATAAATTGAATAATGCATAAAGATTTTAGATCTTTTCAAAATCATTTTCAATGTGATAATTCATATGAAATATTGTTGTTAAGGAAACCGATATTTACTAATCATATATTATAATGCTTATTGCAATCTGACGCACCTGAATATTTTTAAAGTGTTTCGATTTAGTTTTGCAGGTGTGATTACGTGCAGCATTTCTAAAGTATAGATGTACAAACCGATAAATCTCGCATTAAAAGGTTACATGTTTTAAGGGTTGTTCCCCTTCGCGGCGAAAAGATCTTTATCGTCTGCTTTACCATATTTAACTATGAATACGTTCGGCAGTAGATTGAGTGACAATAAATCTATTAACATGTCAGAAAAACAAGACCAGTAGTTAAGAAATGTTTGCATACATCATTTTATGCTATAAGTATGTAATATTTGTTTGAAATCGGATTAATTTAACTTTATATTTGCTAATTTTCCTCATATAACGTTCCCGAAATATATATTTTATTTTTTCAAGATTGTTAAAACGGAGAATTAACCTTTGCTTACAAATCTGTCAAAAATGGTCATTTTGATCGATTTTACGGGAAGAAACGGTTCCGACACATGTAATTTTTTAAAAATTTACCACCGTGTATTTTGCATACTGAAAATAGTAAATTTTAAATAATTTAGCTTTTAATTAAAGCTAAAATGAAAGCTTCAAGATAGCTCTTTCTTTTTTTAAAAATTCATTTTAAACCTTACTTATACGTATTAGTACAGTTACCTATTCTTAATGCTTGATATCATGTAAATTATCACAATGACAAAATCTGTCAATAATTATTTGTAACTATTTATAACAGGACTCATGCGTACAATTACAAGTAATCCTTAATAATATTTCAGTTAGAAATCATAGTCATTTTTGTCATATGAATCTTTAGAAACTGTCTCTAAATCTTTGATTGACGTTCAAAATTTCCGCCTCACCTGCTACCCTGCCATTTCGAATCTAGCAGTTTCTTTTCTCTCACTTCGCACCTGTGAAACTCCCACCCAAATTTTGTTTCGCTGATAACTACAATCTTTAAATACATCAATCGCCAAGAAAAAGCACACATCCAATGCGTTCAGTAATGTGTGTGTGTTTTATGTCTATGTGTGTGTAGGATTTAATTTCGTTTACGATATCATTTATCTTATATCTTAAGATCAATTTGTTCAATGTCTCATTCTGTATATACATTTGTAAGCGTCACATATTTAACTGTTTACTTGTACCGATACAGATTGTAAGGCATCGTCTATTTTAAGTATTTCCATTGTATATAAACTCTACGTGTCTTCCAGACGCATTAGTCATAGGTTATGGTATGAAATATGAATAATTGTCCACGCTCGTTTCTCTAGCGTGTGTAATTGTTCGTGCCACCCAGCCCGCGTCAGTTTGTGCAATTATGTGTTGGCCAAGCCGTGCGTGTCTCTTTCGGTGCATTGCCTCTTCATTTAATCTCACTTGGTCTCTGCCTGTGTTCCATCTTACATTGCAAATGTCAGATACATCGTGCATAAGAACCGCTCGCAGAACACGATATATTCTGACTGATTGGGCCTGACATCTAATCTTTTCACGTTGGCCATGCCCTATCGCTTACATCCAAATGCACGCTGACTGGGTGCCATAAATCCGCTCGATCAGGCTTAAATGTAGGCATAGATGAACAGTGCACTCGATTCAGGTAAGACGCACAAAAGACCATATATCGCGGCCGCCAACTCCCTTCAGAGGAAACCTGGTGTCAAATATTTTAAAAAGTCATCGACTTAGAAGACGTGCTGATTGGTTTACTGACGCTAGAATATTGTCGGGGTAACTTCAGTGACATGTCAGCTGCCCATTATGCTATAGCGAAGTGAAAACATTAATGATCTTTTAAAGTGTATTTGGAAATTCTAAAGAATCGTGGACATGAGGCAAGATCGGAAAGTTTAGTGTACTGACCATAAAATGTTTCCAGAGCATCTTCACTGATATGGTAACTGTTTAACGTGTGATGTCTGAATTAAGTGATACGTGATCTTCTAATGGAGTAATGTAAACTCGCGTCTATTTTGCAAATTCATTTAATTTATTTTAATATTTTGATTATTTAATTTCTTATTCGATCTCTTTCAGTCAGTGAGGGTTATTCCCTTTCTATCATCGATAATGTCTCGATTTTAACATAGCAGAAATTTCCACTGGCGTGTCAGCTGTTAGATTCATTGTCATAGGAGTAGCTAGGTTCGCCTATCGCCCGGTTCAAACTTCTTGCCGGTCTTTTGAACAGAAGTAGAGGTTTATCCTTTGTTTCCTGTTTAGGACTAGATTTCCGGTCCCTGCCAACTTCATTTTTTCAGTGCCAATAACCCCTTGCGTCTTAGGGGCATTATGGCTTTTCTGGAGATGAAATGATTTAATTTTTTTTTCGAATACTAATGCATAATATCCTCCAACGTGAAAACCAAAATATGAACAATCAATCAGCTTAACTTGAATAAAAGTTCTGGTCAGAAATATCAAATTAGAAAGCCTACGGCTAAAACGTTGTGATTAGAACGGAAAGCCGTAGTTTGTAACGGCTGAATCGTTATGCATATAATAGAAATCCGTAAAAATCTTGGAAAATAAGGAAAAGATCATCAACCTACAACAACCAATCAAAAACTTGCAAACTTTGCTTGGAGGTAAAAATAACTATCATTACCTTCCCAGACCAAAATAAATTATTAAATAAACGATTCGAGCTCATCTCAAAATGCAGACATGAAAATGCAAAAATCGAAAACTGAAAAAAATAAAATAAAATAAAAATAAATAAATAAAATGGCAATGAAATATGTAAAATAAATTAACCTACACAAATTACCAAATCACACCCGTTAGTATAGATGAAATAGAATAAATAAATAAGAAATAAAAAAACAAATTCAATGGACCCCGAAAAATAAAGTAAATAATAAACAAATTCACAAAGCATTATGTGCAAAATATTAGCTAGACTATAAAAATCAAACAAAAAATCGAAAAAAAACATAGCTATAATTGTTATATAACGATATAAAATACTACAAAATCGAAAAGAGTAAATAAAAATATACAGTATAATGAATAATTAATAAAAAACAAGTAAAATCAATTAATCTAAATTAATCCAAATAAATAAGTAAATAAACAAACTAACACACCGATCCCGATAAATTAATCGTTAGAAAAAACAAGTAAAGATAATCAATACAAATAAATAAATGAGTAATAAACAAATTAAAAACTGCTCCCGCCAAAATAATAGTTAGAATAAACTACAGGAATCAACCCTAAAATTGAATAAATAACTTTAATTATATTCCCAAACCTAAATAAAACTATTAAATAAGCGATACTAACAAATTCTTTCTACTTTAAAAAAACACCGATTAAAATAAACATAAATAAATAAATATATAATATAAAACATAAAAATAAAAAATAAATAAAAACAAGAGAAATAATCAAACGCAAATAAATAAACAAATAAACTACTTCCGGCAAAATAACCGCCAAAATAGACTACCCAAAATGCACCACTGACGCGTATATATAAATAGCCGAGAAAAAAACAGCACTCGTAGCCTGACGATTGCGTCTAGCATGAAACAGCCTGTCGCCTCTAAGTGTTGACTTCAATGTTCACTTATATATATATATATATATATATATATATATATATATATATATATATATATATATTTATATATATATATATATATATGTATATATTATGTGTAATATCACTTTAAATTCCTATCCTTCGTAACTCGAATTAAAGTTTGTCACATTACAATTTCTCCCACCTACTATTCTGATACCTAATGACACACGTTCGTTATGTAGTTTACACAATGTTTCTGTCTAGCCTTCAGTCCATTCTGTCAGTGTCAACCAATCCAAGCCCTTTTTCTCTTTATATATCCAAGAAATATCATATTCTTCGTAACTCTCATTAATTTTTGTTATATTACCAGCAACTGTTCGACCATCCTGTTGAATTCAGATGAAACTGCATTTAAAGGTCGTTTAAATATTATCACAAACATAAACTATCGTTGCTAGTTAGCAAAAACAAAATGATCGGATGCGAATAAAGTATCAACAGCACAAGTAGATCGATAGAGAGAAAGAAGAGAGGTTAAATCATATCCAAAGCAAACAATCTCTTTATCTGGAAATATTTTCAGGAACTAATCTGACAGAAAATACCAGAATAATAAAAAATATATTAATTTTTTTTTTCTTTTCATCTTTACTGAAATTACGGAAATCATTAGTCATTTCACTTTGAAAATAAATCATTCTAACTTCTTCGCATTTACATTCATTTCTATAAATAAATACAAAAATCAATTATACGAGAAAAGTAAATTTCATTTCCGTTGTAGCGTTTAGCTCTCAAAGGGAGTCGCTTCTTTTTAAAATTGTTTCGACGTATATTTCCTTTCGGTGCCACTAGAGGTATTTTAACCTTTAAATATGCCGGTAATGCGAGACCAGTTCCGAAAAAGGTTGTTTCATTTGCGTAGGCACAAATCATATATCTGTTCCTAGATAAAAACTTGGAAGATCACTGTTTGCAAATAAATACCATTCCGGATAAAGACTTTAATAAAAGATGATAGAGGCTCCGAGTAGTTCTGACATGGGCGGACAAAGTTGGTCGATTGAAGGGGGCGAAATTTGGCCGAGACTCATTGGGCGGAAAAGTTGTTTCTTTATGCGAATGATTATTGAAGAATATTCTGGCCTCAGTCACAGAGGTTAACATCAAATGACAGAACCGATGTGATAATGCCAAAAAATAGGGGGCACTTCGACTGGGTGTAATGATTAGGAAGTTTGTCTCGATAGAATATTTATGAGTACTGAGTTCGATCCTCACTAGGAGCTGCTTACTTTCGGTCTTGTGTCATATGTAAACTGTACTTAGGAAATCACTGCTTGCAACGTTCTTTTCGCTACTCGTTCTGGAGGCTCGGATTGTGGAATCGCAGAGTCAAGTTTGAATTCCAAGACGGATCCATTACATTCACTTACGAGCTTATTCCCTTGGGAAAGTTATGAATCCACGTCTTCCACCCAGCTAGGGGAAAATTGCAGGACAGACTATAGCCTTCGGTGGCAACAGGTCTAGGAGAAAGTAACTCTAAATTCAAAACTGTATCTAATCCTGGCGTAGCACATACTATACACCTGAATAAAGGGAGATTGATGATGATCTGCCCTCGGGTTGAGGAGCTTCATTAATCTCTCAGTTGTGTCTGTTTGCGAAAAGACCATAACTGAAAATGTTATTATGACGTGTCCTATCGGGGTAGTAACTAAAAGCCCAAATGAGTGGTGGTCTGTAGAAATAACAATGCTAACAACGCTTGCGGGAACTGGGTTATTTTTTGACCTGGGCCGAGTGCACTCTGTCAGGCTCCCCACATTAAATAGACTTTGTGTCACATCCTGACAGTGTGGCAAGAAAATAGAATCGCTTCACGTACTTCCACGTTGTAAGGAAATCATTCTAACCCAGATTTTTTCAGTATCTATTCGTATTCATATATATATATATATATATATATATATATATATATATATATATATATATATATATACATATATACATATATATATATATACATATATATATATATATATATATATATATATATATATATATATATATATATATATATATATATATATATATATATATATAATAAAGGAGCAAAACAATTTATATAATCGCTCACAAACTGGTTTTCGACCGCCTGGAAAAGCCGCATGTCCTTTTTTAAGTTATCTGCATCGAGTACTTTTTTTTATATATACGTCCGTTTTGTGGTACGGTATTTTCCGGCCTTTTAACAGATTACGTATATATATATATATATATATATATATATATATATATATATATATATATATATATATATATATATATATATATATATAACAATCCTTGCACTATTTTAAATGAAATATATAGCATCAACATTTGATATTTTGAGAAGTGGATTAATCAGTACTGATGTTTGAATTTTAAAATTCTGCTTTTATTTATTTTATTTTTTTTTTTTATAAAAAGTTACCAAAACACCAATTCAAACATTGAATTATATCTCTTCATTATTCGTTTTGCGACGAAAGAAAAGGGTAATAATCTGTTGGTAAAATGTCAGCGCAATATGGCGGCTAGGGTAGAAAAGGAAAATTCCATATAAGCCGAAACTGAACGGAATCATCGCGTAATTTGAATCCCTGAAATTATGCACGAAGTCTGAAAAAAAAAATTCAACAAAAATCTTGTTGACTTTTCATGACCTGCTCACCTAAGCATATTTGTTCCTTCTCCATTCAACAGTAATATTAAATTACCTATACCAACCAGAATCCTAAGTATCATGAAGAAGTCGCCCCTGTGAGAAAGCTAGAAATATTCGCTGGCGCCTGAAACGACCCCAAACAGGTTTCAGCAATTGTCTTATGGTTCCATGTATGTTTCGGATTACCATTTTAAAACTCGGCATTTTTTCACAGTACATTCGACTGGGCATGAACAGCTATATCTACATCGTTGCCAAAAGAAAGATTCCGATCCCGTAAATAGTTCACATACTCATAGAAAATGAGTTTAGTGAATGCATAAATATTTGAAAGTGAAATAAATCAGAATTAATAAAAAGTGGGAGGGGGGAACCAGAACGCATTTATGCAGCAGATTATTTCAACAAATCCAGAGCGACTATCTTAAGATAAATAGAAGAAGTACCAGAATTTATGATCATTGGATGTAATCTTAACAACATAATAAACGGATGACAGTTATTTTTTTTATATTAATGTTCACGAAGTGCAAGGCATAAGAGACACTCAAGTTAGAGGGTTACTTTTTCGTACCGTATGAACGTACGAAAAGGCAAAAAGTGAAGATTATAAGAGGTCAAGTGTGAAGTGATTGAGAACATTGAGTCATTTTCAAAAAGCAACAGTTCTTGGGAAGAAGTTTACCGTGTGGAACTCAATTCCTACTAATTCAATAAAAAAGGTATGGGGACAATTAATCATTGTGTGCGTGGTATGGCATAGCAGGTTCCACTTGAGAATGTCTGGTGTGTCCAATGTATGTAGCTACTCAGAATAGGTACGTCATTGAAATAGAGATACAGCACCATTCTTTGCAATAACATGTCGCTACTTACGGCCATATCATGTGGAAACACCGGTTCTCGTTCGAACACTGAAGTTAAGCAACGTTTAACCTGTTCAGTAACTAGATGTGCGACGGCTCGGGAGTAGCAGGTAGTGTAAGCTTGAATATGTGGGTGTTGTAATGAATAAAAGCTCGAAATGAGAACTCGGAGAATCGTGTTCGAATTCCAGTCGGGTTTCTTATATTCACTTAAATACCCTTAGGAATGATATTAATCCACCCGTCGTCCTCCCAAATCTCAAATATCATGTGTTCATCTTTCACTATATGTACGAGGGTGTTTTCCAATTATATTATATATACCGTCTATCACCGAGGAGCTACTGATGGCCCTGGTAAATCTGGTTACTAATTACTGCCCCATAATTCACCAGGACATTAATATTATAAAACAGCCACAAACCTCCATTCTATTAAATAACGGTTGCCTGTGGACTAATCGAAACAACTTATATTTTTGCATTGCTATGTGTGTTTTTGACTTGATGAATTTTGGGAATTAATTGTAATTCTACTACTTTGGAGATTAAGGTTTATCGTCGATATAAAAATCACCAGACTCTATATAGACAACGGTATAATGCTACTATTTAAAGCAGGCGCAGAAAAATCAGACCGACTAAGAAAAAAACATGATTAATTTATTTTAAGAACACGGTCTGTGTATCACCATAACTGATAACGTTAAAGTGGTCAACCTTAGACTTGTCTTCTCCCACTTCTATATGTATAACTTTGTAAAAAGTTTTTCTTTTTTACACTTACTTATATAAAGTTACCTTTACGTTTACATTTTTATGTACTATTTCGCCGTCTCTAATTAATATACTATATAACGTTTCCAAATTTATAAATAAATCAGTACTATCCCACATAAATTCGTACACTCCAAAAATATATGCCGTTTTTATATAACCACAAAATGGCTGAAAAGCCATACAAACCAATCAATCATATAAGGGAGCTCTTCGATTAAAGTAAACAACGGCTGTGTCTTCATTTTGAATTAGTTTTGTTTTCCAGTGTGACATTTATTTTTAAAATCATTTTACAGTGTTTTTTTTTCAGTGATAATATTGACTTATTTAACCCGTAAATTCTCAGCGCAAAATGCGTTATCCATTATTTAAAAAAAAAGGTCTAAAGAGATGTTTCGTTCACTCCACTAGAACGTCCTGAAATCTTTTGGGTCCGTAGTACCGTCTCTAAATAATTTTTCTATCAAATGTGTATCAATCGAATCTTACCTTTGCCTCATTGATATTAATTTTACTGAATATTTAGATACAGTCTGCCAATATGCAGGTCAGTGGTTACGACTCCGAGTGTTGCAAGTTTTCCGCCAAATACCCACTGGATTTTAAAACCAATACCGTTGCGCAGATAAGAATAACAAATAGAAACAATGACAGATATGCAGATGTGGCTTGCGATGTAAAACATCAGTTCTCTCCATCACTGCTGCATAAAAAATGGATATACATAAGATATTTGGTGCATCTAGGATTACAGTTGTCATGTCAGTGACCTCCTTCTAGAGACAGGCAAACACGGATCCAAGGAGGATTTTATTTCCTTATGCTTTTATAAGTTTTATATTTCATACTGCTTGATAAAATACTACACATTTTCAGCTAAACCTGTTGGGAAAACAGCTTGGTCATCGGTTAGTCTGCAGTGTGGCATTACTATATATAGTCGGCCAATTAAAAATAATTTTTAAAAAGACAAAACGATAACAATAATTATGATTATTATTATTATTTTATATTATTAGGTTATCTGTCTATATTTCTGAGATGAGGTATTATGCACATTATTTACATTATTCGGACTATTGTCCTCATCTTTGTCGCCAATACAACGTGTGAGTTCAATACCCGGTTAAAGCAGTGGAGAACTTTTAGAGGTAAAAAATTAACAGGAGATAACTGACATCCATTAAACATGGCACGTGGAACTAGAACAGTCTACTCCAGTGAGCGAAATAAAGGGTTCAGTTCGACATTCCAACCACCTGAAGAAGGCTGGAGAAAAATGTTTGAAATCATAATTTCCCTCCACGTCTATGTCGTTATTCAACATAAAATAAAATAAATTTGAGCTTACTGATAGATTGGCGTCAATGTTTTATCATTTTACAGTAGAAATACCTATATGTACCCAAAAGTTCTATGCTAGGAGATTCTTCTCTCGAGCTTCTCGATTGTGGAATTCCCTTTTTGCTTTCCAATCAAATTTTATCATGAAAAATTTAAAAGCAATACCAATCGTTTTCTTCGGTTTTCATTTTTGCATTCTTTTATTATTCACTCTTCTTAATAAGGTTTGCTTTTTCTCATATTCTCTGACTCTTAATGAGTCACTTGCAACTTGGTGGCTTTATTTCCTTGATTGGGTGAAATATTTTAAATTTAATATATATATATATATATATATATATATATATATATATATATATATATATATATATATTATGGAAATAAAAAGGGCCAGACAAGCTTTACTGTTCATAATTTTTTTTAAATCAGATGGAAATAAGGTCAAAGCCTAGCGTCTGTTGGGCCTTGACCGTATTTCCATCTGATTGTTTCGCCTTTAATATATTACATGTATTTCATATTATATATTTTATATTGTAACATTTATCCCTCGAAATCCAGCTCTGATAAGTGAGGGCAAAACCCCGTCGGCTGTTTTTTTTTTTAATCAGAAGGTATTGGAGAAGGAAAAAGTAATTAATGAGTAGGAGGAGCTACCTAGAAATTTCACCACTTTGTTACATTTTAAATGTCCCAAACTTATTTTATTTTATTTTTCTAAAATGTTTCTTAATTAAAGTTATGAACATTATATTATTCTCAATTACATTGCAAACATTTAAGTCAACTAATCAATTAAATTATTATTTAGATGTAAAAAATGTATGCATTGCTCAATGGTATATTGTTAGTATTGTAAAGGAATCTAATTCAACCGTATCGACCAGCCCATCTGTTACATGATGACGCCCTCTAGTGGCAGCCAAAATTTAGTTCTCAAAGTACATAACATGGCATCTATGGGGCAACAGACTCTCCTCGGCTCTTAATAAAGCTTTCAATGAATTCAACATCACTTTCTTTCCGCTGACCGACATCGTCGACCCGACCGAGACTATATTCACGAATGTTTGGCGGCAACACCCACCACATCTTCCAGTCACTCCCAATCCTTAGATGATCTTGCCGAATCCCAGGTTTGACAAGTTTGAAGCTGAGCTGTCAACATGGCCTGAGCGGAATGTATAGGCAAACCTTTTAGCTCAGGAAAAGGCCAAAAGAAGGCTGCGTTTCTTTCTGTTCACTTGACCGTCGAGTTTCCTTTTGGCTTTTCTTCCCCTACTTATCTCTCCGATAAAAACGACTTTTCCTACCTAGAAATATGGACGACATGACAACGAAAGTAGCTTTAAGTCCAGTTCCAGCAATACGTCAAGTGGAGCACGTGACCCATGCCTGTTTGGTTTTGCTTCGGAGAACACTGAGCTTTAAAATGTTCCCTGCTCTCAGATATTTTCTTTGCTTCGCTTTTGCATAGCATTTCGAGGGTATTTACATTTGAACTATTTTCTTCATCATTGTTGTTATTATAACGTTTCGACTGAGGTGAAATCAGGCTTTCGTCAGGTGTCTATAGTTCCGAGTAACCTGAAATGATTTTCGGACAGACTTTTTTATTTAATCTAAGGGGATAGATTTTTTTCCGATTTCCTGTCCATACCTAGAAATATCTGGTCTTGTTATATTTTAGTACTTTTAAATTGATTCCAACCTTGTCTCTAATGTCTAAGTTTTCACTACCCAGTCTAGATATTGAATTAACAATTAATACGCGACCAACTTCACAAACTAACGCTATAAACTGCTAGTCTGTAGTATAGACAATGCTATCTACTCATCAGAGAAATTCAAACACATATTTCGATTAGTTTGGTTTGGTTTAATTTGTTCTACGGCATATCAAACTCAATGGTTTATTATCTCTCTATATTTATGAGATGAGGTATTATGTACAATACTTACATTGTTCGTACTATCATCCTCATCTTTGTTGCCATATTCATCACAACGTTTCGGCCGTTGAACGTTCCGGCCTTCTTCAGGTGGTTGGAATGTCGAACTGAACCCTTTATTTCGCTCGCTGGGGTAGACTGTTCTAGTTCCACGTATGTCATTTACTCATTATCTCCTGTTAATTCCCCTCTCCAAGATCTCCACCGCCTTAAACAGGTATTGAACTCACAAAACTGGGTCATGTCACTGGACAGGTCTCAGAAATTAATACACAGATGTCCTTGAAGACACAATGCACAGTGGATAAAGGCGTTATATAGATCCAGTTATATATATATATATATATATATATATATATATATATATATATACATATATATATATATATATATATATATATATATATATGTATATATATATATGTGTGTGTGTATGTGTGTGTGTGTGTATGCATGTATGTATGTATGTATGTATATATGTATGTATGTATAAAGGAAAGAGGTTATAGGAGTTCCAACGAGGGAAAAGAGTCTATAATAAAAAGAAGAGAGAAACCACAATATTATTATATTATTATGCTTTATTTTACATTTGATTTTCCATATATATATACATAGAGAGAGAGAAATGTCTACGTATACTTCTTAAAATATATATATATATATATAGTAAGCCAATGAATGTAATTCGCAAGGTAAAAGCAAAAAAGTAATATAGATAATAAAACTAATAATATTGGAAGCAAGATGAGAAAAGATATGCGAGAAAGATATATATATATATATATATATATATATATATATGTGTGTGTGTGTGTGAGAGAGAAAGATAGATATATATATATATATATATATATATAGATAGATAGATAGATAGATAGATAGATAGATAGATAGATAGAAAGAGAGAGAGGGGGGGAGAGGAAATCAATCAAGTAACCATTTAAGAATCAAAGAAACGCGTTACCTATGACAAGTCTGCTAAATGATAAAACATGAAAAAAGCAGAAGAAAAATAATTGTAAAGAAGAAAAGATAGATCCCTACCTTAACAAAAAAACGATATTACTTAATACTTCTAGAAAAGAAACTAAGACAAAATCGTAAGAATAACCAAGACTAAAATGTGGTCAGGTAATACGGTCTAAACAGTAAATAACAGTTTCACGCTAAGGCGATATTCAGGAAAAATATACCTTTTGCCTTAGCTTAAAATCCGGAGAAATGATTTAGATTTGACTTCCTGGATGTTTCCACACACACACACACACACACACACACACACACACACACACACACACACACACACACACACACACACACACACATATATATATATATATATATATATATATATATATATATATGAATTCTAAAGCTGTTATATATAAAATAAACTGTTACAACTGCTTCTTAAAATAGTTTAAGGAAACTTGAATTTTTTAAAAAAATTATCTAAGAACACAAAATGGAATTTATACAATTTATCAGATCCATTAGATAAACATAGAAATAAATTCCACTACAACTTCGGTCTAAATGATATTACACTCTTTAAAAGAGACAGTAACTATCGAATTTTATCACACTATAAATCTGCACCTTTTTATTACGTCTTTTCCAGTCCAACATTCAAGACTATAAAAATGTGGAAAAAATTAAAAGAAACGTTAAGTTCATAAACTTCTATTTAAAATATATAATATATAAATTAATCCAAAACTAAAATAATATAAATATTGATTATTTATTTTTCTTTACTTTTGTTTATTAGACCTTAAATTAATCAGTTATTATCCGCCATAATCTATCTAGACTTTTTAGTTAGCCCGACGAAATCGATCAGAGGGCAAAATGCGTCGGTTAAGATAAGTTTTCCTTTTCTCTTTGTATATATATATATATATATATATATATATATATATATATATATATATATATATATATATATATATATATATATGTATAGAGAGAGAGGGGGAGAGAGAGAAACAGACAGATATAGATAGATAGATATACAACACAATTTCTTACAGATTGTTCAGTACAGATGTAGCAGCAATCATTACTCTATTTCTCCTGTAAGTGTAGGCCTTCACTCAGAGCGGACACTTTCACAGACAACCTCATACCATGTAAAATCTAAATATCAATTTAAGATTGGTTTAATTTCTTTCGTTTAGCTCTTTTTCAAACAACACGAAAGCAGTTCTATCCCCTGCATTCCATCTCCGTACACACGATTGTGAGATGTAAATTAATAACTGCAGGTTTCCTTTCCAGGTTCACACACATCTGACTGTTCAAAGAAGACTGTTTATCCAGTTGGTCCAAAAAGTCATCAACATCAGTTATGAAGTCATCACCACTGCTATACCTGTTCTTAGCCAAGGGTTTTTCATGATGGGGAACAGACGATAGAAGAATAAGGAGTTCAAAGGCACAGTCACTCACAGTAGCTATTGTGTATTGTCCTGGTGAATCAGAACCCCTTTCGTCTGTTTTCGTTGGCGTTTTGTCTTTATTGCCTTCCTAACTGCCTCAGCAAGTTGGCATAGTGCTCTTCATTCATAGTATTGTCATTTTGAAGATAATTAATAAAGACAATGCTTTTGTTGCGTTAAAGGAAAACACCTTTATCTGCATCAAAAATGTCAAATCTTCTTTTGATGTGATCAGTTTGTGCGCTTTAGAAGCTGTTTGAAGACGTGGCACCCACCGAGCAGAAATCTTCGTCATACCAAGTTCCTTGTAAAGAATGTTCTCAATTCTCTCACGGGATATGCTAATAGCATTGGCTATTTGATTTATAGTCCACTGACTGTCATCTGTCACTATGTGGTGAATACGATCAATAATTTTACGGAGGTAGCAGTCGCAGGACGTCCACCACCGAGTCATTTCCAAGGCTCTCCTTCCCACCAAAATAAATTCAGCTCCTTACATTTGCACTGTTGATAAAGCTGGCAACCTTGTCAGCATGAATGACCTTGGGATCTAAATCCTTTTTCTGCAGGTACTTGATAACACCATGATACCAAATTTTGTCCCGTTCTGGGTACGACGTTAAACTGCATCCAGCAGCAATGCCTCTAATCAGGAGGTTTTGAGGAAGCGTGCAACCACCTCTTAATTGATGGTGTTCCCAGGTCCACCCTGACCCGGGGTGGTAGCACCTGTTGGGGTCCCAGCTATGGGAAAATAGTGAACTTCCAGATCTTTTCCAGCACATTGAAACAATGATGTTGCCAACTACACTTTTTAGAAACAATGATGTTGCCAGCCATACGTTTTTGAAACAACGATGTTGCCAGCTATACGTTTTTTGAAACAATGATGTTGCCAGCTATACGTTTTTGAAACAATGATGTTGCCAGCCATACGTTTTTGAAACAATGATGTTGGCAGTTTTTGAAACAATAATGTTGCCAATTATTGAAACAATGATGTTGCCAGTTTTTGAGACAATGATGTTGCCAGCTATACGTTTTTGAAACAATAATGTTGCCAGCTATACGTTTTTGAAACAATGATGTTGCCAGTTTTTGAAACAATGATGTTTCCAGCTATACGTTTTTGAAACAATGATGTTGCCAGCTATACGTTTTTGAAACAATAATGTTGCCAGCTATACGTTTTTGAAACAATGATGTTGCCAGTTTTTGAAACAATGATGTTGCCAGTTTTTGAAACAATGATGTTGCCAGCTATACGTTTTTGAAACAATGATGTTGCCAGCCATTCGTTTTTGAAACAATGATGTTGCCAGCTTTACGTTTTTGAAACAATAATGTTGCTAGCTATACGTTTTTGAAACACTGATGTTGCCTGCTATACGTTTTTGAAACACTGATGTTGCCTGCTATACGTTTTTGAAACAATGATCTTGCCAGCTATACGTTTTTGAAACAGTGATGTTGCCAGCTATACGTTTTTGATATATTTAGTAAATACTGTATCAGGCATTAAATAACTCATAGTGGTTGATATGCCATAAAATCCCAAACAACCAAACCAAACCAAATTTTGTCCATTTTCAAGAGAAGTCTGTACTTGTTACGTATGAATCTCTTTTTGAACAGCCATATGCCATTTTACCTGGAAAGTAACAATGCAGTTAAAATTAATGCATACAATATTTTCACAGTTTTAGCATCACTCCTTCATAGCCAGCCTATGAAACTTTCAGCCCACACTCGTAAACAGACAGCGTTATGTCCCTCGATGATATGCAGGACAGACAGAAAATAGAATGTATTAGGCAATCAGGTCTCTCTTCAGACAATTTTAACATTTGCTAAAGAATTGTGAATATCAGAAAATATATAATAATTATACTCTACAATGTTATCATTTAGTTATTGTTTCAAAAGATTGTTGAATATTGCATACCTGCCAACGTACTTTCCACCTACTGTCGTGTTAGCATCCACGTAGCGTACTATGCAATTTGTAATAGAATGATTTTATAAGAATTATTCAGATTTTCTTAGACTATGCCATAAATTTTGAGTCTACGAAGCAATAATCTCACGGTTAGTGGCCAGGACACGTTGCGAGGGTAGAAAAATTCTAAAAAAAACTATTGATCATGTCACAATCCTTGTCTGTTCATTCAGGCGCTCCATGAAGTAGATGGCACTTCCTGTCATGTTCTATTTTTTTACAAGGTTGGACAGAACAATAGAATACTTCTGCCGTCTCTGGGTTGGAAATCCATAAACTTCGCTTTACGTCATAATCATTTACAGGGAGTTGCGGAGGAAACGTTCGTTTTCCACTCTGCAGCCTCTGTCGCGATTTCCATGGCAAATGTTCAGTTAAGTTCCGTTGTTCACTTCCCCTACTTCAGACATTTACAGCGAAGACACGCCATGCTACCCACAAGGAATCGAAACGCATTCATTCCCGTTGTGTTCAAAAGCTAAACCTAAAATTCCACTGTTTTTTTTTCCTTCTCCACAAACTACAACTCTGGAACAAACTATCGTGTGGGTGCTTCCCTGACCATTAGAATCTTAATCTGTCCTTTGCGCATTCTCATTTATTCAATCTATTCTCATAATCTATTCCTTTCAACACTTCCTTCATCAGGGTGCTTACGGCAACATAAAAAACGCCGGTTCCAGTACGATCAGTTTGAATCTGTTCTTGTTTCTTTGCTAACTGCATACTATTGATATCTGTTCTCCCCAATTCATAATAGTGATTTATTTAGACGTTACTGGCTTATGGCCATATCACGTTGAAACACGAGACCCCCGTACGTTCACTGAAGTTAAGCAACGTCGAACTAGGTCATTAGATGAATGAGTGACCAGTTGGAAATACCAGGTGCTGTAATGTGCTTCGGTGCGCGGGTACTGTAATGTGTAATGGCTCGGAATTTTTAATCAGGCAGCCGCGATCCAATTCATTTTGTGCGCGTTATATTCACTTACTTGCAAATACTACTGGGAGTGGTATGAGATCACCTCTTCTCCCCAACTATGTGATAATTAGTAAAACTTGTATCACTAAATAACTATTATCTCAAAAAGATTCTCAAGAACAAAAATAGTTTCTGGCTTTAAATAACCTGCAAATGGTTGATAACCCGTACAAAAAAAAAACAGTCAAATACTGATTAGATACACAGACATGTCTTTTAGATTTATTTACCTTATCTGGAATATAAATGTAACCACAAAGTGAAGGATCAGTTTATATATTGCTCTAAATATAAAATCGATCCCCACTTTATATCCACATAATTTATTGATTGTTTATCAAATTCTGATTAGGTATGAATCTACCTCTTCCCCTCCCAGATATGGGTTAATTAGTAAGATATGTATCACTAAATCATTATTATCTCAAAAATATTTTACACTCTAAAAATATTTTCTTGTTTTAAATAACCTGCAAAGGGTTGATAACCGGAGATAATGAATCAATCAACTATTATTATGTTTGTGTCTTCTTCTTTCATTTTCGAACTGGTACATGTGTGAATGTTGTAGATGCTTGTATTTTTCGCTAGCTTTGTGCTAAATAACACAAACGACTTGACTCTAGCATTGGAAAACTCAGAATTCAAAAGCGTGGTAATTGTAATAGGTAACTACGAAACTATTTTCCCCAAGAAGCCCTAGTATTTCACAGATAACAGAAAAAAGAATTTCTGGAAAACCACCCTACGTCTGAAATGACAGGACAATTGAAAAGCCTCTGATGTCTGTGATTAAACTAATGTCTCACACTGCACCATTAGTGCTAGATTAGAATTTTTCTTTTCGGTTTAAAAGTTTCCTTCTTCTTATATTAATACTACTATTATTATTATTATTATTAGTAGTAGTAGTAGTAGTAGTAGTACTACTACTACTACTTCTTTTTCTACTATTACTACTTATTAATATTCTACTACTACTACTTCTACTACTACTTCTACTTTTTCTTCCACTACTACTGTTACTACTACTACTTCTTCTTCAACTAGTGCTACTACTACTACATCTACTACCGCTACTACTACTACTTCTACTACTACTATTACTACTTCTTCTACTACTATTAATACTGCGACTACTTCTTTTTCTACTACTATTGCTACTACTTCTACTTCTACTATTACTACTGCTACTAGTACTACTACTTCTTCTACTATTACTGCTGCTACTACTACTTCTACTACTGTTACTACTACTACTACTTTTACTACTACTATTACTTATTTTTCTACTACTGCTACTGCTACTACTTCTTATACTACTGCTACTACTACTACTTCTACTACTGATGGTACTATTATTTCTACTACTACTGCTACTACTATTTCTACTACTACTGCTGCAGTTACTTCTTTTCTACTGCTGCTACTACTATTACTACTACTTCTACTACTACTGATACTACTACTACTACTATGTGCTTATCCCTTCGTTAGTTTTGTAGTTCTGTGTAAATGTTGTCTTTTTGTAAACTCTCTTAAAATCTCTCATCCATCTAAACATGTTTGTTATGTAGTTTACGCGCTAAATCCTCTGTTCGTCTTTTGTTCTGTTTGTGACAAACTGTCTTTCCTCAATATCTAGCCTAAGTCTTTCAACTTTTTCTTTCTGGTGCAAAATATGTATCCTTTTTGTTAGAATTTTTTCGAAAAACTTTATCATAGCTTCAATATACGACAGTCAAATTTTCTAAGCACCATTTACCATGTGCCATAGAAATTTCAACTGTTTCTTGATGTTAAGTAGAAGTGTCCTTTTTCTCCATTTTCTCTTAAACTTTGTCGTTGCTCATATGTTCATTCCTTGGTATCCTCAGTAACCTTCTGTAGAAACATAATTCTGTTACCTCACGTATTTTGTTCACCTGTGATCGGATTGGCTGGCATTCACAGTCATATAGGAAAGCCGATATTAATGATTTCATCTTCTTCTGCTTCTATATGTTCTGCTCATTCAGCTCATGAGCGGTCATGACTCACCTCAAATACCTGTCCTTTACAGCACTTAACGAAATTTGTCTTTTTGCTATCTCTCCTAATCCCTGTTCTGCCAAAAGCTAGTTATGTGCTGTTTTCCTCTGTCCTTCTTGTCTTCTATACATTCTTTAAATGTCAAATACCCTAGGTATTTCAACTGTTTCTTTCTGATAAAAAATATGTAATTTTTGTTTCCACTTTCTCTAAAACGTTGTCATTGATCATATCTTCATTTCATTTTGCTGATGTTAAGAATCTTTTCTTTTATGTGTCATGGCATTTAATGACGCAGGCAATCATGGCTCTCCACATCCCTCTATCCCTTGCAGCTCTCAACAAGGTCCTTCCTTCTCCTTCCTCCCCCAGACTACGTTCTGTCATCCACCTTCTCAAGCTCGCCAGGTATGTAACGCGCTGCTTTCCCTTGTCTCTCTTTCCTTCTATTCGTCCCGTGAGTATCAGATTCTCCAGGCCATCTTTCATCGTTATGTGTCCCAGAAACTTAAGCTGCCTCTTCCTGATGCTAAGTATAGGCCTCCTCCTTGATTGAAACCTCTCTAAAATCTCATCGTTGCTCACACTCTCGGTCCATGATATCCTTAGCATCTTTCTGGAGAACCACATCTCTGTCTCCTCGAGTCTCTTCTTCATCTTTGAGGAAAACGTACAATATTCACTGCGGTAAAGGAGGGCAGATATCACATTACAGTTCAGTATTCTATTCTTTGTTACCAAAGATATCGTCCTGTCTCGCAGTACTCTGCCCGGTTTTTCGATTTTATCTAGTTCCCACTCCACATCTCACCTCAAGGTATATCAAATCCAGTGGGCCTTCCCTTTGTAAACAGACTGAATGCTTTCATTTTTATTGCATTCCATTCGTTATAATAATTTAATTTACACGCTTTTATATTTTTTTATATCCCATGAAATAAACTTGGTAAGTCCTGGGACGAAACCGGTTGTTCTTTTTAAGCTTTTTAAAAATGCCATATAAATGCTTTTTCCTAGCTGTATATATATATATATATATATATATATATATATATATATATATATATATATATATATATATATATATATATATATATATATATATATATGTTCGCAAGGAAAATGAGATAAGAAGATTAATGGAATATGAACCTTAAAAATGATTTACTCCTCCGAATTATTTTACGTTATTTGTTTTCTAACAACCAGCGAGTTATTCCAGTATGATAAATTAAAAGTGAAAACATAATTGCGAATAGTCACTGTACTCACAGGTGATCTCATATGCGGACCGTGTTGTATTAATTAAGAATACTGATTTGATAGGGTTTTTTTATCGTAGACCCCATGGCAGTGTCACAGTTTGTAATTCAAAATGTCCGTCTCAGAGTATTTCATTACATACTGCTATTTTTAAAACAACTTAAATCTTGTAGAGGTTTATTTGTCTCTTGGGGGTTTTCAATTGTTCGGAATTGTGTCTACTGAAGATTTATCAACGTATTCATGTCTCTCTTTTCCAATTCGCTGCGCGCCCAAATTTTCTGATAAGCAGCGTTAAATTGATTCAAAAAGTCTTATGAGGATCGTCACATTTGTATAGATTCCTTTGAATTTGGAAGTGAACTAAGCCGATGATGATAATAAAGAAAAGTATTTTTTTTACTAAATCCCCGACTTACGAACAATTATCTTAATAATAATTAAAAAGTAATTCAGCAAACGATGCTATTTCATATATGGTAACTGAAATTTTAGCAATTGCCTAATACTGTAGATCTGAAAATTTATCGCGGTCGCCATCGTTTCTCGATATTTTGGTTATGTTCAAAGTGTAGAATCTCTTCTTATCAGCTTACTATGATTCTCTCTCTCTCTCTCTTTGTTTCTCTCTTTCTTTCTCTCTCTCTCCCTCCCAATTTCTATCTTCTTTCTTTCTTTCATTTTCTCAATGAAACCATGTCGTGTCTTTTCCCCTCTTTCCACGCCATCAAAACGAAACAGTCTACCATTTATGATGTATTGGCTGGGCGTAACGGTCGTGATGACAACTTTATTGCTTCCGCTATTGTTCTCAGAATTTTGCTTGGGATCAAAGTGTAGTAACTGCCCTCAGGCGGATAAATTACATTTCATCACTCAGACAGACGCTACCATCAGACAGAGCGTAAATCAGTTGTGCCTCAGTCTGCGAACAGAGCGCAACTGAAATTATTCCGATCTAGGGAAACAACTGCCCGAAGAAGTACTTGTCTCAGTACACTAAAGAGTGGGAGATCGATAATCATACCGATGCCAGCGCAACGACAGTTTAAGGGCTGGGCTGTTTTTAGGTCTGACTCGGGTCACTCCCGCGGGCTCCCCATTTTAAACTGACCATTTATCGCATCATGCCAGAGTGGGGTGGCAAGAAAATACAATGCTTCTCGGGCTTTCGGATGTGATCAAAGTGTAGTATCTGTCCTTAGCAGCTTAATCAGATTATCACTCTTCACTTATATCTTTTTTTCATTTTCTCATTGAAACCAAGTCGTGTATTTTCCTCTCTTTCCACATGATCAAAACAAAATAGACCATTATGTATGCGGCATTGACAAGGCGTAACGATCGTGCAAAAAAACGAAGAGAAGAACAAGATTAAAACAAGATGAAATAGACAAGGATTAGAATAAAATAACATTTTGAATAGTAAAAAATAGTCAGGTTTGGTGCAGTTTTGAAAATATTTGTTAAAATTAAAATCCGATTCAATAGGACATATATATATATATATATATATATATATATATATATATATATATATATATATATATATATGTGTGTGTGTGTGTGTGTGTGTGTGTATGTTTGTGTGTGTGTGTGTTTGTGTGTGTACTCTTAATAGTTATTTCATTAAACATTAATTCGCCTTGAATTATTTAATATCTATCAATAACTGGAAATCGAAATTATATATATGAATATAAATACGTAGATGAAATTGCATTGGTTTTATCTTACATATTCCTTCAGGAAGTCAGCAATCATATAAATTGTATTTATTGTTTATAAATTGACATGATCTTCCTCTATGTGCGGTGTTACTTCAGGAAGTTGGCGATCATGGATCTCCACAAATTCCATTCATTTATATTTCTTTGTGACTTTTTTATCACTTATAAACTCTTCTTCACCATCCATTTCCTCTAGCTCGTAGTTTATGCAGTGTTTTTCCTCTGCTCCTCTTGTCTTCAATCTGTCCTATGAGTATCAGATTTTCGAATCACTCTTTCTTCATTATGTATCCAATATGTTTCGACTGTCTCTTCCGGATGCTAAGTACAAGTTTCCCTTTTTTTTTTCTTTTTTTTCTGAAACTTCTTTGCTCATATGTTCCGCCCGTCGGTTTCTTCACGCCTACACCGATAAGCACGGGGAGTTAGAAAAATGTACATTTTATTATATGTTTCAAGTGACTGATTATCAGCATTGAAATATTTGAGCTCCGACCGAAAATTGAATAGTTAATTAATTCTGTATTAACTAGAGAAACTCAAGGAAAGTATATAATTTGAATGTAAAAATAAAAATAATAATAATAATAATAATAATAACAATAATAATAATAATAATAATAATAATAATAATAATAATAATAATAATAAGAAGAAGAAGAAGAAGAAGAAGAAGAAGAAAACTGTAATGTATTTTGAAGATCTTCAAAATACTATCAAAGTACAAGGACCTTGAAATCGAAATCTAAAAAATGTAGCACATGAGGACATCAACAAATCCAGTTGTAGTTGGAGCCCTCAGTTTGAATGGAAATGATCCCGATAGACTCAGTGAAGGGATCCCCTAGTAGCTAAAGCCTAAAAGAAATTCAAAAAATTATACTCACAAGTACTGCTCATACCTTACGAAAGGCTTTGCATATGTAAGATGTCTGTGATTTAGGTTTTTTTAAAAAATGCTCTGAACTTAGGTCCCAGGTTGGGACCTAGAAGGAATGAGTATACATCAAAAATCAAAGGAAATAATAATAATAATAATAATAATAATAATAATAATAATAATAATAACAACAACAATAATAATAATAATGTTTAGATTTGTACTTTGTTTGGAAGTGACATTTTACCGACATGTTTTATTAAAAATGATTTAATATCCTTGATGGGGAAGATAGAAGAGTTATTTTCAGAGGCTTTTCCCACGATTTTAAATTCAAAGTTCTTCTCTATTTATCATCCAAGGACATACAAAACATTCTACCCTACTATTTAACACATAACCGGTGGGTGGGGTTTGACGAAATTGATTCGTCCATTTCGTAAATGGATTAATGCGAAAAATTTTAACTCGGTTTCCCGTGTCGATGACTGTAAATATTCAATAACTTCTTAGCCAAAAGAACACTAAGGCAGATTCTCGGCGTGGAGTTGGGAGAGGGAAAGAGAGAGAGAGAGAGAGAGAGATCAGTATGATAATGCGATGTATCAAATGTCATTGAAAAAACCGGGAGATCCTCCATTGATAAATTTTGAAGAGCAGAATCTATTTCATTTTTAATTAATATTTACGCTTTGTATTTATAAGACTTGAAATCCATAACGCATTGCAAATTGTGGGGAATTTAGTAAAAAGCGTTAGGATTGTTGCTTTCAAAATCTCAGCTCTGCAACTGAAGGAGAAAAAATGGTTGCACGAATATTTCGTCCACACGCTGCAGTGTCAAGCAAAAGGAATATACAAGATTTGGAATGGGAAATTATTCCACATGCGGAAATTTCGCGAGACTTGGCACCATCAAACTATCATTTGCATCGATCAATACATTATTCCTTATCGCGTTGTCTAATTTTTCTTTTTTGCGAAATTTGTTGCATTGAAACCAGAGTTGCTTTATCATAAAGGAATTCGAAAACATTCGTAAAATTGGCATAAGGTAATAGAAAATCAAGACTATAATTTGACGAAAATAAAAAATATATATATATATATAATAACATGCTTTCTAATTAACTACCTTTGGATGTGTGGGTATTCTAAGAGTTACTAACGGAGAGAGGGCAAAAAGTATGCTGAGTTCAAAAATTCATCCTGGTTTTTTCGTTCAATTCACATTAATGCCCTGGCAAAAGTGATGACTGCATCGTCTTCTAGCTTTGGGTTAAATGGTAGGGCAGTTTACTTTGGTGTAATCCAATGTTAAAAAAGAGAAATAAATAATAGGGCAGACTAGAAATATATAATTGACGGACTTAATCTAAAACCATCCAGCAGAGCGATGAGTTCCTTCAGAATATCTTACTCTAGACAGATAAAATGGTATGAAACGCGGTGGGTATGGGACCCATGATTTGGATCGTGAAGTAATGTTGACAAAAACTTAAAAGATTAACTACTTAATCTTGAAAATTGTACAGAATTATCTCAACGAGACTGATCAATAGAGCATGAAAGAAAATTTAATTATTCCATTATTGACAATGTATTTATTTGGGTTACAGTTTTGTTACCACCACTCATCTAATCAATTCCTCGAAGTATATATATATATATATATATATATATATATATATATATATATATATATATATATATATATATAGCTGCATAATACAATTTAGATGTATCGAGGGTGGTCTTTAGTGATGCGCTGTCGTCATCGCCGATTCCAGGTTTTGCATCATATCGGCTCCAACAGCAACCACGACCTGATTCAAGACGAGTCAGGCCGCCTTCGTGAAAGGGTCGTGTTACGCACCTCGACATTGCAAGGAAAAAAAATCGAATTTCGATCGTTCTTATTCACATAAGTTAGTCAACGTCAGCCAATGAAAAAACAAGGCTTTTCATGCTCCCCTCCTGTATAGTGTTGTCTTTTTACTTCATCCGGTTTGGCTTCGATGTACTACTTCCGGAATCCATAACGAGGTAAGCTGGTCTCTTTATTGCGTAGTCTAATCCAATCTCTTACATTTTAAATACTAATCTCATAGCAATACTAACACTTTAAGTAAATCTACACGCGTACCCAACTCAAATCTATCCTATTCTAGCACTTTCTAGAAAACAAAATTCGCTATTCTTACTGTCAGATAAATCTTTAAGTCTACATT
This sequence comes from Acanthosepion esculentum, assembly GCA_964036315.1. Lineage (NCBI taxonomy): Eukaryota > Metazoa > Mollusca > Cephalopoda > Sepiida > Sepiidae > Acanthosepion > Acanthosepion esculentum. The sequence continues at coordinate 57,369,341 of OZ038477.1, read as the reverse complement.
TACCTTATACCATTATTCAAACAAAATCACACACCAAAAACCTATATCTTCACATCTGCCTATAAATGTAGTAAATGTACGCACATGTAATGATACACATACATAAATTCTATCCCCTATTTACTTTAACCAGTCATTACAAAATTAACTCGTACTAATCTATTTAAAGTTCCTTCCCATTTTTATTATTTATCGTCTAAAATAATTCAATGGCTTAATAACAAAAAATAAATAATTATGATAACTAACTCAATTAAGTAACCTATACACATATTTACTATCTGTTCCATATTACTCGAAATAATTCTTTCCAATAATATATATATATATATATATAAATATATATATATATATATATATATATATATAAATATATATATATATATATATATATATATATATATATATATATATATATATATATGCAGTATATTTTCATTCAAAGAGGTTTTACTGAATAATATAGACATATTAAGTCTATTTATTTTAACACTGATTCTTTCCAGTTCTCGTATGTAGATGTTAAGATGAAATTCACCGAAGAAAGCGTTGTAGTTTTTTCCTACCCAAGTACTTTCGATATCCTCCTTGATCATCCTCGGGGATAAATTACAAAGACAAAATTATTATAACTGTGACAAAATCTGCATTTCATTGTGAGGGTGATATTTTAAAAAAAATAGGGGTTTATTACGAGTCTAGTAGTAACGTGTCGAGGCGCATATAACTAACATGATGCATGCTATTAATTTCCGGTCATTTTAATTATTTAAAAAGGCGTGCTTGACAAACAATTGGAGAGCTAAGACGGATAAATTTAAAATGTGAAAATGATTATAACGGAAAACGCTCATGCGTGTTTATTAAAAATCAAGATCACAGTGAAATGCAGATGCGGCTGAAATAGGAGATCGTAACTGCTTGAGTAGGAAAAAACTACGGCGTCTACCTTGGTGAATACAACAGAGCTATTGAGTACATATTATTAATAAATATGCATACTATCCCTCGCTGATATCATGACTCAGATTTCCATAGCTAACGCAATTTTCAGCTGCTGAGTAGAGTCTATACACAGCACCTGGAGATTGCGTTGGATAATATGTATATTTATCATTAATATATATATATATATATATATATATATATATATATATATATATATATATATATATATATATATATATACATATATATATATATATATATATATATAAATATATATATATATATAAATATATATATGTATGTATATATATATATGTATGTATATATATATATATGTATATATATATATATGTATGTATATATATATATATATGTATGTATATATGTATGTATATATATATATGTATGTATATATGTATGTATATATATATATATGTATATATGAATATATATGTATGTATATATGTATATATATATATATATATGTATGTATATATGTATGTATATATATATGTATGTATATATGTATGTATATATATATGTATGTATATATGTATGTATATATATATATGTATGGATATATGTATGTATATATATATATGTATGGATATATGTATGTATATATATATATATATGTATGTATATATGTATGTATATATATATATGTATATATGTATGTATATATATATATATATATGTATGTATATATGTATGTATATATATATGTATATATATATATGTATGTATATATATGTATGTATATATGTATATATATATATGTATGTATGTATATATATATATATATGTATATATATATATTTATATATATATATGTATATATATATACATACATATATACATACATATATATATATATATATACATACATACATATATATATATATATTGTGTGTATTTAGGCAGCATTTTTTCATTAATACATGTTTCATTAAATAATATAGATAAGTGTTGTCTATATATTTTATGTAAGTTTTTTTCATATAGTCTGATAATCTTAATAACATTATCATTAAATAATGAAAGAAAATCACAATATTGATACATACATTTTTTTAATCCAATCTGAGCTTTCGGCTTACATAAGCCATTATCAAAGATGACAATTACACAATATATTTATGCAGTACACGAACAAGAAATTGATGATAGTATTATTTGTTTACATGGATGATTTCCAAGCAACGATAAACACGTGCATATAAAACGCTGAAAGCGAAAATCGCTCTGTATATTTAATGTAAGTTTTTCGTATCAATATTGTGATTTTCTTTCATTATTTAATGATAATGTTATTAAGATTATCAGACTATATGAAAAAAACTTACATAAAATATATAGACAACACTTATCTATATTATTTAATGAAACATGTATTAATGAATATATATATATATATATATATATATATATATATATATATATATATATATTATCTCTCGCTGATATCATGACTCAGATTTCCATACCTAACGCAATTTCCTGGTGCTGAGTAGAGCCTATACCCAGCACATGGAGATTGCATGATTATCCACAGTTTCTGAACACTTTCAGCTTCCTACTTTCACTCGCATTTCTGACACGTAAAGGTGGCATGGTTTCAAGCATATCCCAACGGTGCCGCACGTTGGAATCATCTCCCGAGGAAATCAGCTCTTTCCCAATATGTCCATCGGACATATAGTCCCCGACAGCCATGAAAGGAATGATGCCAGATTCTAACTCAGCCACAACTCAAATATATCCAATTTTCTTTTCTCTACTCTGATTTTCGAAGAATCACATCAGCTTTCAATCAAGTCTGCCTACTAGAGGATGGATTTTCGCGAAACGAAAGTTTAGATAAGAGAGCTGAGCACATTTAATGTTTTCTTATTAATGTTATATAATGATAGATTATGTTTGTTTTAAATCATTTATTTTCAAGAATTACAGCGAATTTCTTTTTGTGGGGGAGCAAAATACATTCTTTAATATCGTTCGTAATAATTCGGTTATAATTTCTAATAATTCCCTAATACTTCATAATAATTCGTGTACTCTTGAAAGATTTTTGAATGTCCTTGCGTTTACTGCATTTATTACATTTCAGAGTAACATAATAAATAAGGAGAATTTTTCGGTATAAGGACTTCTAATACAGATAGAAGCTTACTTTTTTTTCAACGTCCTCTCCCAGCACTGTCACACACTTTTCCCATCTGTGCACAAGCTTCCGTATTCCCTCAGCGTAAAAATCTTTGGACTGATGTTTCAGCCAGTCGCTCACAACACTTTTGACTTCATCGTCACTTTTAAACTTCGTGCCTCTCGTGAACGCGTTCAAGGGACCAAACAGGTGAAAGTCAGAAGGGGCAAGATCTGGGCTGTAAGAGGGATGAGTGAGCAGTTCCCAGCCCAGCTCGTTGATGGTCTGCACCGTTTGGGCTGCTGTGTGAGGCCTTGCGTTGTCATGATGCAAGATGACTCCTTCTGACTGATGACCCCTGCGTTTGTTCTTTATGTTTTTCAAAATCCTTGCAATGTTATCCACTGTCACACTTCTGTCAGACTGAATGAGGTCATTGACTGATTCGATCACCTCAGGAGACCTCACTTCTCTAGACCTCCCAGGCATGTCTTCATCCTCAACACTGGCCCGTCCTTCTTTAAACGATTTATTCCACTTGTAGATATTATTTTGGCTGAAACATGTGGCACCATACACTGTTGACATTCTACTATGAATTTCAACTGGTTTGCACCCTTCATCAACCAAAGAATTGATAACTGACCGCTGTTCAATCCTGGAGCATGCTTCTTGGTCGGCCATCTTTGTTAATCGCCAAAACTCTCAAAGTTTGTTTTTTTAATCTGCAAAAGAAATTAAATCCATGTGAAAAAGAAGTCAAAAAAAAGAAAGAGTAAGCTTCTATCTGTATTAGAACTCCTTATACCGAAAAATTCACCTTATTTATTGAATGTCCCACGTATATATTAGATACCTCCAAAAATTCGTATACGTAAGGTTTAAATGTATTATTCATAATTGAAAAATCCTTTTCGAAGCTTTTCAACCGCTTCAATTGAAAGCTAAAGGATTAAATTTTCTAATTCCAGAAAAAATAGTGTGGAGTATTTCAAATAGAATTTTAAATGATTTTTAATCCATGCTTCCGAAAAAAAACAATCGAAACGGACATTTTAAAATTATTTTTAGTGAAATGTAAACGAACTTATTTTTCAGTTTTAAAATTCCCGCTAAAATAAGATGTACATTTCTGAAAGGTTACTTTCGTAAAATTAGCAAATTTAAAGTTAAATTAATCTGTTCTGAAACAAACATCACTTACTTATAGCATAAAAGTTTGCGAACTCTTTGAAATTCTATAAAATTTCATGAAATTAATTTAGGGGGGTAATAGATGTAAAAAAAATATTTTTACTAAGATTTTCTAAAAATAAAAATTTCAAAAATAAATTCATTCATTTTTAATAAGTCCTAAAAGTTTCATTTAAATTAGACAATTTTTGATTTTTGCAATAATTTCAAAATTAATGGGTTTTCCCCCGAAAATGCTACACTAAGAATTGCGATGACCACAAGTCATACGGTTTTAACAAAAAAAAAACGAGATTTTAGCCAAATTTAAAACTTGTTAGAAAGAAGGAGAAAAAAATGTTAAAATATTTAAAAAAATACTTTGTTCTTCCTCTTAATATTAACAAATGTTTTAATGATGAAACTTTGTTTTTATTAAGTTTCGGACCTGTTACTATTATGCTATACTGATTCTTTAACGAATTGTTGGACGTACGTAATATATATATATATATATATATATATATATATATATATATATATATATATATATATATATATATATATATATATATATATAATGAGTACAGATGATCCTTAAAAATTCATTCGGTTATAATTTATTTGAAGAATATACAAATATTCATCTCTTCAGACTGGAGTTTCTTTAATAAACGGAGTCAATTTTTCCAGACGAAAGGAAAAGTGAGAGGAAAAAAAGAAAAGGAAAAAAAATAATATTAAAAGAGTTGTTCGTCTTTTAATATTAAATATTTTCCTTTTCTTTTTTTCTTTTTCCTTTTCCTTTTACTTTCGTGTGGATAAATAAAAAAAAAATCACTATTTTATTAATTAATATTTGTATATATATTTATATATTTTTATGTATTTTTACATATTTTATTTTTTTATTTTTTCCGTTTAATTAACTTAATTTATTTTATTGATGTCAAATATTATTATTATTATTATTATTATTATTATTATTATTATTATTATTATTATTATTATTATTATTATCAATTTGAAATTATGATGATAATAATTCGATGATGACTCATTCACTGTCGAAAATGGCATGTATCTATTTTAAATTTGATCACTCTTTCCTTACCCTGTATTTTGACTTGTTCAATCCTTAAAGAAAAAATTCATTTCTAAATTGATAAATTGACTCAATTTATTAAAAAACTTCGGTCTGAAGAGATGAATATTTGTATAGTCATTAAATAAATTATAACTGAATAGATTTTTAAGGACCGTCTATACTCATTATTATAGTGATCTATTACTTACATTGAGCTCTATTTGGATTAATGTCCTCCTTGCTATTATCTCTACTAATTATCAATCGATATTATATATATATACATACATACATTCATATATATATATATATATATATATATATATATATATATGCAAAGTTCTTCAGTAAAATGAATTGAAGCTTTCTGACTGATTAGAGATTATATTCGTAAAAATATACACTAGATTAGCTGTTTCTCTATGCTGAGTGATGATAGTTTAGTGGTAGAAACTCTGAATAAATCGGTCGGGTTTCGGTCTTGGCTTGAGGCTTTCAGTTATCTAGTTGCACTGAGGAGCTGTGATACAGCGAAACAGTACTGTCTGCGAATGAAATTATATATATATATTTACATATATAAATATATATATATATATATATATATATCTAGAAAGACATAGAATTTATTACTAATGGGCATAATGTGAGATGAAAGTAAAAAATAAGAAATGGGACAATCACTCAAAAGACCAACCGGTTTCGTTCCCTTGCTTATCAAGGTCTACGGGGAACTTTTATTTATAATAAATAACTAAATTATGACACAAGCAATATTCATACAATTAAAACATTAAAATTGACAATGACTTATCTGTATGAAGGAAATACATTTTCTTAACCCGAATAATACAATTTTCTGCCAAAAAAAAAACAACCCCCCCCCAAAAAAAAATTAAAAAAAAATTATATATAGCAGAAAATAGAGATGGAAAAGGTGGGGAATAAGGATAGAGAACACTAGAGCGTGATTATATGGAGACCAAGGAGGCAGTCTCTTTGCTTGCAAAGAGACGGTCCCCTTGCTCGTATATACAATGATTCAAGCGCTCTTAGGTGAAATAGAGAGTGCGAACTAGCTAGCACCGCGAACAAGTTCGGACTGAAATTGGTTGCGCCCACTCTGCTATTTATCAGGTGCTCAGTGATGGCTGAACCGGAAGTATTCACCAATTGGCTACTACTAGCTTCCGCATTGAGGACACGTAAAGGGACATGCTACCTGATCCTACAATCTAAACGTTGGGTTGTTCTTCCTATGTAGCTGCTACCACAGCGACATTTATATGTGTAAATAACAGAGGAGACATGATGGGGAGGAAGAAGATCCTTACGCATAGACGGGAAGGCAGTACGAGTCACAAAATGAACTCTCAATTGGGCAGAGAAATAGCAATTTTGGACTGCAGACAGGATTCGCTTGGCCAAAAGCTCACTACGTGAACCAATAAATGGAAGTCGTAAATAGACGGGACACTTTTGTACTTCGTCCTGTTTTTCCTTCCAAAATTTAATAATTTTATCACGCATGACAGTATGTAAGGTATCGCTAGGATAACCATTTTTTAATAGGGTACAGCGGATAAAATTTAATTCGTCATCAAGATATTGCTCGCTACAAATCATCAAGGCCCTGTGACTTAGGGTCCTAATAAGATTAATCTTACGTTTTTTGGGACAAAATGAGTCCCAACGAGTGTACAGACCGGAAAAGGTTGGCTTACGGTACACAGAAGTAAGAAAATGAGAGGGAGTCCGATGCACAAGAACATCTAAGAAAGAGATACAAGAATTAGACTCCTTCTCAATAGTGAACGCCAAGGACGGATGGAGTTGATTCATAACCAGTAGGAAGGAATTGGCTTCTGGTTCACTGTTGAAGAGACAAAACGTATCATCAACATACCGATGGTACATGGACGGAGCATTGTCGTGGGTGAGGAGTGAGGCCTCATAAAAACCCACAAAAATGTTGGCCAACGAAGGACCTAAAGGGGAGCCCATCGCAACCCCGTCAACCTGTCTGTACATGAAGTTATTAAAACTAAACTCCACGGACATGGTCGCAAATTGCATCAGCTCAATGAAAACATTTTCAGGAATATCTGGAGGAGACAGGTGACTGCGATATAGCATGTCACACAAATATCGATTGTTTCCATTACAGGGACGCAAGTAAATAGGGAACAAACATCAAAGGAACACATGAATTTATCATTGGCAGGAGTTTCCTGTATAAGTTTGACGAAAGAAAAAGAATCCTTAATACTATATGAGTTAAATGCTCGACGACCGGTTGAAGGAGATCTGAGAGAAAACCGGCCACCCTATGTTGGGACGAGCCAGACATTGACAGAATTGGTCGAAGGGGTACATTATCTTTATGAGTCTTTGGTAGACCATACATACGAGGCCGGATAGATCCGACAGGTCTTATATTGTCACTAATCTCACGAGTGAGAAAGCCCCGTTTAACCCAAGACAGAAGTGTCTTCTGAAATTTAATCTCGATAGGTATAGTGCGGTCATCTGTCTCTGTAGGACCCAGAGGAAGAAATTTGGATGTGTCACTCAGAATGGTTAGCATTTTGGAGTCATAGTCGGAATGGTCGAGTAGGACTATACCGGCACCTTTATCGGGACGGGTAATAACCAAATTGTTATTAGCTTTAATAGTCCTGACTACTGACCGCTGCTGTTGACCCCACTTGGATTCAGAAAGAGCTACAGGAGTTGCAGCATATGAATGCGCTAAATCATTAAGTGTAGCTTTTAAGCTCGAAAGAGAGTCAGACGAGCGAGGCACCAGTCTACATAGCTGTGCTGATAGCACTTCAAATTCAGAGAAAATTTTTTCAGCATCGGAAACCCTAGAAAGAAAACAAAAATCCAAACCATAAGAAAGTATATTGGATTCTAAATCAGATAGCTCATAAGTGGATAGGTTAAGAATTACACCCGGAACGGTTCAATATGTCCAAACTGTTTACGAACTAAGTGCTGCAATTGCGTTTGCATGTCGCACAATAATTTCTTGACGGATTTAAGATGGATAGAACTCATATGACGGGAGAACCTAATTCCATCATGTCTCCTCTGTTATTTACACATATAAATGTCGCTGTGGTAGCAGCTACATAGGAAGAACAACCCAACGTTTAGATTGTAGGATCAGGCAGCATGTCCCTTTACGTGTCCTCAATGCGGAAGCTAGTAGTAGCCAATTGGTGAATACTTCCGGTTCAGCCATCACTGAGCACCTGATAAATAGCAGAGTGGGCGCAACCAATTTCAGTCCGAACTTGTTCGCGGTGCTAGCTAGTTCGCACTCTCTATTTCACCTAAGAGCGCTTGAATCATTGTATATACGAGCAAGGGGACCGTCTCTTTGCAAGCAAAGAGACTGCCTCCTTGGTCTCCATATAATTACGCTCTAGTGTTCTCTATTCTTATTCCCCACCTTTTCCATCTCTATTTTCTGCTATATATAATTTTTTTAAAATTTTTTTTTTCTTGGGGGTTTTTTTTTTTTTTAGCAGAAAATTGTATTATTCGGGTTAAGAAAATGTATTTCCTTCATACAGATAATTCATTGTCAATTTTAATGTTTTAATTGTATGAATATTGCTTGTGTCATAATTTAGTTATTTATTATAAAATAAAAGTTCCCCGTAGACCTTGATAAGCAAGGGAACGAAACCGGTTGGTCTTTTGAGTGATTGCCCAATTTTTATTTTTTACTTTCATCTCACATTATGCCCATTAGTAATAAATTCTATGTCTTTCTAGCTATTTGCCAGTTCTGTACCTCCCACAATTTATTCAAATATATATATATATATATATATATATATATATATATATATATATATATATATATATATATATGTCAGCATTCATTTGTACAATTTCAAGCAATGCACATATATATGTATTGCCATAATATATGTATTGAAAATATTGTATTTAGGCAGCAATCCTTCATTTATATATGTTTCATTAAAGATGACAGACAAGGTACTGCGATTAAGCTTTTTATTTAATTATTCCTGTGTTCGAACAAGTGGTTGTTTTCTGCAGAGAATGTGTAGAAACTGTTCAAATGTTCTATAATTCTGAGCGCTTTCGGCTATACTTTTAGTCATTGTCAAGGATGATTTTATTTTTTAACTGGGCGTATGGGTTGTGTGTATGTTTCTCGAGTTACAGAAATGTTCTCTTTTCCGAACACTCTTCGTATATTAAGGCCGTGTTTGTAGTTAATATAATTGAGTTTTGTCTTTTTCGTTTCTATTATTAAAGTGTCCATCATTTGTAATCTTTTTTTACATGTCGATGAGGCTATTATGTTTGTTTTTTCTAATAGTATGTTTTGGATGGAGTCTGGTACGTTTGCGTGTTTGTTTAAATTGGTTCTAATGGAGCCGTGGTCGGATAGGTGTAACGCCAGGCGACTGGATATGTATGTAATAGTGTGACAGAAATGAATTTGGGAACACACTTTTTAGGTATATTTGAATTTGGGAACACACTTTTAAGGTGTATTTGAAATCATAAATAATGTTCGTTCATTGTAATTTTGATTTTGCTGGTGTTAAATCCTTGATAATTGTTAAAAGTATGGCCGAAACCGCTGGTAATTACAAAACATTTAAAAGTTTCTACACACTCTGTGTCCAGTAAAGAAAACACTCATTCGAAGACAAATAATAAGGACATAGCTTAATCGCAATACCTTGTCTGTCGCCTTTAATGAAGATACACACACATACACGCAAAACTATATACGCGCGCGCACACACACACACACACATACATATATATATATATATATATATATATATATATATATATATATATATATATATATATACATATATATATATATACATATACATATATATATATATATATATATATATATATATATATATATATATATATATATACAGTAAATAGCTGATACTCCCTGAAAAGTGGACAGAGAGGTCCGCCTACGAAACTCTAGAATCGGGATTATGAAGGTAACATCAATCAGCTAAGTGGCAAACATTTACTCATATTACTTATAGCAACCAGACGTCTAGCCACACTGATGAGCTGTGAGACAGCGAAACAGTCTGTCTGTGGATGACAATATATATATATATATATATATATATATATATATATATATATATATATATATATATATAAATTTTATTCAAATTTCAAATAAATTTTCACACGTACTTTTAATCTCATCTGCAACAATTTTTCAGGAGATAAAAATATCTGTGAATGTGTATACAATAGCTCCGTACATTCAAAATATTTTTCACTATTCTTTTATAGTGCTTCAAATTCATTTTTTCTCTCAGTTATGCAATTGAGGTGACTTTTTAATTTTGCGTTTTTTCCTGATCAGTTTTCTACAGGCGACAAGAAATTTATTCCTGGACTTGAAAAGAGTAAAACTAAAACAATTAAACATAATACATCTAAATTATTTAACCAAACCTTCTTGAATATATATACATATATATACATATATATACATATATACATATATATATATATATATATCACAAGTTAAATCTTTATTAGTTTATAATTATTTATCTCTATTCTCTATATATAATGTCTTCTTTGTCCATAATCCAGTCTCGCTCGCTCACAACGTACCTATTTTAATGTAACATACGTTCCACTTCTTTGCTTCAAACTGTTCTTTCTCTTTATCGATCTCCATTCCTATTTGTGATCGTGTGGGTTTGTCATTTGGTTTTTGAAGCACTTCACCTTAAGTAGATTACCGAAAAATAATTGATTCCGTCTATTGCACTTATGAATTTTGAAACAAAGAATAGAAACAAAGTAAAATACAATAACGCCTAAGCATCTACGTGACTTCTATTCAGGTCATTCGGCATTTGGCTTAAACCGACATCGGATAACACAGCAGATGGTTATAAAAAAAATCTTAAGCAGTCAATAAGAATAAGACAGAGATATAATTAAATGATATCGTCCGTGATTTGTCATTTGCATCACAAGTTGCTAAAAGTGTTAGATTCGTAAATATATAAAATTAAGTAGTGATTTTTTGTCTTATATTCCAATGTCGCAAACAAAAATGTACCGGTTTACCATTTCGAAAAGAATGCAAAATTGGCAAATCTAGTGGAATAAAGTTAGACAAAATATTATATTTATCGAATCACTAATTCTAATTTATATCTTTACGATGGCGACATGTAGTCAGGGTTGAAATCCGTGCCCTGAAGGTTGTTCTTTTAGGACTTCTGATTTTCCATGCGCGCCCCATATATATATATGGGTGTGTGCGTGTGTATCTAGGTGTGTGCCTGTAGGTCTGTACGTGCGCTTGTGCGCTACGGGAGTTAAGTACAGTCTTAATGCAACATTCTTTTTTTGTTGTTTTTTCATTTCACACAAAGCAACGCGGTTGAGCCCTGCTAACCCGCAAGGGGTTACTTGGCATCAAAGTACAATGAAAACAACTTTTAAAGAGACAGGAGATGACGTTACATTCAAACTCTGGAAATCGAAGTTGACTGGAATAGCAGGAATTCAAGATAGAGTTCAACATGCGGGAAATGCGAGAGAAGAAATTATCAGAATATAAATTACGATTACATCGAGCAATTCCATTAGTAAAATGATGAAAGCTAACTGCCAATCAACTACGACGCTGAAATTCATGAAGTTGATGGTTTATTTGGTTTATTTTGTGTTACGGCACATCAACCTCAGTGGGTTATTTAATGCCGACAACATTTTTAGGATAGATTCGTATGAATAGAATATGTATTCTTTGGTTTAGATTGGTTTCGTTTATTTTGTTTTACGGCATATCAACCTCAGTGGGTTATTTAATGCCGACAACATTTTTTTAGGATAGATTCGTATGAATAGAATATGTATTCTTTGGTTTAGATTGGTTTGTTTTTTGGGGTTTTTCTTTTACAGCATATCAATCTCAGTGGGTTATTTAATGCCGACAACATTTTTTTTTATTTCTGGTAATATTTTGTTTTGCAAAAATCTGTATCTGGTAATATTTTTCCTTCAAAATTGCATTGCTGGAACTAATTTTAAAAAAAAAGTATTGCTGGTAATAGTTAAATATTTGCCCATAGCTGGGACCCTAACAGGTGCTACTACCCTGGGTCACATTGGACCTGGGAACACCAGCATTTAAGAGGTGGCTCCACCCTCCTCAAAACCTCCTTATCAGAGGCCTTCATGCTTGATGTAGTTTATCGTCTTGCCCAGGACGACATGAAGTTGAGTTACCATAGGTGGAAAGCTAATTAAAAAAAAAAATTTCATGGATATCATTGTGGAAATGTAACATGGAAGCTACGTTCCGACGCTGGGAAAATGACTAAAGCGGAAATGACAGGCCAGTATCGACAGCATTGCAGATTATTCATTAGGTATTTTCAAGAACATCTAGCAACATAGCAGAAAAACAGACCATATATGTCAAGTACATTCAATGCAGAGATGAACGATAGACTCAAAAAGAAGCAAGATCTTCTTTTCTTCTTTTATGTACCGTGTCCCTTCAGGACGTAGATGATCATGCCTCTCCACACACATCTATCCCTTGTAGTTTACAAAATATGTTGTCCTTTTGCTACTTCTCCCAGATCCTGTTTTGTCATGCACTTACTTAAGCCCTTCTAGGTGTGTCACACGTTGTTTTCCCTTCTCTCTCTCTCTCTTTCTCCCTGTGAGTATCATATCCTCCAAGCCCTTCTTTCTCATTACCTGTCCCAGAAATTTCAGCTGCCTCTTCCTTATGCTAAGTATAAGCTTCCTCCTTGTTTGCATCCTCTCCAACACCTCATCGTTGTTCACATGTTCGGTCCGTGGTATCCTTAGCATCCTTCTGTAGAACCATACCTCCGTTTCCTCGAGTATCATCTTCATCTTTGAAGAGGCCGTCTAACATTCGCTGCCGTAAAGGAGGACAGATATCACGTAATAGTTCAGTAATCTTTTCTTTGTTACCAAAGAATTCCTGTATCGAAATACTATGCCTAGCTTTTGGAATGCGTCTTTGGCAAATCCCAATACGTCTTCAAAATCCCAGCATTACACTTGCCGTCTTCTGTCAGAGGGACACCCGAACGGGAACCGACGAACAACAAACAAATATATTAGTAATAAAGATTGATTCTTCATCGACGTAACACACACACACACACACACACACACACACACACACACACACACACACACATATATATATATACACACGCAGCACACACACACACACACACACACACACACACACACACACACACACACACACACATATATATATATATATATATATATATATATATATATATATATATATATATATATATCACGTCGACGTCTCCATCACATGTGGGTTAATGATATCATATCACGTTGGATAAATCATCGGATAATGGGTGAGCTATGGATGAAATTATTCTCTTCCAGTGTGTATTTTTCCCCACTATTGGAGTTTTTTATACCCTTGATATAATAAAACCTTTATTTCGCGGACGGAACGGAATAGCAGAAAGAAAAGAAATGACAAACATGATTTGTTCTCATCGAGATTCATATGTCGCTAAGTCATATACAAAATGTTATATACCTATATAAACGTGGCCCACGCAGGGAAACTATAAAACATGTCTACACACATAAAGGAAATGAAAAGATTGGGTCATGTCATGAGTGGCCGGAGATTCCTCTGTGTTTCTGGAGAAACTATATTTGATGTTCCATATTCGAGCGGACAGAGTTTATTTGCCAATGAGAAAATTCGTAAAAAGTAAATCGACGGGTCATGGTTTTTCCCAAATTGAAGACTGCGAACCGGAGTATTTAATGAATTTTATTTTTTATACGACATTATTTTCTATTACTCTAAATTTTCTTTCAGTGGATATACGTTTTTTCGTAGATTTTTATTTATTAATAATTTATTTTAACTCAGTGTAATTTACATATACTCTCTACTATAATACTTTCTTTAATAAGTCTATAGAATGAGCAGTTTTGCAGATTTTATTTCGTAATAAGTGTAATATAATTTGTACCACAATTCCACAGGAAAGACGTCAAAAACAAAATACTATTATTAATGTAAATGGTTATTTTGTAAGTTATTCTGCAATGCGTATATATATATATATATATATATATATATATATATATATATATATATATATATATATATATATATATATATATATATATATATATATACTGCACGTTAAGTCTCTTTACTGCGTATTTCTGCAAAATCTTACGCATTTACAGTAAATGTTTTAAGGGAATATTCCTTAGAAAATAACATAAAACCTAGATTTCCAGCCGTTGACAATCGAGCGGCAACGTAAGGAAAACATTGGCCATATACATGCCACTATTACCAGATGATCTTTTCATGGGTCTCGATCGGTAAATAATTTTCAGTGGCGAACTGATGGACGACAAACATCGACTCTCACAACTTTCCGCCATAATAGATTTCCACATGGCCAAGCGAAGCGATAGGCCTATCCGCAGCAGCGAGCAACGCCCTCTCTTGGGAATAACAGACATAAAGGGTATGTTATTAATGACTGACCACCCGCTGATAAAAGAATCAATAAGACTTGAGACGCACGGATTTATATTGTTGGATTGACATTCTGCTGACCCATAACAATATATTCCTATACGGGCGGATTTATGATACAGTTTCGAATCTCTTATGAGCGAAAAGACTGGAGACAACGACTTGGGTTGGCGTTGTACTGCAGAAACGTTACGGAGACGCTTCGTCGCTGCCGGCAATATTGATATGAACGACTGCAACCGATTTGACGGCTCTACATACAGGCATAGATTTCTATTCGTTTTAATATTTGAGCGAACTACTTTAAAGTTTGTCTAATGCTTAGGTAAGCTTGAAGATATAACGGACCATTTACTCAGCGAAAAGTATATGATCTATAAAATAAAATCAGAAAATAAGCCAAAAATATACACGCAAACAGAGAAACAGACACATCTCTCTCATTTCTCACTCACTCACTCACTCACTCTCTCCCGCGCTCTGCGTGTGTGTAAGTGTGTTTGTGTGTATATATATATATATATATATATACATACATGTGTGTGTTTGTGTGTGTGTGTGTGTGTGTGTGTGTGTGTAATAATGGAAGGATGGTTTAACCACGTAAATCCACTTAGTCAATAATCGTGGCATACAGGCGACGAGAGCTTTAACTATCTACCGTTAGATCAGAGCGCAGAGAGAAGTGGATACATCTCTTTCTCAATGTTATTTATATTATATGAATGGAATCAATTATCTTTGCTTACCGATTCTGTTTAATAGTCTAATACTTTTAAACTGTATCTCATTCTTATATATATATATATATATATATATATATATATGTATAAAGAATGAGATGTAATGTATATATATATATATATATATATATATATATATATATATATATATATATATATTCATCCACAGACAGACTGTTTCGCTGCATCACAGCTCATCTGTGTAACTTGACATCCGATCTCTTCAAACCGGGACCAAAACTCAACAGATTAGTCGGGGATTCTAACCAAGGCCATCGACGCCCCGAATTTTTTTTTTTTTGTTTTTGTTTTTTTCATAAACACACTAGTCACTCAGAACTCAATCGCTAGGAGAGTCTTGCATTATCAGTAGTAATATTGACTGTTTACAAATTCGTTAATCCCCACAGTGCTCCATCGATTAAATTAGATAATATCGTCATCCACACACAGACTGTTTCGCTGTGTCACAGCTCATCAGTGTGGCTATACATCCGATCACTTCAGGCTGGGGCCGAAACCCGAATCTGAATTCAAGGTTGGTATAGATGGAATAAACTTCTAGTAACCAAAAACACTATTCTTAAAAAGTGTTCAATACAGAGTAGAGCGAATATTTATTTAAAAATTATAACATAAGTATGTTATAACATCACTACAAAAATAGATATTTTGTTTCAAAACTTCTGGTGTCTTCTCAAGTGATGTTGTAAGTAAAATAAAAAAAAATTATATTACTTTCAACACCATCACTTGACAAGACACCATGAGTGTTGAAACAAAATGGCTATTTTGTAGTGATGTTATAGCATTCACGTTATAATTTTTAAATATCAAATACACACACACACACACACACACACACACACACACACATATATATATATATATATATATATATATATATATATATATATATATATATATATATATTAATGTGGATAAAATTGTCACTTAACTGAGTCGTGTCATTAGTCATGCTGATTTTTGAAGTTCGTGGAAATACCTTCACGCCTCATGGGTATTTTCGGTTTTACTCGAGACCTCCCCACAAGGCGGAGTTTGGCACAAGGCCAGTTTTTAACGTGTGATTTCCGTGCCATTGCACCCGGGCTAAAATTTGCTTGTAGACCTGGCATACACAGGGTCGGTTTGTTCTCTACTTTTGCTCGGACGTGGCTCTGCAGAGCATCGTCCGAGTTCCTCTCCGCCCGAGAGTAACGAATGCAAAAAGCCAACCTTTAATATACTCTTAACTTATTGGTTTCTATTTATACTCTAGATCTGTTGGCTTCTCTACTGCCACTTCTCAACCTTTTCGTATTTTTGTAATAGTTTGTTGTCATTTGATATCTTTGTGTGAATGTGCGATTTTTTGCTTAATGAGTGTTGTATTTTCTGCTTTCATCTTAAAGTTTTCTTTTTCCTGTTTCTTAAGTGGTGTTAATGTTTCTTGTAGAGCGTTTTCTTTGTACTATTCTGAAACCTGTTGACCCTGTTTATGTGTGCTCGTTTAATTGTCTTATGTAGGATTGACCTCTTTTTCACCATGCTGAGCTGACCATTTCTCAGCGCGTCAGAGTTTCTGACCTCTTATTTTTTTTATAGACTATTTTTAAATCAGGTGTTTGTGCTTGTGTTTATATTTACGCTTAGGTGTTTGTGCTTGTGTATGTATGTATGTATGCTTTTTATTTCTTAACATAGCCGATATTTGTATCTATGTACATTCCTTTGTGAGCTTGGTGTGAGGTTCTTTTTTGATGAGTGTTGTGTTATCTAGTTGTTCTTTTCTATTTTCTTTACTCATGTCTTTTTTGTTTGATTGTGATTAGGTATTTATACAATACATGTTAATTTTTGTGTATATGTGGTTGGTTTTGGTTTATGCTTATTTGTTTCTATGTGTATTGGTATTTACATAGCAAAGTAAATACTTATTTGAATGTTTAGAATTCTCCATTATTTCGTTTTTCTTGTGCAGTACTTTGCTTTAGTTTTTAATGATAATTATTTTTCACTATTTACATTATTGGGGCTATTTTCCTTGTCTTTGTTGCCATATTTTTCACAACGTTTCGGTCGTTATACGCTCCGGTCTTCTTCAGGCGTTTGGAATATCGAACTGAACCCTTTATTTCGCTCGCTGGGGTTAATTATTGTTAACTTTTCTTCCAAGCATTGTTTACAGTTTCTGCTATTGCTAACATGTGGGGGCATTCGTTTTATGATTTGCCATTTAATTTTCGTGGTGATGGTATTTTTCTTTTAGACCCCATATGTATTTTCATATTATTGTGTTGTTTTCGTATCATTCTGTTTTAAATTATGTTTTATGATTGTCACATCTTTCTTTGATAGTTGTTCCTGTGGCACCCACGTATTTTTTTTCGTCTGTGCTAGTGTTGTTTGTTACAATGGCTTTATATATTATATTGCTATTTGGACATTTATTGTTCAGAGGGAAGTTGCCTTTGTTCCGACAGTTGCATTCATTGAGTTTTTCATGCTGATTTATGTTGTTGTTGATGTTGCTATTGCTTTTGTTGAGTATTTTTTATTGTGTTCTCCATGTTTTTCAATGGAAGGCATAGGAATCCACCTATTTTCCCCTCGGCTAAGCTTTAATTTGTAAGACTTCTATCACTAGGGCATTATGATTTCAAAAAATAAAATAAAATTGCGTACAAAATATTTAGATTCCGGCAATAAATAGCACATAGTGATTGATATGCCGCAAAACAAAATCAGCCAACCAACCAACAATAAATAGTAAATATTTACCATTTTTATGCATAATATACTGTTGACCAACGTCTATAAAAAGAAACACCACGCTACAGAGATGGGATGATTGCATTCAAGCACAATCATCCTATGGCCAGTCGGTGTTAATCTCAATGCCCTCTTTTATATTTACATACGCTCTATTCATGATATTGAGCTCTAAAAATAAAAATAGCATAACTTAAAATTATATTTCGCACACACACAACAACAGCAACAGCATCAATAACTAAAATCGGTAGCATATGCAAGTGAAAGAGAAAATAATGACTGAATCAAGATGTTATAGTTACACGGTACTTCATACAAAACATTAGGAAGGAAGGAAACCCTCATAGATAATGGAAAGAGTAATAACCATTAGCGGACATAAGAAAAAAATTTCATAAATTTTAACCGAACGTAACATTGGCTGCCCGTCAAGTAATGCCGAATGTTTCCATAAAACGAAACAGCTGATATTACCATATAATTACAATATTCACTGAATGCAGTTTGGCGTCTACAGTATATATGTATTTATTGATAATATCATATCTTTTAGGATATAGAAAAAATTAGATTCGCAGTAAATGTTTATTAGTACACTCTACATGAAATACTAAATGTAAACGTATATTCAACGAATGCCATCTTATAGAGTAAGGAAAAGTCCTAGAGTGTTACAGTTAAACAAATCCAGTTCCTTTCATACGAACCCTTGTATTCCCCAAGCCTCTATCATGGGTCCTACACTGTTTCTGAACTTCATCAACGATTTCCTGATGTCATCAGTTCTCAAGTAGGCATCTGCACAAACGACACTAGCATTTATTCCTGTCTCAGTAGTAAATCGTTGCTGACAAATTTAACCTGGCATTTGGCCTCGGAAAGGACCTCCAATCTGTGGTTGACTGGGGAAGGAAAATGGATTGTAAACTTTAAAGCATCCAAAACGAAATTTCTTTAATTTAACCACTATAGAGAAACCTCCCTTCCTCCTATCAGCATGGCTGATGCTCAACATCACGAGTGCATCTTTTTGCGCTTTCTTGGTCCCACGTTTTCCCGTGACCCGAGGTGGAACAACTACATTAAATCAATGGCTCCATCTACCGTAAGGAAAGTTGTTCTGTGTCGCACCAGAAGGTCCATCCTTCAAATCTACAAATCTAACATTCGTCCTTGCGTTGAATACTGTTGACATAGATAATTTCGACAAAATCCAAAGACGGGCATGCAGTGTGATAGGTCCTGATCTGGCATCTCGACTCCAATCACTTTCTCACAGAAGTAGTGTCACTTCCCTCTGTTTTTCTACAAATATTTTCATGGCAACTGCTTTGAAGAGCTATATTCCATTAGTGCCCCAAATGAATTTAAGCCTGCGACTAGGTTGGCACCTCGGTCCATCCTTTTAACGTCGAAAATGTTAAATTTAACCGGCTCTTCTACTCCAGCAGCTTCTTCTCTCGCACTTCCAGACAGAGGAACTACCTTCCTCCTACTTGCTTCCCTGATAACTATAATCTTCAAAAAATTAAATGTAATATCAATCGATATATTCTGATGGCTTTATCTTAATCCCTGCCCTTCTCTTTAACTTTTCCTAAAACACTTCTCTTTACCCTTACTTTCACTCTCTGTAACCCCTTGCGTGCTAGTTACAATCACGCCTTGCTCGGTGTGAAATGCTTAAAAATAAAAAAAAAATGGTCTTCTAACTAGTTTATTAATCTTAATTTAGAGATGCAGTCTATGGAAAGATTTCCTGTTTTAACATATTATAATTAATCGTTGGCCGCTATGAATCAGAAATGCTTGTTTGAGAAAATCATTTAATATTGTCCACCAAGGTGAATTTTTTTAAGCAATTCACCTCAAGTAAAGCGAGAGTGCTACTAGCACGCAAGAGGTTACAGAGGATTGGGAACAAGAGTAAAGAGGCGTGTTTGAAGAAAGGATAAAGAGAAGGGCGGGAAATAAGTTTACGGTATCAGATGTCGATTGATATTACACTTGAATATTTGAAGATTATAGTTATCGGGGAAGCAAACAAGGGGAAGTGAGTCCCACAGACGGGAAGTGTGAGAGAAGAAGCTGTTTGTATAGAAGAAACGATTTCATTTAACCGTTTCGACAGTGAAATGGTGGGACCAGGATGCCAGCCCGGTAGCTCGCTTAAATTCATGCAGTCTTGGAACTACCGAAAATAACTTGTCGGATTAGTTGCCGTGAAAATACTTGTAGAATAGACAGAGGGAAGCCCGCGCAGATCTGTGGGAAAGCGACTGTAGATGAGATGCCAGATCAGGACCTATCACATTGCATATTCGTCTCTGGATTTTGTCGAGAACCTCGAGACGTACAGCGAGGGCACAGGACCATATATGACATAAATATTCTATGCAAGAACAAATGGTTGATTCATAGATTTGAAGTATAGACTCAGACGAGAAAAACTTTCTGGCGTGACAGAGAACCAACTTCCCTTGCTTTAGATGAAGCTATAGATTCAATGTATTTGTTCCAGTGTGAGTCCAAGCACGCTTAACATTTATAAACTAATAGTAAGAAATAAACATCTCACATACGATTTCGTCAGTATAGAATAGAATATTATTTAGCCGTTAATTTTCACTCTGGGATACTTAATTCTTTTCCATATATTTATCGAAATTAGAACAACATTTTGATTACACCAAATGACAAAAACGTAATTATAGTTGAACATTAAACACACCAAATATCATATGAACCAAAACAATAAAAATGTAGAATGCTTCATAATGTCTGTTTTAAACAGAAATATTTTAAACAAACACCAAATCAATGCAATATCAACCATTTTCATGAAATTATTGTCACGGAATCCAAACATGAGTTAACGAGAGTCAAAGTTTTTCGGGTTCGTGGTTAACTTATACATCGAAAAACCCCAATACGCTTCGGAAAATGGAAACGTTGATCATTCTCTGGGCAAGTCCTAGGTAGCATTAAGAATATATAACTCCCAAATCCATGGAAGGGGAAGACTGAGGTCCTATTTTTTTCTTTTTTTTTCGATGTTTTTTATGTCTTTTTTCACATTGCAGTATATTTATTGACAAATCAACGTGGTGTAATGTTTAGGAAACTTGTCTCCCTAGATCAATTACGACGTAACAGTGAGCCTTATGCCAAAAGTAAGCTTCGATTATTAAATTGCCATATCAATGAATTTCTTCATAAATAAGAGCTATCTCACTCCCCCAAAAGATCTTTTGTCACAGTTCACAGTATATGCACAAATTGCGTGAAGAAAAAGAAAACAGAAATGATTATGTGCGTGTCAATAAGGTTCGATATCATGAAGATTCGTATTTTAATGTTGTGCATCTTAGGCGTTAAATCCTATCGGAGGGGCGTCCTGGGTATGACGATAAACTACATACGCGTCCTGGGTATGACGATAACCTACGTCCAACAGCAATGCCTCTGATCAGGAGGTTTTGAGGAGCGTGGAACCACTTCATAATTGCTGGTATTCCCAGGTCCACTCTGACCTGGGGTGGTAGAACCTGTTAGGGTCCCAGCTATGGGCAAATAGTTAATAGTTAACACCCAGACTACATCCACGTCCTGGGTATTACAATAAACTATATCCGCGTCCTGGGTATGACGATAAACTACGTCCAACAGCAAGGACGCTGGTAATACGTTTTTGAAAAAATAATGTTGCCAGCTGTAGGTTTTTGGAAAAAAAATTACCAGCTGTACATTTTTGAGGAAAAAAATATTAACAGAAATAGATTTTTGACAAAACAAAAATATTACCAAGGGAAAAAAAAAGTTGTCGCCATTAAATGATCCATTGAGGTTGATATGCTGTAAAACAAAACTAACCAAACCTATCGAGGTGGACGCTAAGAAGTTCCCGGGTAGCGGTCAAGTAACTGTAAAGTAGTTGGGAGGAAATGCTTGTGAGGTTCATTTAAATACTAGAAAATATAAATTAGAAAAAATAAAATATCTCTCATGAGCCAGATAGGAAACATGAGTAAAACACGAAAACATACAAATGGAAATGGTGAAAAAAAGGATTTTCTGTCAGGGACAAGATAGACGAGGGCAACACACCAGCTTATGCGGCGAAGATCAATGAATTCGGAGAATATTCACTCAAATTTACGTATTTACAAATATGTTTTTCCCCTCTAATGTTCTATGAACGTGATCCTTATGCAAACCCAGGCTCATGTAAGTTGTCCTCATGAGAGGATGGGAAAGAAACACCTCGAAGATTGTAAAAGTTGCTTGTCTCTAGTTCATACCCAACACCGTCACAATAATTACTTTGCATGTGTAGATATTACGTCAAATGTCACCAATCACCATGTTAACCCTGACAAAATCTTGTTCAATGGGAGAGCTGTACAAGACGAATACCATAGAAACGATCGACATATGGTTAAAAGATAGATAACAAAAAATGCTCCGTGGCTGTGATGCGACACATGATCTAGAGAAACTTAGAGAGTTTGTAGTCTACCCTATGTCGGCCTCCGTGTTTCCTGTGTTCCTTATAGAGCAAAACATTTTTGACATACAATGGCAGTTTTAATCCCTTACTGAATATGCTGGAATATGGTCATCTCATTCTATTTTTATAAGACTCTTTCTAGAAAGCTTTAAATTATAAATGCCAGATCAGGCCATAAACGGATTGTTTCTAACAGATCTGCGTTAGAGATGTACAAACAGCCCATTTCAGCCTTGAGAGAGCTCAGAACTGTTTACGCGAAGATATATTATTCAGTCTGCAGCCCAAATCCAACAGATAAAATGTTGGAAGTCTGTTACTAATTTATTATAATTTCCATGGCAAATATTCAGTCGAGTTTGACTATTTAGTTCCACGGTTCAGACATTTAAACATAGGGTACGACATGCTGCTTCCACAGAGTCGAATCATTCTCTTTACCTTCGTATACCAAATCTAAAAAGAAAATGTTCTACTCAGACATCGTTTTCCCAAGAACTGGTAATTTGTGCAACAGACACTCACGGGTATGCTTTCCAGAACACTTCATTCGGGAGTTGTTAACAAAAACAAATATGTCAAAAGCAGTATCTTCTTCCTGTTTGAATTTCTGGCATGAGCATTTATGACAATTTACACTATTTATATTCGGACTTTTATTCTCATCTTTTTTGTTATCACAACGTTTCGGTTCTTGTCCTCTCCGTCCTTCATCATGCGTATTTATATATATTTGGGTAGGCTCTTCTTGTTCTTCTAGGGACATCGTCTAGTTCTTATTTTTAGTACTGCTCAGTTAGGGTAAGCCCGTTTCTACTCAGTGTAAATACACAATGCCAGGCCCAGGAAATGAACTCGCAAATACGATGTGTTATATAGGAATAAAGTGTCGCTGCCGACACTTGAATTTGAACATAGATCACCACTGAGCAAACAAAGGCGATCCCATTATTGAATTATGTAGACCACGTGACCACACAGGAAACGCATATATGTCGGAAGTAGATGACGACTAACGATCAGCTATTTCTATTCTATCCTCTATTATTATTCGGATCTACATTTCTAGTCTATACTATTTCTCTACTCTATTCACTATATCATTTCTCTATTCAGATCACTATAAGGATTAATTATCGAGCAAGTATTATCGGGTAAATACTATTAGTGCGAGTGATATTCGAAGCCGACTGACACCAGTATTGTTCAACGGCGTTACTATAATTGTATCTGCGATTAAAAAGTCTCTACTACAACGAGCATTACGAAAGTAACAACGAGTTTTCGTTGACATCACACAACTGACAACGAGTGTTCGTTGCCATCAAAGTAGATGTCAAAAAACAATCACGAATCAACATTTTACTCCACTACGCTATTCGCTACAGCGAACCTGGAACCGTAAACATAATTTGTCTCCTGATTAGAGCTGCTGCTGTTACTACCTCTCCTGTTTTGACAGCTACTGCCTTTCTATTTTGATTGCTTCTGCTACTTTTGCGTGCTGCTTCTCTTATTTTGACTGCTTAGGCTGCTCCTTGTCATGGTTTGACTACTGCTGCTGCTTACCATAATTTGGCTGCTGCTGACTTTGAAGACTTGCTGTCATTGCCTTTCTTTCTTTATTAGCGGCTCGCATAGTGTATCTTCCTTTAACCTAGGCGAAAGATCACATTATCTTTTTTCCTCGTCCTCACCATCTTCATTACCTAACACCTTCACATCCTTTCGTATCATGAATCTCATTCATCATTATTATTTTGACTGTAATCCTAGGCCCTGAATGGATATCAAGATTAAATTGGGTAAAACGTCTTTAAATAATTACCATTGTGAAGACCGGTTATTTTAACCGTTGTAAAAATTTCGATAATTTTAAATTATCCCTGGAATTTATGAAGTTATTTCTTTCCAACTTATGACATATACGCTGTCGAAATATGCCTTCCGAAAACTAAGCAATGTATTAAGAAACAAGAAAATCTCGTTAGGAAAAAATAGTACTGAAATCTTATGTAATATATGCTCTCCTGTATTGCAATGAATGCTAGACAATATTATTACAGTGGAAGAAGAAACTTGAAGCAACAGAAATGAGAATACCATGCAGTGAACATGTGAAAATGGAATGAAAATAGTCACTTATACTTAACTTCAGAAAGAGAGAGTAGAAAATTCTACGGCACATAATGAGGAAAGAGAGCTTAGAAAATTTGACACTCAAAGACATTGAAGGTTAGTGAGAGAACTGGAAACAATGCATGAACTACATAACGATATTGTGCAAATGGTTGGGAGAGAAATAAGTTAGAGGAGCAGAAGAAAAATCAAAGATTGCTAAGAACTACAATGAACATGGAACGTTTGCGAGCAATTATCGCCCACGTTCTTAAGGGATGCGAGAAGAAGAGGAGGAGGAGGAGGATGAAGAAGAAGAAAAGGAATGAAGAAGGGGAAGAAGAAGAGGAGGAAGAAGAAGAGGAGGAAGGGGAAGAAGAAGAGGAGAAAGAAGAAGATGAGGAGGAAGAGGAAGAAGGAGGATGAGGAAGAAGAAGAAGAAGTAGAAGAAGAAGAGGAGGAGGAGGAGGAAGAGAAAGAAAATAAGAAGAGGAGGAGGATGAAGAAGAAGAAGAAGAAAAAGGATGAAGAAAGGGAAGAAGAAGAGGAGGAAGAAGAAGAATAGGAAGGGGAAGAAGAAGAAGAGGAGGAGGAGAAAGAAGAAGAAGAGGAGGAAGAGGAAGAAGGAGGAAGAGGAAGAAGGAGGAAGAGGAATAAGAAGAAGGGGAGGAGGAGGCGGAGGAAGAAGAAGAAAAATAAGAAGAGGAGGAGGAGGATGAAGAATAAGAAAAGGACAAAGAAGAAGAAGAAGAGGAGGAAGAGGAAGGAGGAGGAAGCAAAAATAAGGAAAAAAGAAATAATAATTTAATTCGTTTTTTTTTTCCCGTATAATATATCATCAGTTATTCTTAAATATATATATTTGCATGCTTCTCCATTCACAGACTGGGTTTATCTACATTGAGTTAGTGTTTACAAATGTATACGGAACAACTTCAACTTCGATAAATGCGACTATTGTATTTACAGACAGCCTTAAGGCGATACTGTTTGTACGATTTATATACGTGTTGCGTGCGCTTTTTCGGACTGAACCAAATCGTTTCAGGGCATATAAGTTTAGATGTGCGTTCGAACAAACAATATTCATTTTCATGAGAACGGAAGTAAATGCGGGTATGCACGTGTGTTCAGGAGAGTTTAGTAAAGAAATAAACAAGTCATAAGATTTGTATGAACGTGCCTAGCTCTAAAAAGAAATCAAATGTATCCCTTGCTTTAGAAAAAAAAGCAGTGTTTTTATCTAAAGGGTCAAAGCATTTCCTTCATGCTCAGGTTTTGTTCTTTCCATAAACAAACTTAAATCTCGGTTCAAAGTTTGCTTTTCGTAACTGGGTTTCGTTTGCCTTCTCCAATTCTTCCGAAAGAGATTTTTTAAACATATTTCCTTAAAGGCTAACAGGTTTATGGAGGACATATTTTAGCGTATATTCCTTTCGAAGATATTTCGTTGCAATGCCATTATAAATAACATCAAAGCTGCATGCATCATTCCGGGTAAAATTAGACTGAAATAGAAAAAAATACCTTTTCACGAGTATACATTTGTCACAAGGTTATTTAAAAAATAAAACAGAAATAATAAATGGACTATTTCTTTTTATGTGATGTGGTTATTTTTCTTCCGCCATTGGCGTTTGCACAATGAGTTATCGTAGCAAACCCTACGCCTCGCCTTTATAGAGATGATCTTTACGTTGTGTCACTCTCTTCATATACTGCAGTTACAGAGATGTGTCTGATTTAACCAAGTATTGGAAGCGTGTAAGGATTAAGGCGATGATTAGTTAAAACTGTTCTCTCAGGTCAGTTTTTTAACCCTTAAAAGGTGAGTAAATTTTTTCACCGTGCACACCAAATGGGTAAAAAAAAAAACATAAAGAAAAAAAAACCGAAGAGAATCATTTTAGTAAATTTTAGCTTTTAATGACGCTTAATAATACATTTCGTCTGTTAAGTCAGCAGTTAATATATCACTTCGATTAATCACAAATTAATGTGGTTTTATCACGTAAGCGTCACCAGTTGATGTGGGTTAACGATATTATATAACGTTGGGTATATCATCAGATAATTGGTGCACTATAGATGGAATAATCCTTCTCCCAGAGTAAGTTTTCTCTATTATCGGGATTATTAAATCCATGATATAAAATCTAATTTCACTGACGGAACAAAATAGCAGAAAGAAAAGAAATGACAAACATGCTTTGTTCTCATAGAGATATTTATACCGCTAAGTCCATATGTATTTGCACGTAAGTGAATATAACAAACGCAGCTGGAGCTTGGCTCTTCGATTGAAGATTATGTGCCATTATGCATTACACCATCCACACATGCGAACTTACAGAAGCTGGTATTCTCAAGCGGTCACTCATGTGGGTACTGACCAGACTAAACCTTGCTTAACTTTGGTAATCCAAGGTAACTTGTTTCAACAAGACGTGGACGTAAGCCTAAATAGTTATACTATCATTCCCTATTTCATCCAGTAAACGAGCAGATCGTTATTACTTTTCGTCATAAAATATTAAATACTGTTTTCAAGAAAGTCGCAAAGTGCAATAAATAGTGTGGTAAAATAATAGATTATTACTATTATCTTCCATCTCTATCTATTAAAGGCAGGATGTGTGTATGTATGTGTGTGTGTGTGTGTGTGTGTATGTGTGTGTGTGACGAATGCACGGCCGCAATTTTCGATGGATTTGCACCAAAATTTACATGCACATGCTCCAAGTTATTGGAAAGGCCAAGACCGACTTTGCATTTCCCAACTCACATCGATAGTGGAAATAATCGATTTTTTCATGCTTATACGGCAGTTTTCATGTAGTTTGCGGCCATTTTCTACTGGCCAGAGTGAGAGCCTATAGCTGGCTGCCACGAATAGGCAGGAAGATTCCACTGGCCAGCGTGAGAGCCAACAGCTGACTGACACGAATGTTAACTAGAATCCTAGCATGCAAAAAAAATCGATAGCTGCATTCGTCACGAGTGGGAAAAATTTAAATCTGCATGGCACTTTACTCGATTTGTATCATTCGCTTGCTTAAACTCAACGTTGACTCTGATTCCGCAGAACTGGGTTGGATGTGAAAAAGTATTTGTTGTTAACATTCTTTTTTCATTCGGTTTTTCTAGTTATGAGACCTTTTTTAAAGCTGATCGTTTTGTGTCCATTTTGTTTAGTTCTTTTTTTGTAACAGATTTAATGTTTAGTATACGGCTTAGAAAAAATTCGCAGTGTGAGATAGGCAAGAAGTAAGGCATGTAGAAACATTAGCACGGCAAGGGTACTCCTTTAAAGGCAAGGAAAGGCAAACATATTTTAAGTCAAGTGATAGTGATTGCTGTATGAGTCGTACGATTTTTGAATCAATCCCGGGCAACGCCGGATCATGCTGCTAGTATCTCATATATTTATTGAGTTACCTACATAGATCTGTGTCATATTAATCTAAATGAAGTGATGCTCATTAAATCCATTCTGTTTGTTTCTTTGTCTATTAGGGGAATATATATTCTAGTCATTACAATATTTGTGAGACATTTGCCAAATGAAGTAAATTTCAAAGTCGATTTGCGTCCTTAAAGTTACAAAAAACATCACCAAAATCCACAAGGAAATAATGAATACATAATTACCTATCGAGGATAGTTTATCGAATATCGGAAATCATCTATTCAATTGATCCTTTCGTTCACATTTATTTTCAGATATCCTTGATTAAATCTCTATCTTTTTTTTCCTAATTAGAATGCATCTCGTTCGGCTGATCAAGTGATATTTAAGCGACGGTTAGGGAAGCCCGGTCTGCTCAAAGTTCTATATTCATGCGGAAACCCTGAGGAGAAAATTATTTTCTGGCAGGTGCGAAAAATACAGACTCGGTGGTTGATTTGTATGTAGATATAAACAAACATCACTTAAACTCCCTTTTCATAGTCGGGAAGAAGGCATGTAACAATATTTCCTCTAACCATATGATCCACTACGTCTTCTGCCATCCATTTACAAAACTTCGTCAAGTAGATCATTCGATACTTACCAATGTCCCATTTGCCTTCAGTATGTCATGTGAGTACCGAAATAGCCAGGCCCACTTTCTTCCTTATGTGCACAGAAATGTCAAATTTATCTGTTTGATCCTAAGCAGACGTCTCCTTTCCGTTCTCATTTTACTTAAAACTCCCACATTGTTCACATGCTATTCTCAACACCCTTATATATATTCATATATCTTCTGCCTCAAATTACATCTTCATCTCTAAGGAAAATGTCCAGTGTTCACTGTCTTATACGAGGAATGATATAGCATTATTCAACAAATAAACACTTAGTTTACAATAATTTATTTTATGTATAGAAATTAAAAAAGTGTAATGGATACTAATGTGAACCCAGTGTAAAACATATTTTTTGTATTAAATGTTATAATGTACTTTTCCTAATGTTAATTATTATATTAAATCTTTCGCTGTCATGATAACGTCAAAATCTGCATTAGATTCTTATTTTGGATAACTCTTCGCATTATGTGGATTTTTCATTTTATGTCATCACAACTAAGGCGGTAATGCCACAAGAACGTAGAGAGTTATAGGGAGTAAAATTGAAAGAGAATGAGAAGTCTGAGAATGATGAGGATTGAGGAAAGGATAAAAAAAGGAACAGGGTTTCAAAAGATAGAACATGACGGTTGACATTAGATATACATTTTTGAAGATTGTATTTGTCACGGAAGCAAGAAATCGGAAGGGAATTCCCCAAATAAGAAGTGCGAGAAAACAAAACCGATAGAGTAGAATTGGCCGTTGCATGTAACTATTTCAACAGTAAAACGGTGAGAGCTAGTTGTCAATCTAGTATCACGCTTAAATTCATGTATTCGGTGCACCAAGGGAAAATTCTGATCAGAGGAGATGCCATGAAAATATTTGTAGAAAAGACAGAGGGAAGCCACGTCATGTCGTTGAGAAAGTAACGGAAGTTGAGATGCCTGGTCAGGATCGATTACATTACAGATACTTCTTTGGATTTTGTCAAGAAACTCGAGATGTACAGCAGGATCGCCAGACTGAATATGGCAACAATATTCAGTGCACAAATGAATATTAAATTCATAAATGTGCAAGATGGATTCTGGACGAGTAACATTTTCTGGCATGACACAGTGGACCAAATTTCCTTGCAGTAGATGAAGCAGTTGATTCGACATAGTCGCTCCACTTCATGTCAGTGGAAATCCTGAGGCCAAGAACACGTAGTGTGTTGCTCTCCTGAAGTTTAGCAAAATCCTTGCTGATTTCTATGTGGTGATTGAATCAAAGCAGTCATGTTTTGGAGACCTTAAAAATTACAATCCATTTCTTGCCCCAGTTACCCAGTGATTGGTTGTCCTTCTCAAGAGCAATTGCCGGGTTTACTTTGTATTCAACTTAGATTAATTCTCGTTTATTTGTTAATCTCCCCTAATTCATTTGGACCGCTTGCTTTTTTTTTCGTTTCATTATTAATCATCTATGTAATTTAATTTTTTTTTTCATTAGAAGCGAAGTCCAGTCAAATTAGTCCGATTTCTACTTCGCTGAAGTAATTAGTTTTACATTTTAGAATGCTAAACTGATTTCAACTCATAATTTCTTCATTGCAACAGGCTTCAATGAAAGACGGCACATTTAATATTTGTTGGCTTGTCAAATGAGTATAACAACGCAGACGACACTGTTCTAAAGGTCAACCTAGAATGAAAAACGGAGATAAAAGGCAGATGAATCACATATGTAATTAGACGAAAAACATAATTAAAATAATGATTAACTCTTGCTCCCGAATATTTGATTCATTTGTTTTTACGGCTTATCAACCAATAGGAGGTTATTTATAACTCAAGCTTTTTAAGGGATCCTTTGGCGTTAAGAATTATTTTCCGATAGAATTGTTACTATTGACCTTATAGTTCACACAATACGTGGATTCATATCTTTCCCAATGCTTTTTGCACATAAATCAATATAAAGAACTCCACTAGAATTCGAACTCGTATCACCGATTTTTCTTCCCGGGCATTTATCAATTACACCACCCTCTTACAGAACCGGTAGAATAACAATCTATAGATTTGCATGTATACTGAAAAGTATTCGGGTTTTAAGAATTGAAAAGCGTATTTATTCATAAAAAAATATATATTTGTTAACTAAAACGGACAAACATGTACTCCGTGGCCGAGATAATTTAAATCACGTCAGATCTAACGAACTTTTCTCCTGCCAAGGGGAACACAGCTTCGAACCCAGCCGGAGAGCGCTTTATTTTTCGTTTATGAGATTTCACGAATATTCATGCCGGTAGACCAAAATAAATAAATATACTGTTTAATGAATAAATGGAGCGTCTACTCAGATATGGGTGTCCACTAAAAATAACGTTTAAGTAATAAAATTTGTCACATTAATAAAAAAATCTATCACTTCTTTAGCCATTACAAACACGAATATATGCCGAGAAAATAGAATTCGTAATCGCGACATTGCATTCGTCATTTTAGAGTTAAATTTTCTATACGCGAAAACAACAACCCTTAAAATTTTAACAAAAGTAGAATTTTGAATTAAGCTTTGAGGCATTACATATAATTTGGAAGGTATATATATGTTATGGTCCAAATTCCACGTACCACGGTGATGGTCCATGGTAGAACCAATGAAGAATAACTCGAATACAGGTATAGAATAACACAGATATATTACAAAGAGAAATATGTACAAAGAAGTAGAAGTATTAGTAATGACAATCAGGTTTGGTTAGAGGGAACTATGTAGTCTCGACCAGTATCACTATTCCAATGTCTTACAGTAATCGTCTGATTTCTGACTGAGCCTGAATGCTGCTCCCTCTTGAGGCGCAGTATTTTTGATGTCCGGAATAATCCATTAAGGTAAATTCCCATAACAATATATATATATATATATGAATATATATATATATATATATATATATATATATATATATATATATATATATATATATATATATATATATATATATATATAATATTAGTGGTAATTATACACATACATATGCAATCATATATCTAATATATATATATCTATATATATATATCTATATATATATCTATCTATCTATCTATATATATATATATATATATATATATATATATATATATATATATATATATATGCGTGTGTGTGTGTTTGTGTGTATGTATCTTCGGCATTTTTGTAATAAATATTTTTGTAATATTCTTTTTTCAAAAATTTTACCCAATCTCTGTGTTTGACAGCATTAATTTAATACTAGCGAATAATGAATCTTTTTAATTATTTTGTGCCAAATTCGCAAATCTAATAATATTCGATCAGCGAAATTATATACATTTGTTTTTTAAGAGTAAATGCCTAAAAACAAAGCACATTGATGCCCAGGCGAAAATCTCTTTTAATCTTAAAATGGCTACGAATTTAGTAAATAGAAATATCACGATGTTTACATACATTCGAGGTCTGATCAAAAAGTATCCGGATGGTAGCACCTGTTAGGTTTTTTAGATATGGCCAAATAGTGCCCCCCCTGCACACACACAAAAGCAAAATGAAAGTATAAATTCATAGTAAAAATACCAGCAATATATATTTATATAAGAAAATTTCAAGCAATAGTTATATATTATGCAATTACCAAAAATACATATTTACATAAACGAGGCCAACAATTCATATTTATAGTAAAATTAGGAGCAATACTTTTTTTATATTAGAATTACCAACGATACCTATTTTTAGTAGAATTACCAACAATACATACTATAGTAAAATGACCAACAGTATATTTTATCTGTAACTGAATGCACGCGGTTGCCATCAAAATATATTTAGTTGAAATCATAAGCTTTTGCACAAAATATTTAAATTTCGGCATTAAATAACTCCTAAATATGGATATGCCTCTAATCAAAACCAACCAACCAAAAAGTATCAATACTAATGCTATAAAAAATAACAAGACATATCAATACGACATTAAATCGCTTTCGAAGCATTCCCCGCTTTCAATTGAGACCCGTTATACAGCGACGTTTGCGTTGATGGATCATTCCTGGAGCTCCCTTTTAAGAATAGCGAGCAGCTCCCACGTCACATTTTCTTGGATTTCCCAAGAATCTTGTTACTGTCAATCGAGATCTAAGACGAAAAGTCGCAAGAGTCGAGATATATGGAATATGGTAGTTTTCGGATCTGGTGAATATTTATTTGGTCAAAAACTGTTGAGCAATCCATGTTAAATGTCGGAACCTCTGTAGACTGGTGAGACAACCACACTCTACACACTTTCTTTCCAGTCATCGCTATAACCAGCGGAAGTAATTGAGAATATTTTACTTTGGCGCGTTTGTACGATAGAATTCAAATTTAACCTGGACAAAGCGGCTTGACTATACGTTACCTTAGCAACAGTCCAGATACTTTTTGATTATATATATATATATATATATATATATATATATATATATATATATATATATATATATAAAAGTGAACATAGAAGTCAACACTTAGAGGCGACAGTCTGTTTCATGCTAGATGCAATCGTCGGGCCACGAGTGCTGTGTAAAAATAACAACACTCGTGGCCCGACGATTGCATCTAGCATGAAACAGACTGTCGCCTCTAAGTGTTGACTTCTATGTTCACTTTTATATTTACACACACTCTATCTCTGATATTGAGCACTTTATCCCATAAATATAGCACACTTTAAGACTATATTTCTTCATATATATATATATATATATATATATATATATATATATATATATATATTTGTAAATAAATGACAATAAGAAAACAGTAATTGCTGACGCGTTTCGTCCTAATGCGGACTTTTTCAAAGCAAGTAACGAAATGATTTTAATCAAACAAAGAAAATTAATAAAAACAAAAAACAGAGTGTTCTTAGCAACGGGAATGTAGGAAACGCTATTTTCGTATTTTTAACTGAAAATGACGTCAGTTAATGTCACGTGTGGAGAATATATATATATATATATATATATATATATATATATATATATATATATATATATATGTGAAGAGAAACAACAATAGGAACACTGTATTATTAGTCGACCTGTTTCATCCAATGTGGATTTTTCAAGGCAAAAATGAAATTAAGTAATTATTAACAACATAAAAAATGTCCTTAGCAACTAGAATTTGGTAAACGCTATTGTATTCATATTGTCAACTGAAAAACTTTGTTTTTGCCTTGAAAAAAGTCCACATTGGATGATACACGTCGGCTAATAATACAGTTATCCTATTGTCTTTTACCTTTATACATATTGTCTTTTTCTACATGTTAACTATGAGAAATTATATATATATATATATATATATATATATATATATATATATATATATATATATATATGAGGAAAATCCCCAAATTTCTGCTTCTTGCTGCAATAAATAATAGGTGAAAATCTTTTTTAAAGGAATCGTAAAAGGAATATGAGCTTTTTCTTTTATGTTCATCTGTCTGACTGGGAAATGTTCGCAGTGATTTTCCAAGCGTAACTCAGATGTGGAACAAGGCCGATAGTATGGGGTACCCAGTGAGGATCAAACTGACTACTCATTCGTAATAGTTCTAGCGTGTCAAGCTTGCTAGCCATTACACCACCTCGCGGTGCCCCTGGGAAATGTTCGTATCTCATTCACAAAACCGATTATTGTTTTGACCCCCCTGAATTGAGTTGTTATTATTTAAGAATCATCTTACTAACTAAACGTGGCTGATAACAATAAAAAATTAAGTTTTGCAGGCTGTATCAATTGTACAGTGGATTGAAAATGACGAGGCATCGTCGCCTACGGTAATAACATTTTTTTAAGCTTTCACCCCAGCACGCAAGGGGTTACAGAGGATTTGGAGCAAGAGCAGATAGGAGTAATAGAGGAAAGGATGTGGAGAAGGATGGTAGATAGAGCAATGCAACTGGAGATGTCGATTGACGCTACATTTGAATAGTTGGAGATTATAGTTGTCAGGGAAACAGGAATAGGGAAGGGAGTTCCACAGGCGTGAGGTGCGAAATATGAAGCTATTGGAGTAAAAGAGACGTCTACATTTAATAGTTTCAACAGTGAAAGGGTAGGAACGGGAGCAACAATTTTGAAACTGGGGTGGTCTCTCCTAAACTAATAGTTATATTCACCTAAACTTTGACCGAACGATTATTAAATTCTTCCACACGACAAAGCAGTTTGAGTGGGAAAACCTTTTCTCATAAACACCAGATACAGCAACTCGTCGAACACATTTTTCACATCAATACCTGTACCAAGTTAAAGAACTACGTGATATGAGGTAACAATTCACTGAAAATGATGGTGATTGTATTTTTGACTATTATATAGTTTTACTTTATTTATTTAGAATAAATTTAATGAACTAAAACGGACATTTTTATGACTTCAGATAATACGTATGTTTGTTCAACTTCAAATCATCATGAAACAATTTGACGGATTTGATGGATTTCTATGTCCTTACGATTACGTGGATTGCATGCAAAAAACATCTGTGTTTTATGTTCGCCTTTATTCACCAAGAAACCTTCGTTATTCTGAAATTGTTGGATTTGGTTTGGTTTATTTTCTTTTACGGCATATCAACCTCAATGGATTATTTAATGCCGACAAAAAATTTTTATTGCTGGTAATATTTTGTTTTGTCAAAAATCTGTTTTGGTGATATTTTTCCTTCAATTTTCAAAAAAGTATTGCTGGTAATAGTTAACAATTTGCCCGTAGCTGGGACACTGACAGGTGCTGCCACTCCGGGTCAACGTAGACCTGGGAACACCAGAAATGGTTCCATGCTCCTCAAAACCTCCTGTTCAGAGCCATTGCTGCTGGATGTAGTTTATCGTCTTACCCAGGAAACGGATGTAGTTTAACGTCTTACCCAGGACGACGAAATTGTTGGAAGCCTAGACTACGGAAGTTGTGTTCGATGTAAGGAAACAAATGTTTCTTAGGGAAAACTTTGCATCTCATATCGATGATTGATTCCAGGATCGCACTTCCATGAATAAGTATGTCGGTATGTAATAAATTAATCGCTCTAATTCCTTGAGCAAAAAAATGACACAGCCTCTCACTGTACTTTGCAAACTGTGAATAAGTGCAGCTTACAACAATTTCTGTAAAAATCGTTATCTTTGAATCCTGTCAGACATACGGAATAACATTTCATCCTCGAGACATCGTTTATTGCGAAATGGAAATAGTTGCAGCCAGAATGTCGTACAAGATTCCTACAATAAATCAATTCAATAACGTTGAATAACTTGTCCAAGAAATAGTTTATCGTATCAAGCAGGCATTGAGGAAATATTCTAAAGGTGACGTGTCGTTTTATTCAAAGTTCATGTGGAATGTATTATTCGATATTCTGCATTTCCAAATAATTACTTTAAAAGGCGGAATACATTTGATAGATGAGAGAAGAAATGAAGAAGTGAGTATACACACAAAGACACACATGCACACGCACACAGACGTACACACAACAAAAACGCATACACAAGGCAAATACAAAAAAAAACATACTAAGAGAGTAAACAAAAACATACGGACAGACAAAATCAAAAGCACTTTATAAATACAAAAAAAAACACATGCAAACCTAGTTCATATACAGAAATACACACACACACACACACAAGAACATATACAGAAAAACATATATATATATATGTACTTTACAAATTAGGAGATAACATGATTTCGCTACGTTGATTTCAACTTTACAGTATTATCAGGCGATTTCTAAATCGCCTGAGAATACCGTGAATTTAAAACCAAGTTTGCGAAACCAACTGCTCTCTTAATTGTTAAAGTTAAAAGCTC
>OZ038477.1:57309776-57329776 GCA_964036315.1 Acanthosepion esculentum | reverse complement strand
TATATATATATATATATAATTATTTTTATTAATTAATATTTTAAAGTACTGTAGAAGATTTACATGAAACGGATTTATTTGAAAGACAAAGTAACTCTGTTTAAATTACATTAAAGAAAAATATTAATAAGAATTTTTAAGTTGATGATTTACAAGAAACTCATTTGAAAGACAAAATAAACTTGTTTTAAAAAAAACTATTCTTATTAATTAATATTATAAAGTAGAAAATATGTTTATGTCAAAAACACATTAACTCTGCGTAAAAAAACATTTCTTACTATTAATTTAAAGTAGAAATTTCAAATAAAACACATATCAAGTAACTAAATTTTATAAAAAATTAATTTAGATTTTAAAATAGAAGCTTCACATGAAACAGATTTGTTTGAACAGAAGGAACTTAATGACTCAATGAGAATAATGTATCCGACTGCAGTCTTTTCCACTTTGTTAAAATTAGGCGTCAAATTGCTTGTAACAGTTATCTGGCTTTGCTTGGTATCTTTCTCTTGCAATTTTACTAATATTTGTCGTGCCACATTTGATCCAAAGGCCATATTTTGCCCACCCCTGCTTTAGTCGCATGTTTAATCATGTCCTCTTGTTTTGTGACTTTTCTGATTTCAGTATTGCTCCTTAGACACATACCTTTCTCCGTTCTCGCGGTTCAGTTAAACTTTATTTTAGAGGGTTTTTTTATGTTAAATTTCCCGCATAACAAAATTTATATTTTTATTTTCATATTAAATTTTCCGCAAAGCAACTGTTACTCCTGATCAAGGCAAACTGAATAAAGTATTTGATATAAACAGGAGAAGAGCTCGCGCAAAGTAAATATGACGAGGATAGGGAAAAAAGATAAAGACTGACCCTTGATTGAAGAGTTAAATTTTATAGTGTTCAGGAAATCATACACGCGGTAGTCTGTTCCATAAAATTTTGCTTTAGTCGTGTTTCTTTAGCTGTATATCAAAACCTCTATGGGTTATTTAATGCCGAAATCTAGGTAAAACTTCAAACTTTATAATTAATTTAAGAGCATGACATTATTTCATGATTAAATTATAATTACCCAGCTTCACTTTTTCTTTTAACCATCTAATCGTACAATATCAAATGGGGCGTGAAAAGATGTTTATCCTTACAATAAATGAGATTAATCATACCAATTGTTTTAAAAATTCTTTTGACAATGTACACTATGTCTTCTGGTTTAAAATTAAAATATATTACTGTTCATTTCTATTATTATATTTTAGGTGTGATTTTAATTTGTGGGGGTTAACTATTTGGCGATAGCTGAGACCCTAACAGATGTTACCAACAGGGGTCAGGGTGAGTCAGGGAACAACAATAATTAAGCAGTGATTCCACACTTCTCAAAACCTTCAATCTCCCGATTAGATACATTGCTACTGGATGTAGTTTATTATCACCCAGGAAATGGCATCATATTGGAAATATGGCCTTATGAAGGCATCATGGAGAAAATATAGGCGGCTTCAATCCTTTCAGCATGGCGAGTCCTACTTGAAGTTATTACTGTTAATCTTTTTTTTTCCAAAAAGGTCTTGCTAGTAAAAGTTTTTAGTTTAGTTTTAGTTTTTTACAAAAACGTATTGTTGATAGCTTTTACGATAAACATGTATTGCTGGCACCTTCACTATAAAAATGTGTTTATACACATTCACAGTTTGGGGTTAAATATTCGCCCATAGCTGGGACCCTAACATGTGCTACCACCACGGGTCAGGCTGAACCTGAGAACAACAGCAATTAAGAGTTAGTTCTACGCTACTCAAAACCTTCCGATAAGATGCCTTAGTGCCAGATGTAGATTATCGTCATACTCAAGACGAGGAACTAAAGAGTTGAGAGCATCTGAATATTTGCAATGAAAAAGCGATACAAAATCAATAGATTCACCATGTTAAATCTGTGAGTAAGACGTTATAATGTAGAAAATTAGGTATCCTCCCCGAAAATACCGCGTTATTAATTTTGAATTCCACCAATGCTGGAGAGTTAGGGTCGAAACGATACAGCACTGATATGGCAGAAATACCTACTTTTTATATTATCTCATACTTGAAACATTCGAGAGATTTTAGAATTATTCCTAGCATTTTCTTAATGTGTTTTATAGGTCGGTTTCAAGCGTATATTTTTTAACATTGTATAATTTTATAATACGCATCACCGTTATAGAATCACTATAGGCATTACATATTAAGCAACCTCCAAAATCTATAGACAGGAGTATACGAAAATATGCGAGCCGTAGCTTATCGACCATATGCTGACTGGGTGTGGGTGTGTGTATTTATAAAAACATAGATATGGATATAATCTAATCTTTATCTCTTTTTTCTCGCTCACTTACTCTATACGCCCCCCATACACCAAAGACACACACACAGTGTATATATATATATATATATATATATATATATATATATATATATATATTTGAATTGGACATAGTCCGACAATTTATTTAAAGACATTTATATATATATTATGTTTAACGTTCTTTTTATAGATACAAGTATTTAAGCAAAAATGTTTGCTTAAATACTTGTATCTATAAAAAGAACGTTAAACATAATATATATATAAATGTCTTTAAATATATATATATATATATATATATATATATATGCATATATATATATATATATATATATATATATATATATATATATATATATATATATATATATGTATGTATATATATATAGATGTAATTATGTAAATGTTCTTAAAGGCAAATATTATTGAATATAACAGATATTTTGTGTGGATTAATTTTATTGGTCGACTTTTCCGAATTACGCCTAATCCTTCTCGGATAAGGAGGGAATTCCGTCAGAAATTCTCCAAAACCCATTTCCTAAGAAATATCGTCAAAGCATTCGGCATTTCGGTAGGTAGAGAAAAATGGTGAGTGCTGGGACGTTGGCAAGGCGTATGTGTGTGGGTTCATATGTGCTTTCTATATATACAGTTTATATTAAAGTAGGCGTAATAGAAATTCCTAATTAAACATTCATCTAACAGATATTATATATGGAGTAATAAAAATGAGTAAATATAAAATCCATTAATTATTTACCTATATATACAGGGTGCGACTGGTAAATCGTCGTTTAAAATACGTAAAAAATATATATATAAAGGGTACGATCAATAAATTGTCCTCTAAATTAGGTAAAAATTAAAATAACATTGAAATCTGATTTTAACAGATATATTTAACAATAATTACACAAAAATATCTTGATATCGTCATACTAAAGAATTAATTTATTCAATAAAATCGCCATTGACTTCAGACACGGCCTCCAGACGACTTCGGCATCTACTGCAAACTTTTTCTGGACGATCTCCATGTTTAATTGGTGAATGCTGTCAAAATGTTTTGACTTCAGGTCATCTTTGGTGGTGCACAGAGTTTTGTCGGTCCCTGGCTCAATTGTGCTTCACACATAATAATCAAGGTAATTGCATTCTAGGGAGTTAGGCCGACCGATATAAGGGGTGATGTGGTCGCAGAAATGAACCATGAATATGTACCCCTGCGTGTCTTATATGTTGCAGAATCCTGATGTCAGAAATAGGGTCTTCCAGAATGTACTCTCTCGAACGAGTGCAGTGCTATCTCTTCAAGGCACTTGATGTAGGCCTTTCTGTTGAGTGTGAGGCCATGTGCGAAGATCAATGAAGGCTTAATTTTTCAGAATCCTCTGCACTGTCCTCATTTTGACACACAATCACTCTAAAATGTTTGGAGCTTCCGGTGCATGCCATTTCCAAATTTCTGGGGGAGTAAATTGCGTCATAGTGCTCATACATATACTTATCTAAAATAAGTATATAAGTATATATATATATATATATATATATATATATATATATATATATATATATATATATCCTTACTCTGTCCGGGACATTGAGTTCTACTAGGATTCTATCCTCTTGGAATTATTTTTATACATATATATATATCTGTATGTGTATGTATGTATGTATGTATGTATATATATTTATATATTTTAGATATATGATTGCATATGTATGTGTATATTTACCACTAATATTATTAATCTCTCTCTCTCTATCTCTCTCTCTCTCTCTCTCTCTCTCTCTCTATATATATATATATATATATATATATATATATATATATATATATATATATATACATTTGTGTATTTAGGCAGAAATTGGAAATATAATCCTTGAAAATGGCTAAATGTATAGCCGAAAGCGCTCGGATAAAAAGAACATTCGGACAGTTTTTATATAATTTATCCTCCGAAAAGAAAACATTTATTAGATCGCACGAGAAATTATATAAAAAACTAAATAAAAGCACCTTGTCAGTCGTTTTTAATGAAATGTGCATATATATACATATATATATATATATATGATTGAATAAAGTGCAGACATTAGGTCTGCTTATTATAAATAAAATAAAATAAAATTAAACAGCTATAACACATTTCCTCATCCCCTAACATCAATACACGGAAGGTTATTCGTCAATAAAGAACGGATTTAATTAAAGATTAGCAGACATAATAATTGTATTCTATTCAATCAGACATGCCTAAAAGAGAATTTGCTGCCTAAATACACACACACACAGACACACAGACACATATACAGGGGTTGGACAAAATAATTGGAACAGGTGCAAATTCCACTCCTATATTTCAAAGACCTATTATATTAAGAACTTTAACTAAAACTTTGTAATTGCAGGTTATATCTATTGTAAATACATTTATTTATCGAATTTACTGTCTTTGTCTTATTTATTTTTAGAATTTAGTAAAATTTAAGCTAAATGCGTG
Organism: Acanthosepion esculentum; assembly: GCA_964036315.1. Lineage (NCBI taxonomy): Eukaryota > Metazoa > Mollusca > Cephalopoda > Sepiida > Sepiidae > Acanthosepion > Acanthosepion esculentum. Next base: position 57,324,908 of record OZ038477.1, on the reverse strand, counting down.
ACCTCTCCGAAGTTCGAAAAAGGTCAAATTGTTGGAACTCGAATAGCAGGAGCCTCGATCCCTAAGGTTGCTGAACTGTTTGGTTTTTCAAGAGCTACCATATCAAGAAATATGACGCAATTCGAGAAACAGGGCAAAACCTCGAGTAATCGAAGCAATTCGGGCCGGACTTGCAAACTTACTGACAGGGACCGATGTGCATTGAAAGGCAATGTGGCAAAAAATCATCGGGCTACTGCGGCCAAAGTTACTGCTGAGTTGAATAATCATCTGAATAGTCCAGTTTCTAGGTAAACTGTTCATCGTGAGGTCCATAAGGCTGGATATCATGGAAGAGTCGCCGTAAGGAAACCTCTTCTCTCCACTCGCAACATTCAGAAGAGGTTGAAGTGGTGCAGAGATCACAATGCCTGGTCTGCAGACCAATGGAAGCAAGTCATATTCTCAGACGATTCCAGTTTTTCTGTTTCCCAACTTCAGGGCGAGTTTATGTGTGGAGGCAGTCCAAAGAAGCTTACAATCCTGACTGCCTTCTTCCAACAGTGAAGCGTGGAGGTGGATCAGTGATAGTTTGGGCCGCAATATCATGGAACTGTCTCGGTTCAATAGTTGCTCTGCATGGTAGAAACAACAGCAAAGATTACCTGAACATTTTGGGAGATCATGTTCATCCAATGGCCCAGATTTTATTCTCTGATGGTGACTGCGTCTTCCAAGACGATAATGCTCCAATACATACGGCTCGAGTGGTTAAGAATTGGTATGAAGAGAGTAAAGGTGAGCTAGAATACATGGAGTTGCCTCCCAAATCTCCAGATATCAATATTATTGAACATTTGTGGTGCATTTAGGAGCGCCACTTTAGGAGCCGCTATACTCCACCGTCGTGTCTTAAATAGCAGGTGTTCATGGAAGAATCGCTGAAAATTCCTTTGAATGAAGTCAGGAAGCTGTATGGTTCCATTGCTAGACGTATTAAAGCTGTATGTGAGGCTAAAGGAGGACCAACTCCATATTAAATAAATTTTCTTTTAAGTTAACAAGTGTTTCAATTATTTTGTCCAACCCCTGTATATACATGAGTAATGCTGATGAAAGTTGTGACGCTTCAAATGTGTGTAATATATCTATATTTAATAAATTATACACACACACACACACACACACACACACATATATATATACACATACACACACACACACACGTGTGTGGGTATGTGTGTGTGTGTGTGTGTGTGCGTGTGCGTGTGCGTGCAAGGTAAAATCTTCAGGCCCAATGACGAAAGAAATTTGGTGGAGAATGACCTGAAGACTCGTAAAAACCATTTAGCGTGAAAGGATGGCAAACCAGTATTCGCACATATGTCCTAAATCACTTACATCGAAGATTAAATAGGCAAGATAATATATATATATATATATATATATATATATATATATATATATATATATATATATATATATATATGTATGTATGTATATAAACATGATGAAAGATCTTTCTTCATCAGTCTATACGCGATTTCAGATTTATGAATATTGACGGACATTGGTGTAAACGTTGCATTGCTGATAACAATAAAACTGAGAAAGCCCGAACAAACTTCATTGTATCATTCATTCAGGAAGTATATGTCATTTCTAAAGTTCCCTGTTATGTTTCGTAGAACATATCAACAGGAGAACATATCAAGGAATGTGTTACCGATATTTCCAGTTACTTAACTGTTTTAATAGCTTTCTTCAATATGGCGTGCCAGAACGGAAATCTTTGATTCGGTATGCTGAAGGTTACATAAATAGTCCCGCGATGTAAGTAAGCGACATGATTGTGTGGATCTGGCATGGAGCGCCCAAAAGTGATCATCAAACAACCGAAAAGGCCTTTCTATTCAGGTATACCTCTTCGCATTTCTTTGGTCGAAAGAAGTTCGAAAAAATTAGCGATTCGTTTTTTTTCCGCCATTTCCACAAACACACATAAAGCAGTCAGATGCACAGAAACGCACACGAACACACACACACGCGCGAATGCATAGACATACACATACACACAAACGCACACGAGCACAAACACAGACACAGACACACACACACACACTTATATATATATATATATATATATATATATATATATATAGCCGGTAAATAATCAATGATAGGCACACTGACCAAAATGAACTGTGTTCTGCGAAAATGTGACGTCGGTGTAGAGATAAGTCGATTTAATTTTTATTCATTTAATAATTCCTGATCCTTTACTTTACGATTGAGTACTTTTTGATAGACATTCTTCTCGACTTGTCATCCGATAAATTTTACAACTTTTACGCGTTTTAACGCCATCTTCAGGCCATGATTGCACTTCAGTGTCCGCATTCATATTTACACACGCCCAGTCCCTGATATAGAACAATTTACCATGAATATAAAATACCTTAAAATTATATTTTATCTCACGCACACAAATCATTACATACAGCCATGTATATATATATATATATATATATATATATATATATATATATATATATATATATATATATATATATATATATATATATATATATGTATATATATATGTATGAAATATTGACGAAGGTTTTCGATAAATTATTTAACTTCCTCATAACATTTCCTTAATATCTCAGAGTTTCTTATATATATATATATATATATATATATATATATATATGTCATGGTATGCTTGTGTGTGTCTGTATCTCAAAAAACTTTTTTACAATGACTTTGAAAGGTCAAAGTTTTCAGATATCTGAGAGTTCATAGTTATATTTTCACCGGAGACCAACAAATGTTTGCAGATATAGAAAATATGATGATGAAAAAATATTAATAAATTCCCTGGTCCTCTGAAGAACTCCTCCTCAAGTACACACAATACATATAAAAATTTACCCAATTAACTTAAAAAAAACAAAACAATATTAACTTTGCACCAACCAAGTTTTATTCTATTCAAGTTCTATTTTTTACACTATTTACATTGCTCGAACTGTTTTCCTCATCTTTATTGTCAGATTCACGACGTTTCGGTCGTTTTACGTTCCGGTTTTCGTTAGGTGATATATGTTGAAATATCACACCGAACCCTTTTATACTGGGGTAGATTGATCTAGATTCACGTCCCATGCCCTTTTTTGGATATATCAGTTTCAGTTAATTTCTTTTATTAGCTCAATTCCTCAAGTTTTTGTTCCGGGTATTGAACACGCAAATTTTTGGGTCAAGTCACTGGATTGCTTTTATCCACGGTACCATGGGTCCTTGGGATCCTCATTTTATAGCAAGGAAATAAAGAAATGTAAGGAAAGATTTCTATCCAAAACTACGGCGTCGACATTAGTTTATCTCTCGCTCCAACACGGCTGGAGTTTTACATATCATCTATAGAAAATGAATTAAGAAAAGATTTCAAACTAAAAACTATTCTCACTAAGCTACTAAGGACATAATGCTTGCGGCCACATAGTCCCTAATATCTCCTACGTCAAACGGTCTTCATATATTTAAAATGAGGCTTGTGTATTTCTGGGTTATTATATTAACGTTTGCCTTCTTATCGATTGGTTTACGTCTGTATTTATCAATCAAATATAATAAAAAAAATCCTATCCTGTAACATACTATGAATGAGAATATGAAATTCGACAAATTTTGCACATTAAATTACTTTGTAAATCCCATTAGATGGTAAGTAAAATTGAATTATGCTATCGTAATTAAAATGTAACTTCTCGAACGTAAAGTATTATTTCAAAAGCAACATTTGCTTATTATAATTTCAACTACATAAAAGGGATATTTAAGTCAGCACAGAGAGGCGACAGTCTGTTTCATGTTAAATTCACTCACCAGGCCATATGCATTGTTATCTTTTGGTGGGTGGGGCGACTATTTATATATACAGGGAAGGGATAAAATGTGTGGTGTCCATTTTATTCTAATGGATATTTAAGTTGGTGGTAATGATTATGTTTCGAATTATTCTAGGGCTCTTCATTGTAAATAATTGTGAATCAGGATCCTTTTTTTAGCTATTTATTGTACTGTTTGTTAACTTTTTCATTTATTATTGATTATTTTATTGTTGGTTTTTCTTACGTCTACTTGTGTTTGTGTGCACCTTTGTGTTTGTTAATTTGTTTATTTACATAATTTCTTTACTTATTGTTTTAGATTAATTTATTTTACTTATTTTTGTTTATTTATTTATATTCTTTTTAGTTTTCGATTTTTAAGTAAAATATGAAAATGTTTTCGCGTCGGCATTTTTAGATAAGTACTGATCGTTTATTTAGAAGTATGTGTTGGTCTTGGAAAATATATAAGTCTATTTTCTCTTCTAGTCAGAATTTACAGTTTTTAGATTTATTCTTGTAGGCAGATGCACTTTTCCATATTTTTAATCACATCATATTTTTGGAGATTGCTTGATGTGGGGAAATGATTTTGTATGAGTTTAATAATATTTTTCCTGCGTTTGTTTTTATGTTTTTGTTGTACGATGGATTGAACCATATTATATTCCTTTTTGTATTGGCTTTTTCTGTGCATTGTGTTGTGTATATGATGAGTATTGCCGGGAAACCACTATCTTTTAGGACACTTTCATCGTCTTTCTTGGCTTCGTTGCAGATGGTTTTACGAGGAGAATTCTCAGAAAGCCTGCAGTTAACTGATTGTGGGAGCTGCTTGCTTATTGGTGGCGTGTGGTTGGAAAATGTTTATATGTATTTTAGTTTGTCATTAGTCTTAAAGCCTTACTAATAATAAAAAGCAACACTTAATCATATTAATTACGAACACGGGCACAGTATTCTGTGTTCGGAAAACAAAACATTTTATAATATTAAAACATACACACAACGCACACACTCAATTAAACTGAATAAAGAAAATCATCCTTGAAAATGGCGAAAGTATAGTGGAAAGTGCTCGAAATTATAGTATATTTGGACAGTTTCTATACACACTGTGTCCAAAAAAAGAAAACAGTTGTTCGAACACAAGAAAAATTAAATAAAAAGCTTAATCGTAGTACCTAGTCTGTTGTTTTTAATGAAACGTGCATAAATGAAGGAGTGCTCTCTAATATATATATATATATATATATATATATATATATATATATATATATATATATATATACCGGGTGTAATAGCAATATTATCCAAATCGTGTAACAGAAAATTTACCCAATTGTTAAGATCTGAACCGTTGTATCTTAGAAATGATTAAACATATCTTAATGAAATACTCCAATCGTTTTATAACACTAGTGGTCTCTACTTTGAGCAATGAGAATATATAATTGGTCTCCAAGCTTAACAGACGAATCGTGATGAAATCGACCATAAACAAAAATGACAAATTTATCATTAATTAATCGTAGCTGAGGATCATGAGGTATTGACATTATGTTCACACACACACACACACACACACACACACACACATATATATATATATATATATATATATATATATATATATATAGATATAACAATTTTCAGTATCATATCCAAATTATGATGATTTTCGCCATCTTAAACCTTCTAATTTTCTATCCTGGAGTAAGACGGTGCCTTACAGGATTTACATAGGATTTAATTTTCAAGACTTTTTTCACTGCTCTTTGGACTGTCATAGTAGAAACTCCTATCTCTTGTGCCAAAGTTCTTATGATTTATGTTGGATCTTTTCTAATTTGTCTCTTTAGCTCTAAGTTTAAATGATGATCTATCTTCCTGTTGTAAAATCCTGATCCAGTTTTCCTCTCTACTGTTCCCAGCTTTTTTGAATTAATCACCGTTCTCTTGTTGGTTCTTGAATGTACTATGAAGATGTAAGCAAGCCCTTTGTGGCTCTTAATATAATTTGGCTTTGTGATTTATCAATTTTTCCCGCTCCTGCCAGCCATTTGCACAAACGCCTTACATAGACTATTCGTTGCTTGCTTTCAGTATGGTCTGCCAGAGTAAAATTTTCAAAAACATCCACAATTTGAAAATGTTTTATATGTTTTCTATTTTTTTATTCTTTTGTTCCTTCTTTTTAAACAACTTTCGTGGGACCTGGAGTAGTGGGTGTTGTATTTCTAGCACTCTCGATGCGACCTGGTCGAATGTTGTTATGCCATTATTATCAGAAGAAGATTAATAAGAGATTGAAATAAGTTACCTCCGAGTAATGAAATAAATACGTAAGTAAACGTACATAATTCCCTCCAAACACTTGCATGGCTATTCACGATCTCATTCGGGAAAAAGGGAGACCTCCAGTCATATTAGTGAGAAATCTAGAAACCTGAATCTTTCTAATTGATTAACAAGGCAAGGAAATAATATGTAATTGAATTTCAACATAGCAATGAAAACTAAGATGAATTTATTTCTTCCGAGAAACGTTATATATATATATATGAATATATATATGTCTGTATGTGTGCATATATGAATGCATGTATGCATATATGTATATAAGTATTTATGTATATATGTATGTATATATATATATATATATATGTACGTATATGTATGTATATATATGTATGTATATGTATATATATGTATGTACATGTATGTATATATATGTAATTATGTATGTATATAAATGTATATATATGTATGTATATATGTATGTATATATATGTATATGTATACATACATATATGCATACAAATATATACATATATATATGTACATACATAATTATGTATGTATATATATATATATATATATATATATGTATATATATGTGTATATATATATGTATGCATATGTATTTATATATATATATATATATATATATATATATATATATTTATATATATGGGTAAATGTATAAGTATAAATATATATATATATATATATGTATTTATATTTATATATATGGATTTGTTGCGTGCTTCGCGTATTTTTTTTGTTTGTTTCAGGATCGCCTGCCGGAATAGTACTGTTTCGGTAGGGTCTCTTGGGCGAGCAAGTATGATGTTGGAAGACCCGAAACTTGCCATGACTCCAAGTCATAACATCACTGACGAGGCGATCCTGAGCACTCATGGGAGTGTTTTCATAACAAATATATATTTATATATATGGGTAAATGTATAAGTATATATATATATATATATATATATATATATATATATATATATATATATATATATATGTATTTATATTTATATATATGCATATGTATGTATGTGTATATGTATAAGTATATATATATATATATATATTTACACATACACACACATATGTATATATATATATATATATATATATATGTATATTGACCAATAATATTATATATACATATATATATATATATATATTGATCACTAATATTATATATATATATATATATATATATATATATATATATATATATATATATATACATAATGATATAGTTTTACGGTGTGCCGTATTTATGGGTAAAATCGCTAAATATCAGAGCGTGTGTAAATATGAAATTAGACATTGAGCTCAGTACCAAACGACGACAGTCTGTTTCATGTCTGAACACCAATCTTCCGCCCACGATGATTGCGTTCAAGCATAAAATATAATGTACCACTTGAACATCAAAGGCAAAGTTTTTCGTGTAACGGGTTTCGTCCTTTAGGACTACAACAGAATAAAGTAATGTTTACGTTGATGTAAAGTGAATACACATGCACACAAAGGAGAAGGGACGCTGATATATTAATTCATTTTCCTAACATTGTTCTGATACATATATATATATATATATATATATATATATATATATATATATATATATATAAATATTCATATATATATATATATATATATATATATATATATATATATATATATATATATACATATATATATATATATATATATATATATACATATATATATATATATATGTAATCAAACAAAACTCATTACATCATATGGATAATAGTCTAATTCGGTAGGCGACGAAAGTGTTATGTTTTTGATAAGTTTGGTGTGTTCATCTTTTTTAATTTTGAATTGAAAAGCGCTAAACTTATGCAATGTATAATTTTTAATTGTTTATTATGCAAACATACACGTAAAGTAACGTGAAGATAGGTAACAAAGTTATAGAAATATATATTTTTTTAAATGTATTTAAATTTAGCAGTTATACCAAGATATTTTAACTATGTACTGTAAATACTGAAACATTTGTACAGCATTCATAATCAATTGTATTAAGGGAGAGTTTCAATTTTTAATATAGAAATCTTCAGTAATAATTAATTTATATTTATTATTTTCATGAAAAATGTAGATGCATTTTCAAAAATAATTTTTCAAAATTGCGAATGTAAACAGGCATGCTGTTGTAAATGTCGAGAGAAGTTGATGCATCATTCATATGAAGATTCAACTTTCTCGACAACATAGTTGTGGTATGACCAATATATATATAACATTTTTGGATGGAGATAAAATCTCCCAAGGAATTTTTCAAAATTATATGTAATGTTTTATTTTCGGAACACGTTAACTTTACACACACACACACACACACACACACACACACACACACACACACACACACACACACACACACACACACACACTCGCATATATATATATATATATGTGTGTGTGTGTGTGTGTGTATGTATATATATATGTATACAAATAAACACGTATATATAAAAACATATATATATTTAAATATATATATATAAACTTATATATATAAACATATATATATGAACAAATATATATAAACGTATATATATACATATACATATATACATATATATATGCATATACATATATATGTATACATATATATATGCATATACATATATATGTATACATATATATGCATATATATGCATATATATATATATATACATATATGTGTATACATATATATATATGTTTACATATATATATATATATATATATATATATATATATATATATATATATACAATATGAAATTAATATGAAAAGCTAGAATATGTAGGCCATTAAATGACCCATTTCCTTTGTACGTACATGAGAAACTATATATTACTAAGTTTATAAAACTAAAAGTTTACTAAATCAGAGAAATAAATTAGCAATTTTTTGCCGTCATTATCATAAATTTTACTTAAATAATATTTATATATTAAATTAAAAAAAAATGTGACCTGGCAATTTGCATTCTTATACTTGATATGAAAAAATAATTTTACATACGGTAAGTAATTCTAATACATGTATTCGGTTTTAAAAAGAAATATAGTCTATTAAATATTAAAAGTTAATTTATATATATATATATATATATATATATATATATATATATATATATATATATATATATATATATATATTCGATAAAGTATTAATGCTTTCCTTATATTCAAACAAAGGCAAATCTACTTGTGAAAAAAAAATGCGAAATGAAGGAGACGTGATAAGATTTTATTTTCTTGAATTTGGTCACTGTGTAGTGCGTCCCTTCATCGATAGAAATCGTTTCTCCGTCGCTAGATCTGTCACTATGTAGCAAGCTGATACCACCGACAATTATGAGCCTTCCTTTACCTTTCAAGGCTATTCTGGAGCCTATGCTTAAAACCGGACACGCTAGACTTTTGTGCATTTTCTCATTTTCTCGAAACATTCCTCCCATTGTTACCCGATGCGAAATGCTATAAATTCGGAGTCACGGATATCATGCGTGCGTCTACCGTTCCGATTTTATGTGTTACATTTTCAGATTTAACACTAGTTAATTCCTGGAAGAAAAACAACACGATACCCGTGTACGCTCTTCTTTCTAATTTTATGTATCCTATATATTCCCCTGGAGAATTTCGTGTACAATGCACGGTCTGTATTTACGAAATTTCTTAACTGTTCAGAAATCCTATATAAAATCCAATCATTTTTTCGATCTATATAACCCACCTTATCTATCAAGCTATGTAGAATTTTATGCGTTTATTCTAGTCATTGATCGCACTTCGTCTCCTTCTCTCACAAAGTAGATTAAGCGTTGCTTTCCTCTGAATCTCTTAGATTCACTGACTTGTGAGTGTCAAATTTATCAAGACGTCATTCCTCATTATGTGCTCTAGAAATTTCAACTATGTCTTCCTGATGCTAAGTAGAAGTTTCATTTATATTGCCATTCTCTCTAGGAATTCATTTTTGCTCGCATAATCGTCCCATGCTACTCTCCGTATATTTCTGTAGAACCACATTGCTGTTGCTTCAAGTCTCTTCTTCTGTGCCGAGATTGTCCAGCTTTCACTGCTATATAGGAAAACTGGTATTTCATAACAGTTCAGTAGTACTCATTTCTTTTTTGCATTTAGATTGTTTGTTTCCTAATACTTTGATCAGCTTTTGGAAGGCGTCTTTCGTTATTGCTATACACATCCGGATACGCGTGTCGCAATTTCCGCTTTCCAGATTATCTAAACTTTTCCACCGGTTTGGTTTCTGTATCTCCAGTTTGTAATTTGAATTTTGGGTTGTTCCTTTTGCTAACAAAAATGGATTCTGTCTTTCTTGCAATTGAGGTTTTGTTCGTTCTTCTCGCTTTCCTTCGCTACAGTCTGTATGAGTTCTTGTAATTTCCTTTCTGTGTCTGCTATTAACACTGTGCCAGCTGTATATATTATGCTATTACGATTGTGGCCGCCGATAATGAATCCTAGCAGAATGGCCTTGCTTTATAGATTGAAAGGGTCTGGTGAGAAGTCGCATCCTTGCCTTACACTCTTTTCATTATTGTCAATTTACTGGAGTCATTTTTAATGCGTATGCTGGTGGTTTGGTAAAAGTCCTGGATTATTCTAATATCCTTCCCTAATATCTCAAGCTTACCTAGCAGCTCCAACAGATCTTTGTAACGTTCTGTATCAAATGTGTTTGCGTAATCTATAAACATAGGTATACTTTCATTTGCATATGTATTGCTCTTTCTGATATCATTCTGAGCATAAATATCACATTCCTTGTTCTAATATCTTTAACAAAACTGCATTGTTCTTATCCATCCTATATAAAAAAAGATTTCTCTTGCTTCAAGCCTTTTCTTCATCCTTGATGCGAATATCCAGCATTCATTGTTTTATAGGAAGACCGATATTTCATAAGTCTGACGAGCAGACACGCCATTCTCATTGAAAAACCGGTTCTCGTACGATCACCAAAGTTAAGCAACCGTGAACCTGGTCAGTACTGAGATGAGTGACCGCTAGAAAATACCAACTATGGGTTAATTGTTAAAGCTTGCATCACTACATCATTATTATCTCCAAAAACAATTCATACAAATATATATGAAATATATCATGGTTTAAAAATCCTGTAAATGGTTGTAAAGCTGGAGAAAACGAATCAATCATTTGAAAAAAACAACAATATTGTCTCCATATATATATATATATATATATATATATATATATATATATATATATATACACATATATATATATATATATATATATATATATATATATATATATATATATATATATATATATATATATATATATATGTATTGAATTGACTTTCGATCCATGTGCCCGGGAATTTGCTTACGGTATATGTTCTGGTTTATTCTAATATCCTTCCGAAATATATCAAGCTTACCTAGCAGCTCCAGCAGATCTTTGTACCGTTCTCTATCAAATATGTTTGGATAATCTATAAACATAGGTATACTTACTTTTGCATCTGTATTGCACTTTCTAATATCATTCCGGGCATACATATCGCATTCCTTGTTCTAATGTCTTCAACGAACCCCAAGACTTCTTCTCCGATTTCCTGTCTGATATTATTCATCAAGTTTCGAATGATAAATTTTGTTACATGGCTCATTATGCTTGTTGTCCAATGGAGTTCATATTTGTTCGCACCTGGCTTCTTATGAAGTGCCATGAAAATGGATCTATATTGGCCTTCTTGTATATATCCACTGTTGTATATTTCCTTATTTATGTCTGTAATCTTATCAATGTTGAAATCCTCTAAAGCTACTAACATCTCTGTTACGATTCCCTTGGAGATGCTGTTTGTTTTTGTTTTTTTTCAATTTGGCCATTGTTGATGCCAATTCAGATTCCAATATGTTTGGTCCTACATTATTTCTGTGTATTGTCGGTTGTACATTTTCATAGTGGATAAGTTATCCGATGTATTTGTTCCATCTCCGAAGTATTTCTTCTTTCTATAATATCAGCATCCCGTTTTTGGATTGTGTGCATCTTGTTGATGATCATGTATTTTGTCCTGTTAGTTTTCTTATTTTCTATGAATTTCTGCTTTATGTATAATACATATTCTTTCAATATATGCACATTTTTCGTTGAGACATTCCTCTTTAGCCTGTTTCCATTAATTCCTAATTTATTTGTGCAGAGTCTTATATTCTATGCCCCAATTTGGCACGTTTTATTATCTTTGCGTCATGTCAAGAAATTCATCTGTCATCCTTTCTTGTTTCATTTGTCTATTTTTCTTTGGGATGATCCTTATTGCAGATGCTACTAAAACTGCCTATTTATTTCTCCTTGACATTCATAAAGTGTGTGGTATTGCAGTTTAGATGGTGCGTTGGCCCCCTTCTGTAGTTTCATTCTAAATTTGCATATCACAGGAAGATGGTCGCTCCCGCAATCGGCACTTGGTTATGTTTTGCAGTGCAAAACTGCATTCCCGAATCTCTTATTGATCGTTATATAGTCATTTTTTTTTTCGTTTTTTCTTCTGGACTTCTTTATGTCCATATACCTCTTGGATGTTCTTGAAACCAGGTGTTGTCCACTACCGGATCACTCGTAATACACTATTGGACCCATTTTTCTCAGTTCCAAGTAAGAATTTGCTATTTCAAAACCATTGTCTACTTTGGTGTTAAGGTCTTCCATGACGTTTGCAATTTTTTGTGTGCCTTTTTTAAAATTTGGAATTTCTCTTTGATTGGAAATTTGTAGCGCCAGTCAATAACCCCTGCTGAAGGATTGTCTTCCTTCCTTGTTGTATGCCGATCCACCCATCGGCAGAATCTATTACTAAAAAGAAGACCATCGTTATATCGTACAGCAGATTTTTAACATAATTATGTTGACACCAAGGCGCATAATGAGTAAAGAAGGCTTAGAAAATGCAACACACATAGAACACATTGAAGACAAGACTGGCAGATGAAAGCAGTAAATAATCAACTTAAGGAGATTGTGAAAAAGCTTGGCAGGAAAAGGATTAGGAGATATATCAGATATGGTTACAGCTACTAGATTTGAAAAAATTATTTTACTGAAAAATACTTTTAAGAGAAAGACTTTATAAATTTCAAACAAGAGTAGTACTGGCTGCTCGGTCAATGACTGACAATTTTTTCCTTATAAAGAAACAGTTAATATTATCATTAAAAAATGGATGTTACTGTATCTATGGATTGGAGCTGCCCAATACTACCTGTTCATTTTTCACAAAGTTCAAACGTGTTAATACATCCTTCTTGGGATGAACGGTTCTCCACACAGCAACCACATTTACACAGACTAAACGTTATCCTTTTGCTATTCCATCGCTGGTTCCATGGTAAATTTCGAACCTCCAAGAAATTAACGTATACCAAGCCAAAACGTAAATATTACTTTATACATGTAAATCTATAATAATTCTTGTTTGACTATGTGGGACTCGGATGATAATGTAAAATTCATAACACCGTTTTTGATAGTGCAAGTAGTAGATAGGCATATTTTATGTTCTGTATCTATGGATTTTAAGAAAAAATAATGATGTAATGTAGTTTGTTTAACGTGTGTTTATAGATGGTATAATATCTCATTGAAGTATATCCTACGGATACCGGGTGCGATGGTTAAAATGTCGTCTAAATTACGCAAAAATGAAAATAACACTGACATCCCATTTTAAGATATATATTTAACAAAATTACACTAAAATATCTTGAAATACTAATGAGTACATTTATTCAATAAAATCGTTGTTGGCTTCAATTACTTGTGTCCAGACGACCTTGAAGTCTCCTTTTATAAGTTGGTTAATGCTGACATAATCCTTACCTTCAGTTCATCTTTGGCGTTAAAAAGTGTTTTGTTGCTCTCTTGCTCAACTGCAAACTACACATAATCAAGGGAGTTACCGTCTGGGGAGAGAGGTTGCCAGAAATTGAAGTAATGAGGTTGCATAAATTATCTGAGAGCCATGACTGTGTTCTCCTGCATTTGTGGCACATTGCAGTATAATTTTGCCAGACATAGTATATTCCAGCAGCCACCCTCTTAAACCAGGTCAACACTACCTCAAGTCACTTGATTTAGGCCTACGTTTGGAGTCTAACGCCATGTGGAAAGATGAATGGAAACATAACGTCGTCATTACTATTGACCACACCAAACACCAAGATGTTGAGCGGATATAGGGTCCAACTCTTTCGGAATCCTAAGCACTCTCCTCAGATTGAGACCCAAAAACTCTTAAATATTCGCATTGGAGCTTCCGTTGCGGATACCAAGCAGTTCAGCATGCATTTTACAAATTTATGTAGGAGTGAATAGAGTCATGATAATCTTTTTCTCACAAACGGTGTGCAAATGACCCTACTATAACTGTGCAGTCGACAAAATCCCAAACATATACACAAAAATAAAAAGATTTATTATGGCGATAATTTACACATCTCACCTTGTGTATGAATGTGTACACACACACACACACGCACACACACACATATATATATATATATGTAGTGAAATATAAAATATATATAGATTCATTTACAAATGATGACCATATTGATTTAAATGTATCCTTGGGCATAGTATTAATTCCGAGAAATATATATATATATATATATATATATATATATATATATATATATATATATATATATATACATACATATATATATATATATATATATATATATATATATATATATATACATACATATATATATATATATATATATATATATATATATATATATATATATATATATGTGTGTGTGTGTGTGTGTGTGTGTGTGTGTGTGTGTGCAGGTATGCAGAAAAATAGGAAAGAACACGTTAGGTAAATAATCCGGAGTTCCTTAGTATTTTTGCTTTTA
>OZ038477.1:57262276-57304776 GCA_964036315.1 Acanthosepion esculentum | reverse complement strand
GTTGACTTTAACCTTGCCTTCAATTTCGATTATCCAATTATAGCACAACTGTTGGATTGATTTGTTTTCAACGGCTTATTAACTGCTTGCAGATTATTTAAGGCCAGACTATTTTTAGATTGTAAGAATTGTGTTTTGTTTTTAGATAATAATGATTTTAGCGATGTAAGTTTTGCTAATTAACCAATAACTGGGGAAGAAGAGGTGAAATGAAAACCTTTAGCAAGGGTATTTGCGCGTAAGTGAAAATAACAAACGCAACATTAATTGGAGCTCGTCTCTCTGTTTAACAATCCGGGGCCATTATTAATTACACCACCAGCCCATCTAGGTACTAACCGGGCTTCACATTGTTTAAATTAGGAGATCGTATGGTAACCGGGATTCCAACGTAATGCAGGTATAAACCAATTATACCATAAATAAGGTAATTTTAGTTTTGGAATATTAACACACACACACACACATATATATAATATTAACACACACAGACACACATATATATAATATTAACACACACACACGTACACATATATATGTGCATACATATATATATATATTGTGTTAATATTATATATATTATATATATGCGTGTGTGCGTGTGTTAATAATATAATTTACACCTGCATTACGTTGTAATCCCAATTAGAGTACGATCACGTGTATATATATACATATATATATATATATATATATATATATATATTATTTGTTCGTGCTAAATATTATCTGAAGAACTAATATATATATATATATATATATATATATATATATATATATATATATATATATATATATATATATGCAGTAGCGGCCATAATATAAGGAACGGAAACAACAAAGACATAAATATGTGTATTACTTAAAAAGTAATGCATGATTAGCAATTAAATTTTTACCGAATAAAGATTAGGGTGTAATGCATAAATATTATACAAAGTTACAAAAATTTACATAATAGTTTTTTTTTAAATAAAGATTAAATGGAACAAAGGAAATAAGCTAATTAGTTAAGGAACGATGTTAATAATTTGCATAAACTTTTAACTTACATTGTTAAAAAAAAACTCGATGGAGCTTTTAAACAATAAGTAAAATTTCATTTATCATGAGGACATTATTCTTAAGCAATATGGCAAATTCTACACGTAAAACGCTCTCTTTTGAAGAAAAAAAACTCATTATCGCTAACTATCAATAAAAAAAGTGTATTTCAGTAATTTCTGATATTGTTCATAGGTTTAAAAATATCGTTCATCGTGTAATTAGCAGGTATAAAACTGATAAAACATTAGCTGCAAAACCAAAAACCGGCAGACCTCCAAAAACATCGCAAAGAGAAGATCGAAGTATTGTTAGAATATCTACAAAAACCGTTCTGAAACTGCAACATTAATTGCCCGTTAATTTGATGAAGTGACAGATAATAAGATCTCAAGGAAAACGGTTGCTCGCAGGTTAATAAATGCAGGATTGCATGCCCGTATTCCAGCTTCGACGCCTCTCATTTCAAAGCGAAACCAAAGGGCACGCCTGGAGTATGGGAGAGAACATGTTTGGACTGACGCACAATGGGATACAGTTCATTTCAGTGACGAGTCTAAGTTTACTATATTTGGTTCTGAGGGCAAAACCTACGTACGCCGTAGAACAGGTGAAAGACTGTCTTCTCAATGTGTCAAGAAAACCGTTAAGTTTGGTGGCGGCAGTGTGATGGTGTGGGAAGGATTTCACCTGCAGGAGTTGGCCCTATCATCCGCGTATATGGCAATATCAATGCTGAGATTTACAAAAGGCTCCTTCAGGAGCATGTGGTACCAAGATTACACCATAATCTTTATGAATCTCATATTTTCATGCAGGACAATGCACCTTGCCACAAGGCTTAGAAGGTTATGGCTTTATTTGAAGAAGAAGGAATCGCCCTAATGAAGTGGCCAGCTCAGATCTCCGACCTGAATCCAATAGAAAATGTTTGGAAGATAATTGGAGAAAGGGCTCAGAAAAGAAACCCGAAAAAACAGGATCACGCATGGGAGTTATTGAAAGACGAATGGAAGGGAATTACTACTGATTTTTGCAAGAAATTAATTAGATCATGTGGTCGACGATGCAGAGAAGTAATTGAAAATAAGGGGATGTT
The DNA here is from genome assembly GCA_964036315.1 of Acanthosepion esculentum. NCBI lineage: Eukaryota > Metazoa > Mollusca > Cephalopoda > Sepiida > Sepiidae > Acanthosepion > Acanthosepion esculentum. Next base: position 57,302,633 of record OZ038477.1, on the reverse strand, counting down.
TTACCAAATATTAAATGTTGTTGATATTTTGTTCACAATCAAATATTAACAAGATCGTTCCTTAACTTTTGTCCAGTAGCTTATTTCATTTGTTCCATTTAATCTTTATTTTTAAAAAAACTAATTATGTAATTTTTGCAACTTTGTATAATATTTATGCATTACCCCCTAATCTTTATTCGGTAAAAATTTCATTGCTAATCATGCATTACTTTTTAAGTAATACACATATTTATGTCTTTGTTGTTTCCGTTCCTTATATTATGGCCGCTACTGTATATATATATATATATATATATATATATATATATATATGTATATATATGTGTGTGTGTGTGTGTGTGTGTGTGTGTGTGTGTGTGTGTGTGTGGTTTAATGACAAACTTTGGAGATTTTACTGAAAAATTGACGAGGATAAACGTAACTATACCTTTTCAACTTCAAAATGATAATAATCAACTTCAAAATGGATTAATAAACTTCAAAATGGATTAATCAACTTCAAATTGAGAATTAATATAATACTAATAAATTTAATATTTATTCTTTTATTTTTACTTAAAAGGGATATAAAAAATATAACCGTTCCTAAGAAATTTATTTAAAAGATTGCATCATCTAAGTAAGGGAAGTAATCTCTGTATTCAGATACGAAGTTAGTGCAAGTCTCAGGGGAAATATTATTAATTGCCTCGGAGATCATCGCTTCTAACTTGCTGAGGCGGAATTCTTTAGTAGTTAAAGATCCCTGACGATCACCTCTTAAAATCCCAACAATTGAGTCTTCCATACTTCATTTTACGTCAGCTTTGATGACTGACCAAACCTTTAAAATTTGGTGTTGCCTAAATTCATCCTCCTCCACAACTTCTTCAATTGAAGTATGACAAGGAGCGTTATCAATAACTAAGACAACTCCCCTTTCATAAATTTCATTTGCCTTTCTAAGGCACTCCCTGGTCCATTCTTTCGCATCCTCTTTTTTGAAAGAACCTCTTTTAATTTTATGATGAATTAATCCATTCTTACTAATACATCCAATAACATGGATGTTATTTCCCCTGGAGCCGGCCGCGACTGTAGTGCACCTCGTGCCTTGTTTAGAGCGACCTTCTCTTCTTGAAATATGGAGATTAAAATTGGTTTCATCCATATAAAGAATTGGCATACTTTGGGACTGAAATTCTAATAAAGCTACTGCATAATCCTTACGTTTCGCCTTATTGACATTATTATTGGCAGCTTCTGGTTCATAATGAACTGCTTTTAAACTAAAGGCCATGGAGTCCAAGTGCTTTCTTATGCATTCTTTCGTCACACGAACCTCATACTTTTCGACCAACTTATTTAAAATGTCTTGAAGAGTGACCCTAGGAGAGTTTTCAATTACTTCGGCCATAAAATTCTTATGCTCTTGCGTAATTTTATATTTTCTTGCTCCTCCCATAGAGTCACTCTTATCAGCACCCTGGTCTAACCAACGGTACTCTGTTGGCAGAGGCACACCAATTGTTCTTGGGAGATCTTTCCAATTTCCTGCTGCGGCATGTGCAGCTAAAATCTGGGCCTTTTTTGCGCCAGCCACAGTTTTCTTTGGAACTGTTGCTAATTCTTCTTCAGCTTCTTTTGTAGAGGTTTCTCCAGCATCATCATCAATCATCATTTTTGCCCATACGGGACTTTCTCCCCCAACTTTTACTGTAGGCTCACCCAATATTTTCTTGGCCTCTAAGTTGTTTGTATTTTCGTTTTTTCTTAATCTATATAATGAAGACGAACAGTCAATTTCCTTACTCATGGGGTAAATTAATTGAAAAAATAATTTTCAGTTTACCAAAAAATATCTCAATTTGAAGTTGTTTATTCCAATTTGAAGATTTTTATTCCTATTTTGAAGTTGATTGTTTTTACGTTTTTGACATTTTCTCAATTTGAAGTTGATTAATCCATTTTGAAGTTGATTGTTCCATTTTGAAGTCGATTGATCCAATTTGAAGTTGATTAATCCATTTTGGAGTTGATTAATTTTTTACTTGAATATAAGTCCATTTTGAAGTTGATTATTATCATTTTGAAGTTGAAAATGTAAAATCATTTAGCCGTAAAATTTGCATTTTCAACCGTAAATACAAACAAATGAAATGAAACAGATAATTTTTAGAATCTACCGATTGGTTTCTATATCGTCAAAATTTTAGTTCTGCGTACGCTTGACCCTTTTTTATTAAGATCCCAGAAACGTAATATTTACACTCTACAGGGTGTATCAAAAATACTTTCGGCCCGAGTTCCTCACATGAAACCAAGGTCCATATTACCATATGTCCGCAAATCTTTCGTTTTTGAATTATTGAGTTTAAAGTACAATTCAATTTACAATCCAAAAACATATGTCCAAAAAGCCACCGTTGTACACACCAATTCATAACAAATGTTCAAAACACCCTTCACTTGCTTCTACACACGCATGCACCCGTCGGATCATTGACTGACGGACATTTTCTAATGTTTCCTCACGGTGTTAACTGGTTTCGCAGGCCCGTATGATACGATGATGACGCGTATCTCTATTATTGATATCTGCTGCATAAATCTCGTTCTAGGTTGCCCCACAGATAAAAATACAAATGACTGACGTCGCAAGAAGGTGAATGCCATGGAACCGGTCCACCCCTATCTATCCATCTTTAATGATAGATGTCAGCCTGCGTATCGCGAACAATGTGAGTAGGACTTGGTGGATCCCGATTACGCATGGACCACATGTGTCTTGGTGTTAGCAGGAGTACATCTTCTAGATTGTAGACAGCTCCTGTAAGACGTGCTGTAGAACATATGGACCTAGCAGACAGTCATGTACAATTCCAGACAGCGGAGTAATCATAAAGTAATGCTGTTATCTAGTCTGTACTGTACATGGGGATTTCGATCCGTCCACAAATGTTTGTTGTGTAAATCTCTTATTCCACATTTTGCTTCATCCGTAAAAGAGACATAAGAGAAAAAGAACTGATTAGCAGTTTATGCAATAAATCATCGGCTAAAGTTCTCCTGTGGCGAGTGATGTGATGTCGAAAGATACTTCACACTTCACTCGTTGATATAGATACAGGAGCTGCTCTTGAAGTACCCTCCATGCGGTACTATGAGACGTATGACATGAGAGGGCCACTTGATGTGTGCTGATACTTGGATCGTCTCCGACTGCTTGTAGAGTTTTTTTTTCTTTGTAGTCAGGCGTACGAACGGATTTCGGCCGTACTCGATCCATAGATTGTTGTGCCTCAGATCCAGTCTCGGCAACGCGACGATCAACAGCAGCAAAGCTGGTAATTTTCAGAGGGAAGTAATTCAAATATTGCGTATGAGGTTGGCCATTAGTGCTACATCGATTATTAGGAAAGAAAACACTTGTACGAACACAAGAAAAATTAATAAAAAAGCTTAATAGCAGTACCTTGTCACGACACTTGGAAAAAAGCGGGATTGCTGTCCAAATAAACAATACGTGTGTGTGTTTGTTTGTGTATATATATATATATATATATATATATATATATATATATATATATATAGAGAGAGAGAGAGAGAGAGAGAGAGACAGAGACATGGTTCATATTTAAAATAGAATGTGTATTTCTCTTTTCCCAAGCAAATGAATACAGACAAAAACACAGAGGGGGGGGGGGTGAATGAGAGGGGTGAACATATATGTGTATATAGAGAGAGATAGAGAGATTTAAGAAAGATAAAATCTGTATTTCTCTTTTTGCATGCATATACACAAAAACAGATATAGCTAGCTAGCTAGCTAGATAGATAGATAGATAGATTTTATTTAAATCATACTTGGCCTGTATTCCTCTTTTACCAAGCACTTATATACAGAGAGCAAAAACAGAATTAGATACATACATACATACATTAGATACATACATTACATACATAGGTAGTTTCAATTATACAAGATTAATTATATGTTGAATACTTATTTGCTAAATGCATCATTTCCCGCTTAATTGTTACATATTTTATGCCATTATCTTCGGCATTTCCATGACGTATTTTTCTTTGTAATTAGATCTTGAATCCTGAAAAATATTTACAGATCTAAACGCCCAGATTCTTTCAGAATATTGCTAACCTTGTGTACCGTTACGAGAAAGAAAAAGAGATTATGTTAAAGAATAACAACTTAAATATGTCTCTATACCGTGGTTCGCCTCTTCCACACAACATTCACCATAGTGTATTTTTTATGAGACAGGCTTAAATATGAAAATGTCTTCCAGCATGAAGGGTTTGACATATAACTCCCAGTTGCTTCTTGCAAATAATTTCCAAATAATCCGACGTCTTTGAAATCGTGATGTCACAATTCACGAAGGAGAAAAACAACATCGACCTGCCTTTGAATATATGTTTTTTTTATATACGAAGTGTCAGTTTTATAGACTGTGAAAAAAAGACGCATGATCAGAATTGTTTGAGTCAGGTGAATTGTTATTATGTTTTCTTTTTTTAATATTGGTTATTATTTTATGACAGTACCACTACACAGCAAAAGTTAAACTAGACACTAACTCGCATCGATGGAATCATATTAGTAACCACTTTAAAGTGGGTAGATTTAAGACAATCAAAGTAATATCTATCAAAACCAGTACCTTTTGAGATTTAAATTAATGTATATGTATTGTGAAGACGTAGATAATGTGTCTGGTAGAGGTTTCGGGATTGCAGCTGAATCGTGGTTGAATTCATAATAAATTAGATATGATTTCAGATCTTTAGACATCGCTAGAAAACTAACAAGGTATGGATCCTGCTCAAAAAATAATGTCTAATATATTTAACTAATACATTTGTATCGATATTTCGGTTCTCGACGGGATTCCTAAAACTGTCCATCTATTCGCAAAAACATGCATGCGGTTCCTGCTGTTCCTATAATGATGGTGCCAATTCTCAAGTTTATGCTACACATTTTATAGAGATCTCAGACGAAATTAAATATGTTTAAATATTGTCGGAGCTCATCCTTTTTCCTTCACTTTTATTATGTGATCTTTTAGAACAACGATAATTTTATTCTGACGAATCTCGTACAGGAAACTTTACCTTTTCAACTTCAAAATGATAATAATCAACTTCAAAATGGACTTATTTTCACGTAAAAAAATTAATCAACTCCAAAATGGATTAATCAACTTCAAATTGGAAAACAAATTCAAAATGAGAAATAATCAACTTCGGTACGCTGTTGGCAGAGGCACACCAATTGTTCTTTCCAGGTCTTTCCAATATCCTGCTGCGGTATGTGCAGCTAAAATCTGGGCCTTTTTTGCGCCAGCCACAGTTTTCCTGAGGTAAGTCCTCTTTGGAGCTGTTGCTAATTCTTCTTCAGTTACTTTTGTAGAGGTTTCTCCAGCATCATCATCAATCATCATTTTTGCCCATACGGGACTTTCTCCTCCTACTTTTACTGTAGGCTCACACAATGCTTTCTTGGCCTCTATGTTGAACAGTCAATTTCCTTACTCATGGGGTAAATTGATTGAAAAATAAGTTTCAATTTACCAAAAAAAAGAATATCTCAATTTGAAGTTGTTTATTCCAATTTGAAGTTGATTGTCTTTAGGTTTTTGACATTTTCTCAATTTGAAGTTGATTAATCCATTTTGAAGTTGATTGATCCAATTTGAAGTTGATTAATCCATTTTGGAGTTGATTAATTTTTTTCATTTGAAAATAAGTCCATTTTGAAGTTGATTATTATCATTTTGAAGTTGAAAAGGTATATATAGATATAGATCTGGTTTTCGGCTATTGACAAGGCGACATAGTATATTTCACAACAATGAAACGTATTTTTTTATTATTAAAATATCAACATGAATTGTGTTGATTTCCTAGTTTTACAGTATTCTCAGTGAATCAATTTTCTCACACGGATTTAACATTTTCTTTCTCTGTCCGAGATAATTATTTGTTTTTCTGAAGAATAGATTGTGTAACAGAATTAGACCGGAAATATGACAAGCCGAGTTCGAATCTCAGTCCAATCCATTACATTCACATGTGCTAATACCTTTGGGAAAGGTATGGATCCTCTTCTTCTCCCACCAGCTATGGGTAAATAGCAGGACAGACCGGTTTCTATAGCCTTGGATGGCAACTGGTCTACCGCAGAAAGAAATGGCAAACTACTGCAAGATAAAATCTGTTAGATCGAAAGATACATGATCGCCTAAGCGTGTATCACGCATGGCACATGACTAAACTGAACCCTTTTTTATCAGGTCTTAAGATTTTGACCTGGAGTGTATCAGGACAACATTCCGAACAACTTAAATAGTGCAAAATATTAGAGCATAACAAATAAGCAGGTGGGAAGTTATATTTTCTTCTTAAAATTCATATCCGGATAGACATTGAATAACTCCAGCATACATATACTGAATCTTCACTTTACCGCTTTGACAGTTCAAAATCGATTTCCGTGGTCTTGTGGAGGATGTCTTACTTTCCGTTCAGCAAACTTTTAAATTACTCTACCTTTCTTTCAATGGCAATTTTCCAGAAGTATTAGGCATGGTGGAGTAATGGACAGTGACTTGGATTGAGAAATCGGAGAGCAGAGTTCGAATTCCAGTCGAATCCATTACATTCACTTACGTACTCACACCTATGGCACATAACTCATTCAGAACGTAAAATGGAAGGAAAATGCTTGCGTACGGACAAAAAAAGAATTCAATAAATTCACAAGAATCGAAACGGTCGTAAGAAAATGATGCGACATCTTACCGGATTTATTCAAAACCTTTAAAGCGAAGCGATACTGATGGCAGTAGAAGTCCTATCAGTATATATTTTTGGTGGACACAATCGTAACAACAAAAGCTATCACAGTGTTGATAGCAGACACAGAAAGGAAATTACAGGAACTCTTACAGAGGATAGTGAAGGAAAGCGAGAATAAAGGTCTGAAGAACAATTATCAGAAAACAAAAGCCGTAATTGTCTGCAAGAGGAACAGCCCAATCAGCAAATTATTTATTTGAAATAGCAAACACAAGTGCTTATGAAAATTTAAATGTCTGCGATTTTTTTTTTACAGTGGATTGAAAATATGACACCGAAAACCGCAATTGTATCGGAGTAGTAAAAGTTAGAAACAAATTATAAGAAACAAAAACAAAACAGTACTGAACTGTTTTTTAAAGTCAATCTTCCGATAAGACATTTGAAAGCTGGATAATCTTCTTCAAGTTGAAGAAGATATTTGAGGCAAAAGCAATCTTCGACAGAAGGTAGCTGAAATTATCTTGGACAGAACTTGCGAGCAAAGAGGTTATTTTAAAGAAAATGGAAATAAAAACAACACTAGAAATTCCCATGAAAACTTCACGGTTTACCTGTTTGAATTTTTGATGAATCTTAATTCTTCAGTTAATGATTGAATAAGCTCATGGCGAGTTTTACGGCAATAAAATGTCCTTGTTAAATATTTGAGGTTAACAACGTTAACAAGATTCATTAATAACGATCGCTACGAGAGCGTTGTGCATTTTAACACAACGTTGATAAGTTCAGTTGCAGTTGCAAAAATAAATCTCAAGAGACTGGCACGTATACAAAAAAAAACAACATAAAATAACCTTTCCAGCAGGAAAAGCTGCTGTTGGCGCCAGAAATAGCGGTGCTGCCTTAGCCACCGAAAGTGTGTTACCTCCCTTGGTTGGCGGCTGACGAGGACATTTTTTCGTGCGTGCTTTCACACGTTGTATGTAAAGTATTGCAATAACAATCATAAATATGTACAATTTAGGTAGCATGCTTGTCTCGTTAGAACAATTATGATTGAAAGGTGACTCCAAGCCTTATGTGTGCTCCATGTTTTCGGCCTTGTGCCACAACTAAGCTACGGTTACAAAATAAAGGGCGCTGTGAAATCCTTAGCAAAGATTTCCTGTTAGATCAGTTACGACTGAGTAGTGAATTCGATTTTCACTGGTTGTCCATACTTTCGGCATTGGGCCACATAAAAGCTACGCTTAGAAAATCATTTAGGACACCTCGATGTGGTGTAGTGTTTAGCAAGAGTGTTTCGTTAGAATAATTACGACTGACTAGTGAATTATATCCTCACTGCGTTCCGCATACATTTGGCCTTGTGCCACATCTAAGCAGCGCTTAGAAAATCCCCATAAATATGTAAAATTTCAGATAAAATATATTTGTAAATATGAATAGACACAAGATGAAAACTTATCTTAGCCGACGTGTTTAATCCTCTGAGGGAAATTTATCGAGGCATATGTAAGGATTTTATTTTGTAACAAATATTTATCGACAATGTTATTAGGTTTTCAACATTTTTAAATTAAGAAACGCTCATAAAAAATGATCACGTTAGCTGAACAGTCTAGGTATGTTATGGAGAACGCTAAATGTCATAATTTAATATCAAATAAACGAAAATGGGTTAAAGACACTCTTAAATTTTTTATTCAAATTAATATTTAAATTATTTTAGTTTGGGGTTAATTTATGTTAATTTATGTGTTATATATTTTAAATAAGTTGAGGTTAACCGTTTTATTTTATTTTTAACATTTTTATAGTCGTGTATGTTGACTTAGGAATGTTGTAGTTCTTTCAGGAATAGAAATATTGGAAAACATCGGAGGGCACAGATTTATATTTTGATAAGTAAGTTACTTTCTTTTAATATATGAGACATTATTTGGATCAAAGTTGTAGTTGAATTTATTTCTATATAACTAATTAATTTGATAAATGAATGCTTGTCGTTATTTTAAGAAGTGAGTACAAAAGAAAAGATTTGGAATTTACAACTTTTGCCACTTGACTGAAACAATCGTTAAACACATCTATTTCTCTTTCTTTCTTTCTTTTATTAATTTTATCACTGAAACCAAGTAGTGTATATATTTTGTTTTTCTACGCAAGCAAAACGGAATAGTTTATTATTTACGAGGTGAAATGAAGCACTTCTATCTTCCCTCATTTCCTTCTTTCTCCCTTCCTTTCTAACCATATACTTGTCTTACGAACATTTATCTTAATAATAATTTTAATATAATTCAGCAGACAATGTTATGTTATTTATGGTAACTGAATTTTTGGCGATTGCAGTACTCGATTTCCGTCTTTCGTCTGCAATTTTATGACATTCGCCAATATTTCTCGGCCTCTTCGCTAAGAACAAAACCTAATATCTGTTCTTATCAGCTTCATCTTATTCTCTCTCCACTTCTATTTTCTCCACTTTGTTTATTTCTTTACTTTTCTCACTGAAACCAAGTAATGCATTTTCACCCTCTGTCCACGCGATCAAAACAGAACAGTGAATTATTCATGAGATATTGACAGAGAATAATGATCGTGCGAACTTACGAAACGTGGGACAAGCACAATTGCAATAGGATAATCACAAGGAAATCAGGATAGTACACTTGGAGAATTTAACACTCTCATGAGATCGTGAATATAAAAGAGGCCGAGGAAAGCCTTGTGTAATACCCCTTCTGTTAATGTATGTCAGATCGAGCATTGGGAGGTATAGAATAAGTAAGTAAAGCATGTAAAAGATAGGAAGTAGTGTATAGCCAAACTCGGCCAATACCTGAAGTGTTATGGCCCATAGAAGAAGAAAGTAACATTTTTATCACCGCCTTATCGAACTTGAACATTTTTGTTTGCCGTATATATATCACCTTTAATATAATTGTTTCATATAGAATCTTTCCATGAATACAGATTCAGTTTTAACGTTCAAATTAGTTGTTTGCATTTATACACCTCTCCTTTCAACTGCAATTCCTTTTGTTGTCCCTTGAGAATATCCATATTTAAGCTTTTCTATGGCCTCTTCTCCCTTGAATTCAACTTCTCTTTTAACGCTTTCATCTTTCCGCTTATTTGTTTTCGCATATTATCATATTAAATGAACGTTCTAATCATACATAGACGTCCATTAATCCAACCTATATACTAATCATATTCCTTCATAGCATTGATTATATTATCCTAATAGACATTCTAATTGCGTACGCTTTGATTTTCATATTGGCTCATATATTTTCGTTAGTTGCAAGGCTTTTTTTGGGGTTTGTCATCAAAATACAATTGTCTAGTTTAGAAATGTTCCTGAATGTTCCACAACAAATAATGCCCAAATATTGTTTTTTTAATTACAATTTCACTGCGAAATCCCATTTCTATAATCTTTCTTGTCCTACTGAGGTGTTCTTTACTAAAACTCTTTTAAATGTTATTTCGTGGTATAAACCGCTTTCACTATTATGTGAATATACATTTTTTCTGCTAATCGTCTTCATGATATCATTGTTGTGTTGTTCAATTCCTTCTGTTGCAGCATGTTTGTGTGCAACATCAATATCACAGATTTATTTATCTGATCATTTAATAAATACACATTCTCTATTACACTTTAACAACATCCAGTTATGTTACCTCAGCGAAAAGTAAAGTAACTGAGAGAGCGACTACTCGGAAGATATCCGTCTTTAAATTAGCCATTATTAGAATCTGTACACCTACAATTATTTCAATTCTAATTTTCTTTCAGTCATTTCATTTGCTATTAGCTATTATCTTGACTCACCGACCTTTTTCACCAAGAAAGAAGCTGGTTGCTATTACTGGAAATTAACTGACACCAATTTTTCTTTTTACTCCTACACTCTTTTAGTATTCTGATTGATGTTAGTAAGTGTTCCATTTAGTAATTCTTACTTCTTTGTCGTGTATCCAATTATTCAATGCTTTCTGTTTGATTCTTTTGAAACATTTCAGACGATTTACTGAGTGTAACAACTAATATACCCATGGACGTGAAATTTCTCATTTGAAGGCCTATATGTTTGTCAAATTTTAACTCTCATTAGATATTAGTTACTAGACGTTGTAAAGTATTTTCTTTAATTCTAGATTTCAGTCCTGACTAAAAATTTGTATTAGTCTTATTACTAAGACTAAACACATATATTCCCAGAGAGTGTTTTAAATAAACGAAACGACTTTGTAGTAATCGAAAGAAATTGCTAACACAGGACATATTTATTTTTAATGACAGGTTAGATGAATACGTTTGGAACAAATTGCCTTTGTACTATTTTCTTCTTAGAAGTAATAGTGTCATGACAAGATAGATGTGTAACATTTTCACATTGGTAAATATAAGTTGGTTTGAGAGCCGTTAGATTTATGGAATCTTAGCTAAGAAATTATGAGTTTGGGATATTTACTTATCAGTAAATATAATCTTTAGAGGAAAGTAGATTTGATAGTTTTCTCGAAAGGAAAAATAAGGAATGTGATTTCCAATCATTAAATTTCCTTAATGTTTAGAAAATCTATGAAGCATTATTAAATTTATAATTATGGTTCGGGATGGTTTTCATGTTACGTATGAACTGAAATAAATTATCATCTTGTTCCTTGTTTTCCAATCAACATTGATATTTACAAATTTAAATGCAATGTCAATCGTTATCTACTCTCTTCTTCTTGCCTCTATCACCAATATCATAGATTTATTAATCTGATGATTTACATATACATATACATTTTCTATTACACGTTTATAAGATGTAGTTACGTTGCCTCAGCTATATTATATAAAGTAACTGAGAGAGTGACTACTTGGAATATATCCGTAATTAGATTCTTCTTTTATTGTTCTTGCATTGTCCTCTCTCCTCCATAGTAGTTTTTTCACATATTCTCTAACAATTAAGACTCCCCTTGCGTCTAAGTGACATAATTGCTTTGTTTGGGGTGAAATGACTTAAAAACACAATTTTATAATTTTTTACGGATATTTACAAGTTTCCCATTAGTTACATTATTTACGTTACTAGAACTATTTTGTTGTGATTATTAACAAATTATAATTACAGAATGTGATTAAAGTATTTTGCTCAATAAATAAAAAAAACTGTTCCAACGTATTGACAGTTATAATAAAATTATTATTAACGTGAAATGACTATTGCTCATTCTGAAAATCGTTTTAAAAATACGAGGGTCATTCAATAAATAAGGTAAATTTTCGGTATAAGGACTTCTAAAACAGATAGAAGCTTACTCTTTTTTATTTATTTATTTTTTTACTTCTTTTTCATATGGATTTAATTCCTTTTGCAGATTTAAAAAAAAACTTTGAGAGTTTTGGCGATTAACAAAGATGGCCGACCAAGAAACATGCTCCAGGATTGAACAGCGGTCAGTTATCAAGTTTTTGGTTGCTGAAAGGTGCAATCCAGTTGAAATTCATAGTAGAATGTCAACTGTATATGGTGCCACATGTTTCAGCCAAAAATGTCTACAAGTGGGCTAAATTGTTTAAAGAAGGACGAAGCAATGTTGAGGATATAGACAGGCCAGGGAAGCCTACAGAAGTGAGGTCTCCTGAGTTGATCGAATCAGTCAATGACCTCATTCATTCTGACAGAAGGGTGACAGTGGATGACATTGCAAGGACTTTGAGATTATCTGTTGGAACAAACGCAGGGGTCATCAGTCAGAAGGAGTCATCTTGCATCATGACAACGCAATGCCTCACACAGAAGCCCAAACGGTGCAGACCATCAACGAGCTAGGCTGGGAACTGCTCCCTCATCCCCTTTACAGCCCAGACCTTGCCCCTTCAGACTTTCACCTGTTTGGTCCCTTGAAATCGTTCACGAGAGGCACGAAGTTTAAAAGTAACGATGAAGTCAAAAGTGTTGAGAGCGACTGGCTGAGACACCAGTTCAAATATTTTTACGCTGAGGGAATACGGAAGCTTGTGCACAGATGGGAAAAGTGTGTGACAGTGTTGGGAGACTACGTTGAAAATTTTTTAAAAAGTAAGCTTCTATCTGTATTTGAAGTTCTTATACCGAAAACTTTACCTTATTTATTGAATGACCCTCGTAGTTCATCCGTTACTTTTGTGAACTGTTGCATTTTTCAAGAGAATGAAACTGTCAAGCAACGTGAATAGCATTCCACTTTTATCTTTGTGAGTAAAATGCATTACGTCAATGTAAAAATCCCTCTTTAGCATCCTGCACAAGTTTTCAATTGGACTTGGGCGATCAGAATAACCACTTCACAAAACAAGCATCTATGAAAAGTAATTTCTTTAGAAATTCGTTAATTTATTTCATTTTATTTTTTTATAGATATGACGGCATGTGTACCTGCGATATGTTATTGTTGTGGTCTGTTCGGGTCCAGAAATAAAGACATGGGAAGAAAAGGGTAGGTTAAACAAGTGTATTGAAATAACAGATATATACAAAGTAAAAGTGTGATTAGTCAGCAGATAGAAGTATCCGTCCAAACTGTCAGGTTACACCGCATCTCGACCGTTATATTTAACAGTCCCCCCACGAGGAATGTATGTGGCAAAAGGCCTAGTTTAACGTGGGTTTCTCCGAGCCCGTAGGCTCGGCCAAAAATATTCCCTTAGAACCCGCATAAGCGAGTTCGGGATCTGTCTACCTCCCCGGACGAAACTGTGCGCTTCGGCAAAGCTTCGCCTGGGTTCCTCTCTGCCAAAGCAGAGAGTTCGACAGAAGTCGCACACAGTCCGAGACTGCGTCTCCCCGGAAGTCTCGCAGGTTGGTATTTATGAAAGGAGGAAGAGTTCATTCCCATGTAGGTAGGTACCATAACAATTATCATATTTCAGATTGCGTTTGGCTGATTCTTAAAATAAATATGAATGAATAAATAAAACAAATGCTTGTTCAGGGCTATGAATACTGTAAACCAATGTCCATAAAGTATGGGAAAAGGTGGTTTTCATTTATTTCATTCCCTATATGTCACTAAAGACCTAAATATAGAACACTGAAACAAAGTGGGTTTATGGACTGGGCGTTGGATAAGGCGTTAAAACTTTGCGCCAAATGAATATAGATGTCACGATAGAGTGGGACAATATTTACACTGAACAATGTGCAAACACTTTGGAGAGGATGTAAATAAACACTTGCATGTACATTACCCAGCACCGGCTGCAGGAATAAAAGACATCACAATTGTATCGGAGTACACCTTATTTACAAACAGGAAAATCGAAGCAAATTGGCCGAATATAACTGTCAAAAACGTAAAAGAAAAACAAAACCTGCCTAGTAATTGAAAAAATCCCTGGAAATCCCAGCTTAAGAAAAATGCAAAAAATTGTCTAGATAAGCACAACCCAGACACTTTGTCCGTGTAACGCTAGTGATGTTATGGGAGTTAGGAAAACAAATCATACGCTGTAGCCATTGCAACACGCCAATACCTACCTTAAGTCATCCCTTTGACTTGGTAGGTAGGGTGACCATAGCAAACATCGAAATAATAATAATAATAATGATAATAATAATAATAATAATAATGATGATGATGATGATGATGATGATGATGATAATAATAAATACCTTTGACTTGGTAGGTAGGGTGACCATAGCAGAAATAATAATAATAATAATAATAATAATAATAATAATAATAATAATAATAATGATGATGATGATGATAATAATAATAAATCCCTTTGACTTGGTAGGTAGGGTGACCATAGCAGAAATAATAATAATAATAATAATAATAATAATAATGATGATGATGATGATGATAATAATAATAAATCCCTTTGACTTGGTAGGTAGGGTGACCATAGCAGAAATAATAATAATAATAATAATAATAATAATAATAATAATAATAATGATGATGATGATGATGATGATAATAATAATAAATCCCTTTGACTTGGTAGGTAGGGTGACCATAGCAGAAATAATAATAATAATAATAATAATAATAATAATAATAATAATGATGATGATGATGATAATAAATCCCTTTGACTTGGTAGGTAGGGTGACCATAGCAGAAATAATAATAATAATAATAATAATAATAATAATAATAATAATAATAATAATAATAATGATAATAATAATAAATCCCTTTGACTTGGTAGGTAGGGTGACCATAGCAGAAATAATAATAATAATAATAATAATAATAATAATAATAATAATAATAATAATAATAATAATGATGATGATAATAATAATAAATCCCTTTGACTTGGTAGGTAGGGTGAGCATAGCAGAAATAATAATAATGATGATGATGATGATGATGATGATGATAAATCCCTTTGACTTGGTAGGTAGGGTGACCATAGCATAAATAATAATAATAATAATAATAATAGTAATAATAATAATAATAATGATGATGATGATGATGATGATAATAATAATAAATCCCTTTGACTTAGTCGGTAGGGTGACCATAGCAGAAATAATAATAATAATAATAATAATACAACAACAACAGGCAGGCAGGCAAGCAGACGCAAATAAGCCGGACATAATTGTCAATAACTGAAAAGAAAAAAAAACTTCCCTACTAATTGATATTGCTTACCCTACTGACTGTAACATAGCAATCAAGGAATTTGAAAAAGTATTGAAGGATAAAACCTGGAAATCGAAATCGAAAAATATTTGGAAAAGGGAAACAGGAATAGTACCCGTCATAGTAGGTGGGCTTCGAATAGTAAATAAAGGAACACATTGAAAATATCCATGGAAATCCAAGCCTAAGAGAAAAAAAATTATTGATAAGTACAATCCATACACTAAGAAGAACTTTGTCCATGTAACGCTAATGATATAATGGGAGTTAAAAAAATAAATCATGAAATGTAGTCATAGCAACACAACGCTATCTGCCTTAGGTCATCCCGCAGAATTGGTAGCTAGTGTAACTATAGCAGAAACCAAATTATAATGATGATGATGACGATAATATCAACATTTACAACACAAAACGATCCCCATAGATGTATATCATTATCATTCAGAGATTGCTGAAAGTTTTGTATGTTCATTAAATTAAAATTGAAAATACGTGTGTGTGTGTGCGCCCGCGCGTTCGTGTGTGTGTGTGTGTGTGTGTGTGTGTGTGTGTGTGTGTGTGTGTGTGTGTGTGTGTGTGTGTGTGTGTGTGTGTGTGTGTGTGTGTGTGTGTGTGTGTGTGTGTGTGTGTGTGTGTGTGTGTGTGTGTGTGTGTGTGTGTGTGTGTGAACTTTAATATATACAGGATGACTGTCAGTAATCCGGCATTATTAGTGCCACTAGAGTTTCGGATAAAACATTTTTCATGTCACTGGTCGTCATGTTCCTGACTTCTAAAATACCACACATGCACACACATACATACAATCACACACATACACACACACAGAAAGGGGTAAGTATTAATTAATGCCAATATTGATTCCATTGTTGGTTTCTTTCCTTATGAATATCAGAATCCTATTTGTTTATCTCTTCGGATACAAGGTACAAGAATGTTTCAATTAATTTGTTGAACTGAAATTATTTGATTTGTAATTAAAATATTTCCCTTAAATCTACAAAATAACCGCTAGAAATAAACTGAAAAATTTCGACAAAGATGATTATAATTGCATCGTCTTAGCTTAGCAGACACTTCTTCATTTTTTATAATTCTGTTTACTGGGAAATTTATTTTTATTTTTGGAAAATGTCTTCAATGGAGGAGTGTCCAAATAATCGCAAGAAATCCACTGTTGCTATTTTTATAATTTTTTTGGTAATTTTTTGCCTTTAAATCATCAAATTTTCTCGGGCGTATATAGTACCAAATACAGTCAGGTGTTTGTTATTTTAAGCGTTTGTTTGTCATGTCTATTTCACGAGATACGGAAGTACTCTTCTGTGACTGATAAAATTATAATTATACGATACTTATTAAGCTCAACATTGTCGAATCTTGTTAATAAAATTTTGAAATATTACAACATTAATCGTCGTCGTTGGCTTTGTCTTGACAATAAACTACATCCGCGTCCTGGGTCAGACGATAAACTACGTCCGCGTCCTGGGTAAGACGATAAACTACGTCCAACAGCAAGGCCTCTGATAATACGTATTTGGAAGAAAAATGTTGCCAGCTCTACAATTTTGAAAAAACGTTACTGGCTATATTTCTTTGAAAGAATAGTGCTGACGGCTATATGTTTTTGAAAAATATTACCAGCTATACTTTTCTTGGAAAAATAATATTACCAGTTACATGTTTTGGGAAAAATAATATTACCAGCTATACATTTTTGAAAAAAATAATATTACCAGCTATACATTTTTGAAAAAAATATTACCAGCTATACGTTTTGGAAAAATAATATTACCAGCTATACATTTTTGAAAAAATAATATTACCAGCTGTATATTTTTGAAAAATAGTATACCAACTATATGTTTTGAAAAGAATAATATTACCAGTTGTACGTTTTTGAAAAATAATATTACCAGCTATACACGTTTGAGGGGAAAACATGTTACTAGCTATACATTCTTGAAGAAAAATATTAACAGAAATAGAAATTGTTTTCGGCATTAAATGACCCATTGAGGTTGATATGCCGTAAAACAAACCAAACCAAACCTTTGCTAATTGTTTCCTTTGTGTTGATGGTGTTGATGTCTACATTCACAGCTAATGTGCAGGCTCACGGCTAGAAGCTCATAGTTTCATCAACACCAGCTCACGTCATCCATTCCCTATCACCGTTTTAGTTTGCAAGATTTGGTTGATGGTGAAAGAAAATCAGAGTAGAAGAATGTGCCGATGTCGTGAATTCGTTTAAGATGGACAGCAACTTGCCAGGAAGTGACGCACACACTTGATTTTACGATTTTTCGTCCTCGGCACATATGGAATGAGACATGCAGTATGCCGTTATTAAACTGCAATGGATTGACGCTGATTGTTTTATAATTCCAGGTTACGTCTACTGTAGTAAGTTCATCATGCGTAGCCCTCCTCAACCACTGGTTCATCTCTTGAGACCTGTTGTAATCATCATCCACTTGTTCCACTGTTGGGGTCTTCGGAGTTGGGCGCGCTTATTCTTGGTCATCGTCCTAGATCTTGTAAAAAAGGGGAGCCCTACTAGGAGTTTATAACTCCTGACGGCATCGTTTTCAGTATCGTTGGACGACGCAAGCTCCTTCACTACCAAGAAGCGAGCGTCAGAGGTACGCACCAACTTTAATATTGTCTTGAATAATGAAACTACGAGGGCAGTTATTCTTATTCGAAATAGTGTGTGTCGGGAGGATTAATAATTCTAACACTCTTGGTATTATCCGTCCCCTCAAACCATGTACGATTCGAGTAAATGAAGAAAAATGACATGGATTTTAATAAATAATCAATAAATGGATTGAAGAAACACATTTACAGGAAAGAAAGAAACGCGGTCTGAAGTTTTCGAATGCTCATGACAAATGTGCATTTGATATCTCTGATGTACTTACGTATGTAGCACATGATTTAAAGGAATCACTTTTTCGCTCACTTGGTCGCCAGGAAAAAAGAGAGTGGGTTTCAAAATCGCACCATAGAATCTAAGACATGACAATAATTCTTCAGTTTCTACATTTAACGTTAAAAACGATAAAAGTCAGCAGAAATTTCTAACTTCGTTCCCTTAAAACAGTTTCTAAGGGAAATAGGTTTTCCAAATTTTAGCTCTAGAAATTATAGTAATTTTCTCCCTAACCATTCGTTTAAAGTAGGGTGACATGTCATAATCCTGGTTACAGATGGATTTTCGCTTCTAGTTATATGTTCTATCCATTTCAGTCGTTACTGCAGTTGGACGCCATCAAGTCTTCTTTGTGATTCCGGCTATAAATTCTGAGGAAGTATTATCATTTTTTAAAACCGGGAGAATTCATTCAATTGAAGCCAATTTTAATTATTGATCTGAGGAAAAATTTGTATATAGTTGATAGTTTAATTTATTTCCGAACGAATTGGATGCTCTGCCACAGTCTAGATCTGCCGAGTTTGTTTAAGAAAAATACTCATGTTCTTAATCTATTATTTTGTTTTGCAGCATCATGCGGTGGTGTACAAAACTGCCGCAAGCGAAACCTATTCTCTATCCAATTTCTTTATCTTATATACTGAATTTCTTATAGCTAATTAAAACACCGATGTATTTCAAGTGTTAAGGGCTTATTAATTTTGCATTCTGAATGACTACATGTGTTGCTATATAATATTGATTTTTGATAGAGAAAACAGTGGTGATATATTTCCTACCTTAGTATAGTGATTTTCCAAGCGTAGCACAAGGTCGAAAGTAAGGTGCAGGCAGTGAGGACGAATTCACTACTCAGTCGTAATTGTTCTAGCGAGACAAGTTTGTTAACCATTACACCACCTCGGGGGTGCCTTTCCTACCTTAGTAGAGAAGTGAGTATCTTGTGATATATGTTACGTAAACATTTCTATGCAATAAAACGTTTAAAATATATATTTATTTGACTTTTCATTGGATTGAATACTTGTTTATTGTACTTGGTTGACTCGGGCATATTTTATTTTTATATATTTATGTAATATGGTGTGACTTATGATACAGTTTTCCTCTCTACTATTTCTTCTTTTTAGACTTATCCACCGTTCTCTTAATAGTTCTTGAATGGAGTTTGAAGGTAGAAATTAGAGTATGAATGTTGATAGCATTACTGAATGACTGAATGTTCTTTTTCGTCTCACCATTACTCATTTGGGAATATAGTGAGGCTGACACAAAACGATTTTAACCATTTATATTTAGAGCTGAATAACTCAAATGAGTTTTTAGTGGTTGTTACGACAAATTGTGTGTCGACAGTTAAACGTCTTATTCAGAAAAGAAAAAAAAACATGGTGGAAACAAACTCAATTAGTTTCATATTTTTTTTGTAGATATTAAACATTTTGTGGAATGGAAAATAAGGATGTTACACGATTTGGACAATTTTGCTGTTACACCTGATATATTATATAGATTATATTTATGTAGCGTAGAATCGTCAGTAAATTTAACGTCTCACTAGTTTTAACAATGGTACAGTATCTCTCTCTTTCTTTTCTCTCTCTCTTTCTCTTTCTCTCTCTCTCTATCTATCTATCTCTCTCTCTCTCTCTCTATATATATATATATATATATATATATGTGTGTGTGTGTGTGTGTGTGTATGTGAATTAAAAACTCTCTCATAGGCAAAGAATAAGTACACGCACATGTACACATAGCCATTTATTCTTTCCCCACATCAGACAACCTCACACACACCTGGAGCCCCTGCTGTTTGCCTCAGGGATCTTGATAAGATCCATAGACGGATATGCAACGTAATTGACCCTGATCTGTCATCTCGTCTGCAGTCGCCCTCTGACAGACGCGCCGTTGCCTCGCTCTGTGTTTTTTACAAATTCTTTCACGTTAATTGCTCCGATGAGCTGCTTTCGCTGGTTCCCAGGCCTCATGAATTTAAGCGTCCTACGAGGCTGGCATCCCGTTCTCACCCTTTCACTGTTGAAACTGTTAGATGTAGACGTCTCTTCTACTCCAATAGCTTCATGTCGCGCACCTCTCGCCTGCAGAACTCCCTTCCTTATTCCTGTTTCCCTGACAAATATAATCTCCAACTATTTAAGTGTAACGTCAATCGACATCTCAAGTTGCCTTGATCTATCCACTTCCCTTCTCCACATCCTTTCCCCTTTCATTCCTATCTGCTCTCGCTCCAAATCTTCTGTAACCCCCTTTCCTTGATCAATCCACTGTCTTCCTCCACATCCTCTCCTTTACCACTCCTATCTGCTCTTCCTCCAAATCTTCTGTAACCCCCTTGCTTTGTTTGATCCACTATCTTTCTCCACATCCTTTCCTCTACCACTCCGATCTGCTCTTCCTCTAAACCTTCTGTACCCCCTTGCGTGCTAGTGGCTTCCAGCCTTGCTTGGGGTGAAAAGCTTAAAAAAAATGTATATATATATGTGTGTGTGTGTGTGTATATATATATATATATATATATATATATATATACACACGTTTATTTCCTCCTGATACATAGTCGTCAGTCTATATGCGTTGTTTTTGCTGTACTATTTATATTTACATGTCATTGCTGCATAGTGTGTAGTTTACATTATTTTTCTAGCGGTTATTTTGATGGGCGTTAAAAGTTGTTTTTTTTTTTCGAATTATTCTAGAAGTTATCGTGTGTAAATAATTGTTTATCTGGATGGAGTTTTTTTATTTATTTTTGCTATTTATAATGTCTGTTGTTAACTTATTTATTCATTATTAAGTATTTTATTGTTAGTTTTTATTATTACGTATGCTTGTGTTCTTGCATACACTCGTGGTTTGTTAAATTGTTAATTATTTACTTAATTTTATATTTATTGGCTTGGATTAATTTCTTTTACTTATTATTGGTTTATATTATTTTATTATATTTATTTTTGCTTATCCTTGTTCGTTTTTAGATTGCACTTTTAAGTAACGCAGTAATTTTTTTTTTCGTACCTGCATTTTGAGATGAGTTCAGATCGTTTATTTAATAAGTTGTCTGGGATGGTAATTATAACCATTTTCTCCTTGAGACAAAGTTTACAGTTTTTGTATTTATTGTTGTAAAATAAATTAATTGAAACCAATAAAATTGCAGATAATTTAAGGAAATAATACACAGTTATATTTAGGAGATTTTGGTTAAGACATAACGTTTTTTTTTTGCACTGAAGTTGACGTCTACCAAACTTAGTGATCAAAAAATGCGTTCACTGCAAACACACACACACACACACACACACACACACACACACACACACACACATATATATATATATATATATATATATATATATATATATATATATATACTATATTTCAAAAGTTTGAAGCCACACCCAGATTTGTCATGGGATGAACATGACAAAATAGAAAAAAAAATGAAAAAAAATCTTAGTGTCATCGGAAAAAAAAAACGAAATCAATCATATACTTTGACAATATTTTGCAACGAACGCCAAAAATTTGTGATGCACTTATTAAGACTGAAGGACGATAATTTGATAAGAACAACATTTGATGATAAAATGCTTCCTTTTCTTAAAATAAAATTTCTAATAAAAATATGAATAATAATGTTCTCTTATTTAAAGTAGAATACAACTACTTTTGGGGTCAATTTTATATATATATATATATATATATATATATATATATATATATATATATATATATATATATATCAGTGTCTTTCACAATTTTTTAAACAAAATGATTGGGCACAAATGATAGAGTAATAGAAATTACATTTATTGAGATGTAATGGATAAAATTTTAGGGTCTGAAAAATTTTTACTCGCACATATGAACCAACTTTATCAAAAGGATCACTAGAGGACATACTACAGATGTCTGTTGTTCAGTTGAAGGCACTGTTAAATGCAAAGTTGTTGATAATGCGTGCACATTCATCCTGGGTGATCGCTTGAATCTTCTCAGTGATGGCTGCCTTCAATGCAACACCGGTGCGATGGTTACCCTGGTAGTTATTGTCCTTGAGGAATCCTCAGACAAATAAATGTGGGAATTCAGGTAAGACGATTGAAGTCCACAATACATTCAGGCTTTTCGGCTAATGTGACGCCGCCAAAACTTTCCACGGGGAAATGCCAGGGTAACATTAGCAGTGTGAGGAGGAGCACCATCTTACTGGAACCACTGTTCCTCCACATCAAGGTCTTCACGATCGTTGGGCTCTTTTCATTTGAGAGGTTACTTTTTATTACACCCGGTATATATTATTATTATTATTATTATTATTATTATTATTATTATTATTATTATTATTATTATTATTATTTATTTCCTTTGATATCTGCCGTTTACACATATTTTTCCGACCAGGGACCTAAGGTTAAAAATGGTATCATGACACTTTCCACTGCAAAAAAAAAAAATTATTACATTGATAAAGCCCTTCGTAAAGTGTGGGCTGTACTTGTCAGAATAATTGTTTGTATCTCTTTGAGGCATGGACTTCCAGGGATCCCTTCAATTAGTCTACTGGAATCTTTTCAACCAATCCTAAGGCTCCAACTACAACAGGGATTGTTGATGTTCCCATGTGCCACATTTTTGAGATTTCTATTTCAAGGTCCTTGTATTTTGACAGCTTTTCGAATATCTTCAAAGATACATTTCAGTATCAATAAGGAGACTTTTTTTGTTTGTGGTCTTTAATAACAATGCTTGGGCGGTTAGCTTTGATTGTTCTATCAGTGTGTATTGTGTAATCCCATAGAATTGTGACAGGTCCTATTTCCGTAACCGGGTCTGGGTGGTGTTTGTAGCAGTTTCTTTCAGTTTCCTTCCCGTAGAAGTTACAAATTTTCCAGTGCAGATATTGGCCCACTCTGTTTTTTTTTGTTTTTATTATCAGTGTTCTTATTAACGTAGTAAGAATTTGTTTATATAGCTTATTGTGGGTAGTTTGTTATGGCGGTTATTTTATTTTAGTCGTTTATTTGTTTATTTATGTGTGTCAAATTATTGCTTGTTTTTATTTATTTTTATTTTTTATCTTATATATTTATTTATTTATTATTTTTATTTTGATCAGTGTTTTTATTAACGTAATAAAAATTTGTTTATATAGCTTATTTAATAGTTTTGTTTTTGTTTGGGAAGATAAAGCTATTTGTTGAATTTTGGGGTTGATTGTTGTGGTTTGTTCTGACTATTATTTTGGTGGGAACAGTTTTTAATTTATTTATTTGGATTTATTATCTTTATTTGTTTTTTCTAAACGGCTAGTTTATCGGTATCGGTTATTTATATATTGGGATGTATTTAGATCAATTAATAATACTTGTTATTTATTTGTTACACTGTATATTTTTTCTTTTTGGTTTTCGATTTTTAAGTAACGCAGTATATTAATTTTTATTCATGTTTTTTATCGTTATAGCTTTTTTTCGTCCGATTTTTTGTTTTGATTTTTATAGTCTAATATTTTGGTCATAATAGTTTGCTAATTTGTTTTATTTATTGATTTTGTTCATTATTTTTTATTCTATTTCGTCTATTCTAACAGGTGTGATTTGGTAATTTGTTTGGATTAATTTATTCTGCTTATTTTATTGTCATTTTGTTTGTTTATGTATTTATTTATTTTTTCCGTTTTCTATTTTTAAGTTACGTAGTAAAAATGTGTTTTCATGTCTGCATTTTGAGATTAGCTCGGATCTTGTATTTAATAATCTATTTTGGTCTGGGAAGGTAATGATAGCTATTTTTTCCTCCAAGCAAAGTTTGCAAGTTTTTGATAGATTGTTGTAGGCTGATGTTTTTTTCCTTATTTTCCAAGATATTTTTGGTGTGGTGTGCGTTTTTCTTTTATTTTCCAGATATACTTAGAAAGCATTGTGCTGTTCGCATATTTACTATTTGTGAAAGATGTTTTGTGTACATATTTTCTTTGTTTCCAGGGTCCTTCAGTTACTCACATGTATACTTTTTTTTCATTATCTGGTGATTTTATCGTGGCTTGGTAGATTACGTTGTTTTGTAAACAATTGCCGTTTAAGGGACATTCGTTTTTTATTCTGCAGTTGCACGTGGGTTTAATTTGTTCGTGTGGTTTGTTAATAATTTTCCTGTTGTGCTTTTTTATTATTTGTGCCATGTTCTCGGTGCAACTGTAGCTGATTTTTACTGTATTCTGTGTAGGGTGCTTGATTCCGGGAAGTGTTTGTATAAGAGTTTGAAGAATATTTTTCCTACGTTTGGTTTTACGTTTTTGCTGTACGGTCTGTTGAACCATATGATATTTCTTTTCCTGTTGGCCTTTTTTTGTGTTCTATGGTGAGTATGTGAGTATTTCTGGGAATCCGCTATCTTTTAGGTCTGTTTCGTAGTTTTTCTTATCTTTGTTAAATATAGATTCATTGAAGGAATTGTCAGAAAGCCTGCGGTTAATCGATTTTGGTATCTGTTTGATTATAGAAGGCGGGTGGTTGGCAGAGGTGTGTATATAGAGTGGTTTATCATTGGGTTTTCTGTATGGTTTGTATAAATCTACTTCATTTAGGTTAGTTTTTATATCTATGTCGAATCCGTTATTTTTGAAAATCTTTATTATTTCTTTTCTAGTTTTGTCTGTGTTTTCTTTGTTGCAGTTTCTTAAGATTATGAGACCGTCGTCCCTGTAGAGTTCTGTGTCATTTCTATCTATTATTTTGCTTAATTCGTGTAGTAAGTAAATACCTACGATTTCGCTTACGCACCGTCAAAGCTTCCCATTGTAGTGTCAAATATCACATCTTTCTTTATCCATGCTTCTTCATGGTGAAATAGTAATGATTTACGGGAGTGCTTAATGATGTCGATTTCGTTTGGTTTTATTATTATTTGTTCCTGAGCTAAGTTGATGGCCTTATCTAACATGCGTTCTTTTATGGATGGATAAGATTCTTTCATGTCTAATTGTAGGAAGTGGAAATTGTGTTTGTTATTTATGCTGTGGAACCAGTCAATAGTTTCTTTTGTGTTTTTCCACTGGTTTACTCCTAACTTCTTCCTAAGTTCAGAATTAATTTTACTTATTTTACCTAGTTCGCCTTTGGCTGGGTTTATGAGTCTGCAAGCAGGATTGGTTTTGAAATTTTCTTTGTGATCTTTTTTGCGCCTTGCTGATGCAACTTATTCGGTCATCTAGGTCTAATTTTTGGGCGATTGCTTTAGCTTCTTTATTGATATCGTGTTCAATTGTTTTAGATACTTTTTTGTATGTTTTGGTTATGTTGTTCTTGAGTAATTTATTGTGCGTAGGAAAGCTGAGTTTGTATGAATTTTTACTCCCACTTCCATAAAAACGCCGATATACGCAAACATATATAAAACCGAAATTAAAAAAATTAATCTCTTTGTCTGACAATCGCAAATAGCGCGAAACCCAGGATCATTCGTTCTCATTTCATTTGAATATATATATATATATATATATATATATATATATATATATATATATATATATATATATATATATATGTATATGTATATATACACACATTGTGTATTGTACATTGTGTATCCTTGCTCATTTACTAGTATTCTGACATCCCACCCTATTTCTCTTGCGTTTACCGTCGGATTTTCTTCTTTACATCTTGGTCGTGCTGCAAATATTTTTCGGGCCTAATGCAGCCTCAATATTAACTTGTAGATTAAAGTGTATTGCATTCAAATCACATTTGACAAGAATCTAGACATTTCACATATTGGCATATAATATAACATTGCAAGGTTATATATTTCTCTTAATACCATAGAATTGTACAATTGTACGTTTGTATGATGTCTTTGTTATGGCATCGAATGGTATATTGTTCGCCATTTTTGTGACATAAGTCTTAGACGCGATGCTTTAGCAACTTTTATATAAATCTCAAAATGTTCAGTGTTCAGCCGTAATGTTATTGCAAAACAACAAAGAGAAAACTAAGAGTCATGTATTTCCTGGAAAGATATTCTTTGATCAGCTTATGCTTGTGTTATTTTTAATGCCAGCCGGATGTTTGTCTCTTTTCTTATTTTCTCCGAATGACTCATAAACTACCAATCCTTTGTAATGTACGTCAGTGAGTAATTGTCGTTGTCTTCTTCCATTGATAATGACGACGCTCATTAAATCTGATGAACATATCAGCAATCATTATTATTATTATTAATATTATTATCATTATTATTATTATCAATAATAGTATTAGTAGTTGTTTGGTTTGTTAGTTGATTTTGTTTAGCGGTATATCAACGTTTATGTATTATTTAATGCCGAAATTTAAATATTCTGAACGTAATTATATGGTTTCAACAAAATATATTTTGAACGCAAATGTATTTACCCATAGCTGAGGGGGAGAAGAGGATTCATACCTTTCCCAATGATATTATCACGTAAGTGAATGTAAAGGATTCGACTAGAATTCGAACTCGGCTCTCCGAGCCGCTATCCATTACTCTAGCTCCTCTAATACTAATACTGCTTCTACTACAAATTAGTCCTGGGTAAGACGATAACCTACATCCGGCAGAAAGGACTCTGATCGGGAAATTGGAGGTTTAGCGTTGCATGGAAACCACCTTGTTCACAGATTCATCCTGACTCCCGAAGGTAGCAACTGTTTGGGCCCCAGCCCTCGGCAAATAGTGCCCACCTCAAACAAAAACAAAACTATATGAAAGTATAAAAAACCAGCAATTCATTTTTATATAGTAAAATTACTAATAATATGTATTTGTAGTAGAATTACCAACAATTCATTTTTAATAGTAAAATTACTAATAATATATATTTATGGTAGAATTACCAACAATTCATTTTTATATAGTAAAATTACTAATAATATATATTTGTAGTAGAATTACCAACAATTCATTTTTGAATAGTAAAATTATTAATAATATATATTTATAGTAGAATTACCAACAATTCATTTTTATATAGTAAAATTACTAATAGTATATATTTGTAGTAGAATTACCAACAATTCATTTTTATATAGTAAAATTACTAATAATATATATTTATAGTAGAATTACCAACAATTCATTTTTATATAGTAAAATTACTAATAATATATATTTGTAGTAGAATTACCAACAATTCATTTTTATATAGTAAAATTACTAATAATATATATTTGTAGTAGAATTACCAACAATTCATTTTTATATAGTAAAATTACTAATAATATATATTTATAGTAGAATTACCAACAATTCATTTTTATATAGTAAAATTTCTAATAATATATATTTGTAGTAGAATTACCAACAATTCATTTTTATATAGTAAAATTACTAATAATATATATTTATAGTAGAATTACCAACAATTCATTTTTTAATAGTAAAATTACTAATAATATATATTTATAGTAGAATTACCAACAATTCATTTTTATATAGTAAAATTACTAATAATATATATTTGTAGTAGAATTACCAACAATTCATTTTTATATAGGAAAATTACTAATAATATATATTTATAGTAGAATTACCAACAATTCATTTTTTAATAGTAAAATTACTAATATATATTTATAGTAGAATTACCAACAATTCATTTTTATATAGTAAAATTACTAATAATATATATTTGTAGTAGAATTACCAACAATTCATTTTTATATAGTAAAATTACTAATAATATATATTTGTAGTAGAATTACCAACAATTCATTTTTATATAGTAAAATTACTAATAATATATATTTGTAGTAGAATTACCAACAATTCATTTTTATATAGTAAAATTACTAATAATATATATTTATAGTAGAATTACCAACAATTCATTTTTATATAGTAAAATTACTAATAATATATATTTATAGTAGAATTACCAACAATTCATTTTTTAATAGTAAAATTACTAATAATATATATTTGTAGTAGAATTACCAACAATTCATTTTTATATAGTAAAATTACTAATAATATATATTTGTAGTAGAATTACCAACAATTCATTTTTATATAGTAAAATTACTAATAATATATATTTGTAGTAGAATTACCAGCAATTCATTTTTATATAGTAAAATTACTAATAATATATATTTGTAGTAGAATTACCAACAATTCATTTCATAGCAAAATGGCCAGCAACACATTTTATTTCTAACGGAACGCATACAGTTTCGTTCAAAGTATATTTTGTTGAAACCATATAATTGCGTTCAGAATATTTAAATGTCGGCATAAATAATACGTAAATGTAGATATGCCGCTAAAGAAAATCAACTAACTGCCTACTACTACTACTATTACTGTGCATCGAGTTTTCAATAGATTAGTAATTGATTACTTTCAAAGGACATTAAAAAATGCCTCCGTACCCAATCACTCTCCCCAATATATTAACTTTTAATCATTTTGCTATTGCTTAGTTTTACTGAGATTTTCTTGAAATATTGAAACGTAGTATTATCAATTTTCTTTCCTTTTCTTATCGTCCCTTTATTTGGTCTTTTGGTCGAGGCTGACAGATCTATTTGAATTTTATAATGCATGATTTGGTGAAATATTTTTCAATCTTTGTTCCACATTTAAATTTTAATGAAAATATGTTTCTAAATACCTGATTATACTTCACATATGTTCTAACATAGATTTTCTTACATAGGTATTTATTTACCATAGATATTTACATATCCCTTCTTTTAAAAGTCAATTAACCTTTGCAGTAAAAGTATAGAGTCGGGATCATGTCTCACACGTGCAAAATGTCGAATTAAAAATTATATATAATGTCTATTTTTTTCGAATACATTTTTCAATATTTCTCAAAATCTATATTCCGATATATAATCCTATTCGTGCGGGAGCACCTCGAGGCGATGTAATGGTTAGCAATCTTGTCTTGCTAGAATAATTACGATTGAGTAGTGTGTTCGGTCCTTATTAGGAGCCACCTACTTTCGGCCTTGTGCCACCTTAAATCTGTGCTTGGAGAATCACTATTCTTGCGGATGCTTGTTGGTTCCTTGTCCACTTTAGATGGTGCCATATATTCCTTCTTATTTGTCTATAAAAACGATGTGTTTTTTATGAAAGATATTTTTGGGAACATCTCCAAATACATCCATCAGAACAAATCTATGATATCAAGGTTGCATTTCAGCAAAAATCTTTGTTCTGCAATTAATATGTTTTCTTTCAAAAATTTAAAAATATTCTATCAAATTTTCTACTTTCATTTTTGTACATGCAAATTATGGTACCGATTCTAGACTTTTGCCATCCTTATTTCAACCTTTCCTTTACTATTTTCTCTATGGGTTCCTAGCGTTTCCCTTGTGCATCTGCATAATTTATGTTGGTAAGACCGTTTTCTCCAATAATACATCTTGTTAGGACTTCTTGTTCTCTCAGGATCGCATCACCCTAAAGGTTTTAAAATATTCCACAATTGTATATTCGTAAAAATGGATATGTTAACCCATTTGAGCCCTGACCACCAATTTACTGGTGATAGAGAAAAGTTGGCCTAATGCCCAGCCACCAGTTGAACTGTGGTAGATAAAAATGATTTAAATCGCAGCCACCGGTTGAACGGTGGTTGAGAAAAACGATTTAAATCGCAGCCACCGGTTGAACGGTGGTAGAGAAAAATGATTTAAATCGCATCCACCGGTTGAACGGCGGTAGAAAAATGTTTTAAATTGCAGCCACCGGTTGAACGGCGGTAGAAAAATGATTTAAATTGCAGTCACCGGTTGAACGGAGGTAGAAAAAATGATTTAAATCGCAGCCACCGGTTGAATGGTGGTTGAGAAAAATGATTTAAATCGCAGCCACTGGTTGAACGGTGGTAGAGAAAAATGATTTAAATCACAGCCACCGGTTGAACGGTGGTAGAAAAATGATTTAAATCTCAGCCACCAGTTGAACGGTGGTAGAAAAAGGATATAAATCTCAGTCAACGGTTGAACGGTGGTAGAGAAAAATGATTTAAATCCCAGACAGCGGTTGAACGGTGGGTAAACATTTGTAACTATTTTTATATCTACCGTAAAACATTACATACCAATTATTTACGATTTTTTACTCAGGAGCTCAGGCAGAAGGGTTAAAATTGTCCTGGAACGTAGGGCTCAAAGTGTTATTTAGAGATGATACAAAACTATGGCAAATGGAAATGGTTAATTGTTAATTGTTTTACGCCCCACATCTTTTCGTTTTTTTCTCTTTCTTCTCTCTTCGTGTTATATGCGATATCCGTTTTAGTTGTTACTGCTGCTGAAAGTCCTCCAATTATGTCCTTTCCGTTAATTGTTAGAACTTTTGCGATTCTGGAGTTAATGAGGCTCGAAGAAGTATAGACAGAAATTCCATACGTTAATATTTTATTTATAACATTGATTTATCAGTATCATTTATATTTTTCATTAATTATCACACTTGTGGATGTACGTAGCTTTCGGGTAGGATCAAACCCCAATATTTTTTCCCGAGTACTTTCACCTCGGTTGTAAAACGGATCATTCTTCTTATATGTCCCGGGGGCAATTATAGCCTTTTACAATTATCATATGTTTGCACCACCTGGTAAGGTTTATCTTTTCACTCTACCTTCCAGTCCCTGATATGCCGTCCACTTACCAAGATCGTTATGAATTTTTAATCAATGTTTGAGTCTACTAATTGCTTACAGTACGTATTTTTAGTGTCAAATTCTCAAAGCTCTTTATGTGCCCCACAAATGTCGATTGACTTTTTTTATCTGAACTTAAGCGTCTTATTATCCTTTCAATTTTACTAAAAACATCCGCATGACACACAAATTCAGTCCAAGGTATTCTCAGCATCCTACTAAAGATCTATATTTTTGCTGTCCCAGATCGCTATTTCACCTGTAAGTATATTGTTAACATTCACTGCCATATAAGAGAATTGATATTAAATAACAGTTCAGTACTCTTCTGTTTGTGTTTCTAAGGAAGATTTACTGTTCTTTTCTTTGTTTAGCTATTGGAAGGCAACATCGCTATTCCAATGTGGCTAAAGATTAAGGTGTTACATTTTTCACCCTTAGTTAAAACAATTCACAGTTATTTAATATTTGGTATCTGCTTGATTTTGTAATCTGCAATTCCTAATTCCTATCTTGTTTTGTTTTAAACAACCACCTATTCTGTCTTCTTACAATTTATAGTTAGTTCATAATTCAACCTTTCTTTTACTTCGTTCTCTATGAGTATCTATAGTTTCCTTTGTGTGTATACTATCAATAATACGCCCTCTGCATATTCTATTTTATTAAGACTGTGTCCGCCAATAATAAAACCTGTTACGACTTCTAGTTCTCTCTCTCTCTCTCTCTCTGTGGCGTGTGGAAAATACTCCTAAACAGTAATGTTGTCTGTTTGCTCGAGCCGACGAGATATCGCACAAAGAATTTCGTTGTTCTGCAACATCACTCGTTTCCATTCAGTCGGATATCTATGAAAATAATGTGGAGATGATTAGTTAGTCAGTAAAATCGATGTTTGCTCTGGAGTAGTTGACTAGAGGTATCGTTGATATGAGGTCATAGAAATCTATAGCAAATTGCAATGGTTAATTGTTATATGTCCCCAGCTCTCTGCGGTTTATTCTCTCTTTATAGCAACATGCGTTCTTAATGTGCTATTTTGATTAGAAAAAATTATATTTGTTGTTCTTCAGGTTATGCAATTTTTATTCAAATTTTAATTAAACGCCATATTCCAATATAAAAAAATACTGATTGAAACTGCGCATTCACAAAAGACATATCTGTTATCTTTATCTCACATTATCTCCCTTTGATTATACCTCGCCATTTTTGTTTTTCGAATAAGTGTTCTTTTATTTTAATCATTTTTCTCTCATTCTAATTTTACTCCGTTTTTATTCTTTTAAATCTGTAGCTGATGCAGTAGGAGGTGCTAAATGCGATAAATGGCTGCTTGCTTTAAAAGCAAAACAAAGCAAAACATTATTTTCAACCAATTTTTTTTTTTTGGTATGGATTTTATCTGCCGGGTGGTCCGAAAGTCTTGTCATCCACTACGAAAAAGTAATGTGAACAATAGAACAAGAAGTAATAAACAGCAGATATACTGGATTCAGTTTATTCACTTTCATTAACGCTGTCACTCATCGAGAACGTCTGTATCAACACCATCATTTTCGTGTATGATATTTTACGAAGCTGCGCATTGTTGCTTGTTACAAAGGTTCTCCGAACGGCGTCCTTCAACTGATGGGTATTCTGGTATCTATCATGTGAAACTCTCCCTTTGATAATATCTCACAGTGCGTTGATATAGGAAATTATATTATCTAGGGTTGACAAGACTTTCGGACCACTTTGTACAATGACCTGTTTAATGTCACGGATCCCAATTTCGAAGTTGTCCGCACGTTTTCATCTAACAATCGATGCCTCACACCGATTGAGAGAAAAGAGCTTATGGTTTCTGGTTATCGTGAATTATGTATTTATGTTATTTTTACGTCATCGTTATTGGTTACCGTTCGACCTTCTATCAAAAAATTTTAATCAGATAATCTTCAATATTTCCTAATCTGGCGTAACATAATCTTTCTACGTTTGTTTTTTTTATTTTTTATTAATTAAGGTTTGTTTCTTAAAAATGTAGGCCTTATAAAATTCAAGACGGGAGGGAAATATTTCAATTGATAGGCTAGTTTTGAATTTTCTTATCATTTTATCGGAAATATTAATAAGGAATCAAGCAGTGTCTGTAATGATACGAAATAAACTATTTTCTAAGTTTCATTCACCCACATGTTTTTTCTTCTTGTTTACCATTCTCCTATTATTTTATTTGTCTCTCGATATCTTTTTTCTTCATATGTTTTCAAATACATTCGCTTTCTATTTTGGTTGGTGAAGATTGAAATGAATCTGTCCAATAATGTAATATACGGTTATTGATAGTGTACTCCACCACAGACCTACGATTATATCACAGTTAAACATCTGTTCTGCTCCTATAACCGGAGTTAAGCAACGTCGAGAATGGTCAGTATATAGATTGGTGAATGACCGCCTAGAAATACCAGCTGCTGTCATTTTGAAAGTGTTATGGGTCCTTACCTATAACTACAGAATGAACTCTTCCTAACACTACGTATACTACGCCTCTCAAGAGAGAGAGACGAATCGAGTCGAGCCGATAGTAGTTCATTCCAAACCAGACTGACAGTCATACTAACACCTTCCACATCTTGTATTATTATTCCGTGTAATATATCTTCGTTATTTCTACTCTTGTGTTCGTGTTGTTCTTCCTTGGTCCTAACCTGGACCATAACAGAAAGTGAGGGTTACGGAATGAGAATTCGAATGCAAATAAAGTTCGATACGTTAACTTAAGCCCAAATGCTCTTTGGAAAGTTCAAAATACACCTCTTCTCCCCCGAGCTATGGGTTAAATATAAGTTCAAAATAGATTCTATAGCCTAGGTTTGCAACCAGTTTACCGCAGAAAGTAACAGCAGCCTACTGCGGTAAATCTTTTGACACGTCAATCATGCATCAAAAAGAGATATAATTTCCTGTAATGATCACTGTTAATTTAGAATCAACTAAAATGTTTTTGCTTATGAGTAAGAATAATATTTGCGTTAATCATGAATATATCGTAAATAGGAATAAAGATGTATCTTATCTTTAAGTTGTATTTTATCTTTAAATCTGTCTTCTTATTTGTCTATAATACTTAAAAACTACGCATTATCGATTTAATTATTTGAAAGTTTGCTATGTATGATGTTGATCGAATAGAAAAGAACAATGGAAATAATAGAGACGACGGAATACAATATATCTATTACAAAAAGGGAAGCTCTAATACAAAATCGACAGCTAGCTAAGAACATCCAGAAAAGAAGCTCTAAAACATTCATGCGATCCGTCAATGCCGTGTAACAAAAAATGATCAAAGCTGTAACCCTCCATAATTTCTTCATAGCTAACTGCTTTCGATTAGCAAAATCATTTCTTATTGCAATTTCTTTTTCGTTGGAGCATCATTAACTGTTGACAAATAACGAAAAACATTAACCTCTTCCTTTCGCCAATGGACAGGATCGGTAGGCAGTGGTTGAGAATACGAGAGAATGTCGTAGTTTATTAATGTGTTTTTAGGTGTTAGATGAAGAAAAGTCTATATTTTTATGAGAGACATCGTATTTCTTTTCCATTTTTTTCCAGCGTCGTCGTCGTCGTTGTCAGCTTTTATCGTATACAAGAATTTAATTTCAACTTAGCCGATCGCTTCATTTAAGACGATGGCGTTGATGACTAAATTCGCCGCCAACTTGCAGGTTCAGGACTAGAACCTTCCAGTTTCACCAAAACCTGCTCCCGCCATTCATTCCCTATCGGCGTATAGTTTTGCAAATTTTGGTTGGCGGTAAAACAAAATCAGTGTAGAAGAAAGTGCCAATGGCGTGAATTTGTTTAAGGTGGAAATCTACTTGTCAGGAAGTGACCCACACTTGATTTAATGATCTTCCTTTGTTTGCACATATGGAATGAAACATGCAGAATACAGTTATGAAACTGCAACAGAGTTGCACTGAATTTGTTATAATTTTGAGTGACGTCTACTGGACCATATCCCTCATGCGTAGCCCTCTTCATCTACTGGTTTAACTGTTGGTACTTGTTGTAATCATGATCCGCTTTTTCCACCATTGTGCTGTTTAGATTTGGTCGCGGTTAGACTGGATCCTCCTATTCGATCTGGAGCTAACTCTGTCATAATTTTCACTGGCGCCTTCTGTAGCATATCCGTCATGAGATCTGTTGTAATCGTTATGCACTTGTTCAACTGTTGGGGTATTTGGAGTTGGCCGCAAAGGGTATCTCTACCAGCCGTTTAGAACTACTGATCGAATCGGTCTCAGTCATAGGACCACGCAAGCCTCTCCACCACGACTAGGAGCGATTATCAGAGCTTTCTAGCGTATGGAGAGACTATTTTAATCCTAACTGCACACATGCAAATCTCGTGTTAAAATTCTCAGAGATTTTTCTCTCTTTTCATATTGTAAATTTGTTTGATTCAGCTTCCCAACACTTTCTTAATTAGTATGCACCGTGGTCGATTGGTTGACATTAGAAGGCCAGTCAGTTACGTCTGGTCTCTACAGGAACCGATTCGGGGGTAGACGCCGCGAGGAGACACCGCTTGGCACGTTGCTAAAACATGAATCCTTGCAACATGACGTGCTAATTTTTTGAGTAAAGACACTGTCATTACCCCAAATATTTAACAGTACATGTCGCGAGATTTCCATTCCAGAGTTGCATAGAATGCACATTTTTACATTTTGTAATCATCTCCTCTTTACAAAAAATAAAAAATCTTTCATTAATTTCTGTCGATAATTCTTTGGCCGTACTTATTCATTCATTTTAAATGTATAGATAAATATCTGTGAAGACGGCAGTTGCTAGTCAGTGGGCCCACATATATTTGATAAACCCACCAGATTGTTTTCTTCTTTAAGCATTATTCGACACTTTACTCACTGTTCTCGACATTTCAGCAATGTATTCTTTGCATGAATACTTTGTAATGCGGCATTATTTGTTATTATTATGAAGCATATATTATTATATAAAGCAATATTATTATAAGGCATATATTATTATATTAAGAATTATTATAATAAAGAATATATTATATAAAGTACTATTATTATCAAGTCATCTTATTATATAGAGCCTTATTATTATAAATCATATTGTGGATATATCTGTTTCATTTCTTTAATCATATATATATATATATATATATATATATATATATATATATATATATATATATATATATATGTGTGTGTGTGTGTGTGTGTGTGTGTGTGTGTGTGTGTAACTCCTGCATTCCCTTTTTTTTGTTTCCCTGATAGCTATAATCTCCAACTATTCAAATGTAATGTCAATCGACATCTCCAGTTGCCTTGATCTATCCACTATCCTTCTCCTCATCCTTTACTCTATCATTCCTATCTGCTCTCGCTCCAAATCTTCTGTAACCCCTTGCATGCTAGTGGCTTCCCGCCTTGCTTGGGGTGAAATGCTTAAAAAAAAAAGAAAGAAGTATAGCCTATTCATGCTTAGAAATACGGTTTCCTTCAACGATTTTATAATAAATTAAATAGTTTTTACTCGGAATTATAAATCATCATATTTTAAAAGATATTCATATACAACTGAATGAAACAGAAGAATAATGACAGAACTACTACGATCTGCATTAAATATGAAAATAATAACCCGACTAATTTGGGGAAACATGTAAATATTTAAACTCGGGATAATTGATGGTTTATTCCACTCTAACTGCGTCATTATATTTTGTATTTGTTTAGCTTTACCCATATACATGGTCGGCTTTTATTTACTCTTTATAATAAAGACATGCACAATCTGCTGTAACAATATTTCTTTAACTGAAGGTTGTCATTTTATTTTCTACCTTGCATCTTTTTCATTAAGCAACTATCTAACCTGGGCGTAAAAAGCAATCCACCAACGTCTATGTGTGTGACCAATGGCATCTTCTTTTTGTTTTCTTTTTTTTTACCTACTCATCTTTTTTTATTTATTTATTTTTTTTTTTTTTTTGTCAGAACCAGACTCGGTAATACTTCGCGTATTTAATCACAATTCGTGCGCTTTTTTCACGCTTTATGTAAAAAAAATAAAATAAAATAAGAAGACTTTAATTAAATATGTCAGGAGTAATAACAGCAACGGCCACACAAAGGAAACGTTCCTATTCTTCTTCTTTCTTTTTAATTTTCTATTTTCCTCTCGTTTTGGTGGCGCAAGTAATTCCTAGGAATCTGCCTCGCTTCCAGACTGGTTTCTTTAAGCTGTGTTACACGTCTTATTGAACAAACTGTCTGGAAAAAAATATGGTGCGGTTTAGCTATTCGAACAAATGAGTTGGTATTGTTAGCCACAGGCCAGGCTGGAAACTTGATTGGTAAGAGCGTTAAAATAGTGAACAATCCTCCAGGCATGTTATTCACGACGAACTGCATTTTGTAAACGTATTTACCGACGTCCGTATATAATCGATGATGCTGCAACTTTTCCGAGAAAAGTCGACTTAGCTTAGAAACTAAATGCCAACAAATACGAACAAAATCGCGCAAATCTGCACAAGAAATAACCTTAAACATAGATAGTTATATTTGTCTTTTTAATATGATTCCATATGCTTCGGAAATGGAGGAGATATGTAAAAAATATATCAAAGTCTGACAAAGTATATAATAATGGAGCTATAAAATTAGGATGAATCCATTCAAAACTTGATATCCACTGTTGAAATTGATGTCGCTACAGCTGCTTGTCAGTCGACCTTCTATATGCCATGCCTCTTCAGGGTGTGAATGATCATGCCACTCCACAACCTTTTGTCCCGTGTAGCTTTTAACAAAGTTTTTCCTTTTGCCAAGAGTCCCATCCACTGTAACGTCTCCTATTCACACAGTTTCGTCAGGTAGTAAGTCCGCTGCCTTCGTCTGTTTGCTAGGCTTCGATATGTCCTGTGAGCGTCAAATCATCAAAGTCTTCCTTCTTCATTGTGTGTTATCGAAATTTTCAGCTGTCTTTTTTCTCATTCTGCGTTGTTTCCATTTTCCTAAAGCCTTCTTCGTCGCTTACGCACTCCGGCCATGATAATCTTTTGTTTGACGTTAATACCGATTTTTTTTTCTCGTGACCTTTGGGTAATTTTTTTTTTTTTTTTTATCCCAAAATGAAATTGCTTGTAATTTATTTTCCCAATTTATTGCTGTTATTTAAATGTATTTTTATATTTTCATGTTTTGATCCCAGTTTGGTGCTTCACTATTTGCCCATATTTGGGACTATAACAGGTGCTTCTAACTTGAGTCGGGGTTGACCTGGGAACAAGAACAATTAAGAGGTGATTCCACACTCATCAAATGCTCCCAGTCAGATGCCTTGCTGCAGGATATTGTTTATCGTCATATCCAAGACGGCCTATGCTGACCTCAGCTTCATTCTGTACAACCACAATTCTGTTGTATGTAGTTTTTTTTTATCCCTTTGTTAAGAGAATGTCCGGAGTTCACTGTCATATTCGAGGAATGTTAATGCATAATATTTCAGAATTCAGAGTCTGTCTATATCTCTGAGATGAGGTATTATGTACAGTATTTACATTAGTCGGACTATTGTCCTCATCTTTGTCGCCATATTTGTCACAACGTTTCGGCCGTTGTACGCTCCGGCCTTCTTCAGGTGGTTGGAATTTCGAACCGAACCCTTTATTTCGATCACTGGGGTAGACTGTTCTAGTTCCACGAGCCATGTTTGATGGATGTCAGTTATCAGTTATCTCCTGGTAACGCCTTTATCCACTGTGCCATGTGTCCTTGAGGACACATGGTACGGTGGATAAAGGCGTTGGTTAGATCCAGTGACAGACCCAAAGAGTGTGAGTTCAATACCCGGTTCACGCAGTGGAGAACTTTCAGAGGGAAAATTACCAGGAGATAACTGATAACTGACATCCATCAAACATGGCTTGTGGAACTAGAACAGTCTACCCCAGTGATCGAAATAAAGGGTTCGGTTCGAAGTTCCAACCAAGGCCGGAGCGTACAACGGCCGAAACGTTGTGGCAAATATGGCGACAAAGATGAGGACAATAGCCCGACTAATGTAAATACTATTTCAGAATTCGTTTTCATGGTTTTTAACGAGATTTTCCTGTTTGTTAGTACTTTTCTTAGCTTTTGGAATACATCTGTTACTAACAAAATGCGCGTTCGGATGCTGTCTTTGCATTTTCCATCATCTGTATAAAACTTCTGTATTTGTTTGATGTTGACATGTCGAAATTCGTAGTTCACATGTTTTTTTTCTTCCTCTTACTGGCAGCCATACATTGTCTCCTTACATTTGATCGTTAGTTTAGTTTCGTTTACTTGTCTTGTAGGTCATGCAGCGCTTTTGCTTTGTCTATCATCAACACCGTGTCATCTGCATTCCTTATATTGATATGATTGTGTCCACTAATAATAAATCTTGTTAACGTCTCTCTTGAGATAGCCTCGATCCAGAGGGTGATTAAATCCGGCGAGAAGACCAAACATTGTCTTACAACAGCTTCTATTTTCGCGTACCTACTCAATTTATTTTACTATCCGTATGAAGGCGTTTTTTTCCCAGTATAAAGTCTGGATTATTCAAACAACCTATCGAAATAGATCTAGTGCATTTAACCGTTATAATATTATCTTATCAAATGATTTTGCTATAAAGCGTATGTATATACATCGGGATTTGTATTGCTCTCAACGATGTCATTCTGATCTAAAAACATAACATGTTTTTGTTCCAGTGCTTCTTGTCATATTCCTTGTGTAATTCTGCCTCGCGAGATAGTAAATTCATTAAGACAGCTTCATATTCTGCTTAAGCGAATGCTGCGTGATGTTATAATTAAGACATTCTATTAATAATTCACTAATACAACTCATTTCTATTAACTCATTTCTATTCGAAACCAAGCCGCTCGGAGCGCTGCCGCCGAAGTATCGTCTAACTTAGATCTAAAAGCTCAATGAGAAATAAAGACCTTCTTATCTTCAATCTCAAAAAGCTAGTGTAGTCATTTAGGATTTGGCCAGCTGTTAGAAACAATAGTACCACATCGACCCCTATATAACTAATGCTGGCAAAGAAAATCTCTTTTCCGTCACTTCCTTCCCATATACCACTCTCTACATCTGACCAAGCAGTATTACCATTCACGATTCAAAATACAGACACGTGGACTCTCTGGTCAATAAAAATAT
>OZ038477.1:57249776-57257276 GCA_964036315.1 Acanthosepion esculentum | reverse complement strand
CAGTTCATCTCTGGTGTTTCAAGAAGTTTTGTTGGTTTCTCGCTCAAATTCGCCCTGTACATAATCAAGGGGATTGCAGTCTGGGGATTTAGGTGGCTAGATGTAAGGGGTGATGTGGTCGGATAAATTGTTTTACAGACTTGACTGGGTACTTCTGCTTGTATTAAATGGTACAGAGTCCTGTTGTCAGGCGTAGGGTCGTCCAATAGCCACCCTCTTGACTCATGGCCGCACTAACTCCTAAAGGCACTTGATGCAGGCCTTCATGTTTAGCCTGAGGCCTTATGGGAATATGAATTGAGGGATAACGACGCCATCATTAGTGATCGCTCCAAACACCATGATGTTGCCTGAATATATCATCCAACTGGTTCCGAATCCTCTGCACTGTCCTCAGATTGACACCCAAATACACTGAAATGTTCGTTTTGAAGCTTCCGGCGCGAATGTCAAGCA
Source organism: Acanthosepion esculentum (assembly GCA_964036315.1). Lineage (NCBI taxonomy): Eukaryota > Metazoa > Mollusca > Cephalopoda > Sepiida > Sepiidae > Acanthosepion > Acanthosepion esculentum. The sequence continues at coordinate 57,256,820 of OZ038477.1, read as the reverse complement.
ATACAGCATACCGTTTCCAATTTTCTCGTAAAGTAAATTGTATCATGGTGCTTTTTTTTTCTCACAGACGGCAATCAACTGACCCTAATATATTGCGCATTTGACAAAACTAAAATCACACAATGTCCCTTTAAGAATTTATCCAGAGTACTAGACTGGTGACAAGGTTTCATCAATCCACATTTGAATTGGTTTGATGTAACCGTAAGTTCCATGATAACAGTTTCTTTCCTCGCATTCTCGCACGTGGAACTCCCTTTCGGTCCTATGCTTTCCCGCCAACTTTAATATTCAAAAATTGAAAGGCAATGTCAATCGCTGTCTACTGTCCACCTGGTTATTCTTTTTTGTTCTCGCTCATTCGTAACATTTCTGTTCTCAATTCTTTCACACCAATTAACGCCCTTGTGTCTTAGTGATTTTACGGCCTTGTTTAGAGTGAATGCGAACGTGAAAAAAAAAAAGCAAAAACAAAACTATCCCTAAACTTTGCTCTTTGAGCTCTTTGTAATAGATTCTTATGCTTTGCCATACTGTGCGAATATGTTCACGTGTTCTCTGTCTTTATGTTGTTTGGAGGCTATTTAAAACTATGAAACTTTCTATGTGTAAGCAGAATAAAGTCTTGCATGGTCTTAATGCGATAATTTTGTAATTGATACCTTTAAAAAGCGTCTCATCGACTTTCTGTACAATTATTTTTATTCCGTCGGCATTCATATCTGAGATTGCAAGTGAAATATTTCCCAGAGTTCATATTCTTAAAAACTACACCTACTATTCACTAAACATTATAGTAGTTGGCTTAAGTTATATGGTTTTAGTTTGAATTAATTGAGACACTAAATAAAATCGATATCAACTCGACAAACTTCGACCTAGATAATAATAACATGAAGAGGTCAAGATTGTATCGTTCAGGGAAGAATTCACGTCTGAGTTTATTTCGTAAATTAGCAGTTCGCAGAATAAAAAGAAGTCTGAGTGGAACTTCATCAAATGTGGAATAGAAAGGAAATGAGTGGGTTTGATTTGCTTCATTTTGTATAGCGCGATATCAATCTCTATGCATCATTTCATGCTGAAATCTAAATAATTTGAATACAATTTTCTGGACACTATTTACATTGTTCGGACTATCATCCTCATCTTTATTGCCATATTTATCACAACGTTTTGGCCGTTGTACGCCCCGGCCTTCTTCAGGTGGTTGGAATGTCTAACTGAACCCTTTATTTCGCTCGCTGGGGTAAACTGTTCTAGTTCCGCGTGTCATGGCTAATGGATGTCGGTTATCAGTTATCTCCTTTTAATTCCCCTCTCAAAGTTCTCCACTGCATTAACCAGGTATTGAACTCACACTCTTTGGGTCCTGACACTGGATCTATCTAACGCCTTTATCCACTGTGTCATGTGTCCTTATAGACAGACAATTGTACGACTTCAACTAAATATTTTGAACGCCATTTTATGCCTTCAACTACATATGTATTGTATTGTATATGTATTGCTACATATGTATTGTATTGTATATGTATTGCTACATATGTATTGTATTGTATATGTATTGCTAGTCATGTATTGACGGTATTTTATATATAAAAATATATTGCAGTTATTTGTACTATCAACATGCATTTTCAAACTGTTTTTTTTATGTGGCTGGGGGTGCTCACTATTTGCCCATAGCTGTTACCAATTCCAGAAATGAATAGAATTAGACTCGATGTCGAATTCTAGCTATAAAGATCCGAGCTGATGGAATTAAAAAATACAACTCAACTCGGAACATGTTGTTAGATTGTTTGATTAATTTGTTTTTCACGGCTTATAAAACCTTTGGATGTTATTTACATCCAGAAAATACTTTTAGATTTCAGAGTTTTTTCTGATATAATATTAGTTTAGTGATACAAGTCTTACTAATTAAGATATAGCTGGTGATCGAAGAAGTGGATTCATGCCTTCCACAAGTGTATTTGCGCGGAAGTGAATATAACGAACCCAACGGGAATTGGAACTCGGCTAACCAAATAACAATTCCGATCCGTTAACCTTTAGACCACCCATACATTCAAGTTTATAGCACCTGGTATTCCCAAAAGGGCAACCATCTTTCTACAGACCAAACTCAACGTTGCTTATCTTCGGTGATCGTACGGGAAGAGGTGTTTCAACGTGATGTGTCCATAAGCTGTTTGTCTTTGAAATATAAATTTATGATGGTTCGTCTGTACGGAAAGAGACTGTAGAGTGGAATAAATACAGCCCCTAAAAGGAGGCGTAAACGACGTTGAACATCAAACTCGAAAATGAGGATTCACCAGCTCAATACAGGAATTTGCAGTAATAATGTATTTTTAAACTGTTATATTCCGTGCTAAAATGAATATATACTTAAAAAAACCAGATGGATAAAATAAGTAGAGGTTTATTGTACAAAACCAGTACAATAAGAATAAAGGTAATATTTATGCACAAGGTTGTCGCAAGTCAATCCAGTAGTGAGTGCTACTATTGGAAGGTCGGTAGTTCTCGGGTAAGTCTGTGTTGTACTCAACAGATACCAGCTAAAAATATTTACCAGCCTCCCCACGAGGTAGGATGTGGCACAAGGCCGAATTTAATGTGGGGCAATCCGAGCCCGTAGGCTCGGCCAAAAATTCCCCGTAACCCCGCATAAACGGGTTCGGGTCTGTCTACCTCCCCGGACGAGACTCTCCGCTTCGGCATAACCTCGTCCGGGTTTCTCTCTACCTGAAAACAGAGAGTTCGACAACAGCTAAGAGCTGAGTAACAGATACCATCTAGACAGTATCTACCAACTGCCCCACGCAGTCACATGTGGCACAAGACTCGGCGAAAAAATCCCCGTAGACCCCGCGTAAACAGCATGGGGTGTGTCTACCTCCCCGGGCGAGAAACTGCCCTTTGGCATAACCTCTTCCGGGTTCCTCTCTGCCCGAAGTTCGACCAGCACAGCTGGAAAATATTCCAGTTAGACTCTGTAGTTCGTTGACTTACAGATACTTATAAGAAGTTACTCATGGGAGTGACAGATTATTCCATTATATCATAAACTAATTTGGAACGGCAGATCGAACCAACTGTATTTCCAGTATACTTAGCGAGTGATCGTATATGTGAGTTCCACTTGAGGTGTAGAATATACTTGAGTCTCAGCAGACGTTCAAATCATAGGGCCTAGTTGAGAGTGCAACCGCCATTTTGAGGTCCGATGGACATTTAGCAGATACGACTCCAGAATCGATTTGTGATTACATGTATCAGGTTAGTTTGTGTGGTTCTTAAGATTTCAAAGACTTTTGCAAATTAAAATTATCTTACATCATGACATATATGTGTTAAATTCTTCAACATATATAATTGAGAGTTTCACCAGACGACAAATCGATTTTGTGGAGCGAATATATCGCAACAAACAATGAAAAACCACTTGAGCTATATTTTTGTGAAAAAAAAAAAAACGAAATTATATTAAATCGCCCCGACTATTGAATATGACAGTAATGCCTTTTCCATGCCATTCTCCTGGGCAAAATAAAACTCTTCTCTTCGAGATCTTTACAGACGAGAGAATTAAAATAGCTTTGGTAGGGATCATCAGGCGAGGTTTGTCTTTCATCTTCGCATGTCAACAGCCGCTAAATTGAGCCATAGCCATCATGTCACGATGGGAAATTAGTTAATATACCCCTAGGGGTTATCGAGCAGTAAGCAATATTTTCCTATTGATAAAAGTCTGAGATAAAAAGACATCGAACAATAAAACAATTTTTTCTCTCTAACAATAACGTTTGCATGAGATAAGCTGAATGATCTGGTATTTATAAATTGGTCGTTGGGCCAAAAGAATTATATTCAAAATAAATGATTGCTCCAACCCGCAGGTTGAAGGAAGTGGTGACTTTTTAATAAAACTTATTCGACCTCAAAGCCTAACAAATCTGGAAAAACTACTTTTTGCATCAAAATGCTAGTGACGGCAAAACTAAGTTAATCCCTTCAATTTTCTTTCCATCGTGGCATTTATTTTCTACATAACACTATCGGCATTTTTTAGATCAGAGTTTCTCAACCAGGGTGCACATGGACCCCCAGCGTCCATGTAATATTACAAAGGGTCCACACACAAAAAGTAGCAAGTTTGAGGTCCATGGTATTATTTTCGTGGTCCATAGAGCAATTTCACTTTGGAACGTTTGTTACAACTGAGAATTAGAAATTCTACAGTAATTTACAACATATTAAAATATTAAAAGTAGAAAAACGAGCAGATAAACGAGATCGCGCGATGTAAGTTAACGGCCTTTTCACTCTACTGGTGATTTTGATTGTAAAAGTTAAATAAAAACTTAGAAGAATATATAAAGGAAGGATTACACACATATACATATATATATATATATATATATATATATATATATATATATATATATATGTGTGTGTGTGTGTGTGTGTGTTTGTGTGTGTGCGTGTGTGTGTGTGTGTGTGTGTGTTCTTCGACTATCACTGAAATGAAAAACTCGCAGTGCAACTTCAACCGCAAGGACGTCATTGAATAAATATACATATTTTAAACATTTATTTATTACCCACATATTTTAAAATGGCTCATTACGAGTTATTTTACTAGCGAGCATAAATCTTCTACAGAATTTAGTTATTAAATACAGGTTTATTTTCATTGAATTAGATTGACTTCAAAATGAAGCATATACATTTTTCTATTTTTATAATACATTTCCTATACTTATCTATTAATAAAAAAATAAAATCAGCTTCCTTTTTCATCGAATGTTTATTGGGGGTCCACAAAAAAATTTAAAATTAAAAGTGGTACATGGGTAAAAAAAGATTGAGAACCACTGTTTTTGATGAAGAGTTATTTACTCTATAAATTGTCTATACTCGTTCTCTCATCTTTGGTGTTGGTATCACAACATACCCGCCGTTGTGTCCTCTGGCTCATCATCAGCTGCTTGCCGACCTGAGTTAATACATCATTTTTCAGTTCAAATTAATAGATGTAACCGTAAGTTCCATGCTAACAGTTTATTCTCTCGCGCTTCAAGCTTTTGGAAATCTCTTTCGGCTCCTTGCTTGCTAATCAACTTTGATCTTTAAAAATTGTAAAGCAATATCAATCGTTAACGTCTGTATTCTTCAATCCTGTTCTTTTATTGTTCTTTAAACTTAATAATGTGTTTTATTAATTTTTCTCATATTCTTTCACTCTCAGAAATTCCTTGCGTCAGAGTGCCTTTATTGCCTTTCTCAGGTTAAATGATTCAATTAAAATCCGAGCTGAATATGTTATGTAATATACAGGGTAGGTTGTTCTCGTTTCCGCTGATCATATCTACGGTTATCTAGTATAGATACATCGTGTTACTAGTTAGCTAAAGCTCGCCCTGTTTCCAACGAGTCTATGCCTTCAAAGCCCGGTTCACGAATAGAACTTACTATAATTTTATCACTAATTTCGTGAAGCATCGCTCAACTCCGATCTCATCTCTTAGGAGAATCCCAAGTGTAGAAACCTTAAAAAATAATCTGCCTGCTAGAACATCTCTTGCTGGAGCTTGTCATGCTTGATTGCATTCATAGACGCTTCTCTTTTTATTGCAGCTGTGGAGGCCTTACTTTCATAAACCTTTCTTTATTTATTATCGGTTCCAATTTGGTAGAGCTACAAAAAGAGTCCTCATAGCTTAATATACTAACGATAAAGAGAAGTTTACCCCTAACGACAAAGACCTGTAAAGCTTATTAATTACAAATATTTTTCTCCTTGGTATGACGATTTTGCTACATGTTTATTAGATTGATATAGAAATCCCTGGCGGAAAGTTTATAGGCATCATCATGCTTATGAAGGGTGTTCCAATAACTTGGACGGGTTTTAAATGTGAATTAAGTTTAAGCGTCTAATAATTTTTTGCTTTTTCTTGCAGATATAACAACTTAATCTTTCCATGGTTGAAATTGGAAAAGACTTCAGTTATCGAAAATGGACGTTCAAACAGAAATGCATTTCGCAGTATTTTTTGGTCAACATGATCGACCAACAGAGAGTGCAATTATAAACGATGTAACGTTGTTGAGGAGAGGTTCATTTCCTGCGCGCGATGACGAATAGAGGTGTCTAGATTTTCGGCCACATTCTCGTGCACTACAGCAATGTTTTCAGCTCTACGGTGTAAATGAACACGCAATGGTGTTTTCACATCTGCCAAGGACCCAGTTTCTTTGAATTTACGAACAATTTTTTTCCATTTGCAATCTTGAAACCTGTACATGTTGTTTGATTGTTACTCTTTCCAAGGTTGAAATTGCCAAAGACTTAAGTTGTTAAATCTGAAAAACAGTTAAAAAAATCTTTAGACGCTAAAACTTAATTCACATTTAAAATCGGCCCAAGTTATTGGAACACCCTTTATTATCAGATGAGTAATCTCCACAGCAATGACAATTTGAGATAGCGCAGGCTGATGCCCATGTCAAGTTTAAACACTAACGTCAATCTTCAGAATGTCATATCCCATACATTTGCAGATAATGTATCTTACTGTTCGTGAATTGTCGTAGTACATGCAGCCGTCTTTGTTCGGCTCATCATCCCTAAACTATTGCAAAAATACGTATTATTGCTACAAACGCAACCGCTAAACCTTTCTGAACTGCACTCGTAAAATTATGTAGGATGGTGTATTTAACTTTTCCGTATGGATCAATAAAACATTAATCATTTATTTCCATCTCTTTATTTATATTTTGACCAAATATAACAGAAATGTGAATATATACTTCAATATATATTAGAAAGATCATTATGAATTCTACAGTCAGATATCAAAATCTGAAACTAAATAAATCTCCATTCCAAAAGCCAGATCAGACCGTAGATGGAGTACTGCTGACATAGAAGCGCAGAAGCTACCCAATCTTCACTTTTGATAGAGTTCAGGGTTGGACTTGTAGAGCTCAGGACGAGGGAGCATATATATATATATATATATA
>OZ038477.1:57209776-57247276 GCA_964036315.1 Acanthosepion esculentum | reverse complement strand
ATTAGAAAAACAAACGAGCTTATTTTGAGCTGCAAATATGCAAACAAAAGTATAATTTGTTGTTTTCCTGTCTTTGTTTAAAACTTTATTTACTGTTTATGTTTTTTTCCGAATGAACAACACAGTTACATTTTCATCGAATCTAACACAAAAACAGTCATAAATAAACTGAAAATTCTGAAATTGTTAAAAATGCATCACCGCAATTATGGGTGTGCGTATGCGCGCAGGCGCGTGCACGTGTGCATTTGCGCGTGGGCGTGTGTGTGCGATCTTATAATGAAAGTATAACTCTACAATTGTCACTTAGGGTACGTTTATTACTGTATTGAGTGGCTAGATTAAGCTAAGATTTTATATATATATATATATATATATATATATATATATATATATATATATATATATATATATATATATATATATTACAAAGTGTTAATCATACCTTGAATTAATTAGCAATATTAATTAGTGCTAATTAATTCAAGGTATGATTAACTCTTTGTAATGTTAAATATATGCTGCCTATTTTATTATATATATATATATATATATATATATATATATATATATATATATATATATATATATATATATATATATATATATATATAAAAAGATGTGTTTGGTAATCCGTATGGATAATTCCAGGGAGGATATAATCCAGAGAGCTCAATGTAAAAACAGAGAAAATATTAATTATATTAAGAAACAAACAACATCAATGGTTCATGGTGTTTATAATTTAAATCGCTTAGATATGTCTTGAAAGGGAAAAGTGATTGAGGGAGTGAAAGATAATAGATATGCAAACAAAATTAGGAAAAGAAAATGGGATAAAAAAGAAAAGCGATAGATGTATTTACATCTATCTTAATAAAGCAACATAAAATAAAGACGGGGAGTCGAGGAGTTTGTTTGACATGCTGACCTCTTTATCAATTATATTCGTCAGAAAATTGAAAGGGGAGCGAAGAAATAAGTGTTAAGAAAGAGACAGAAAAGAGAATAAATATATATATATATATATAATTATACATATCAGATAGAGAGAGAGACGAGTCTGGGAAAAAGAAAAAAGAAAAAAGCATATATGCGGAGACTCAGACAAATAAGTCTTATGATCGGATTATTAAACTTTAACATTAATATTTAAAAATATTATTAATAATTATAATAATAACTCAAAGTAAAAAAAAAACAAAGGTCCAATAGAAAAAAAGATTTTGTGTAAAGGTTCATTTTTATAAAAGATGTAATGATGTTTTTCGAAAAAAGTGAGTTCCTCAATCAAGAAGTGCGAGAAAGACAATTGCTAGCATATAACTTACGGTTACATCTCGCCAGTTCACTTCTAACCTGATGTAATCTCTAGTACTTTGCAAATATTCATACAGTCTATCTGCCATAGCAAAGAGTTCATTCAAACGATTACCATGAAAATATTTATAAAAAATGCACAGAGAGGCAACCTTATGTTAGTTGGCAAATCACTGAATTTGTACCTCCATATTAAGACAAATAATATTACAGATTTTTCTTTGGATCTTACTGAGCGTCCGTAGTTATCAGAGGCAATGGCATCAATATTCTAAGCATGGACGAATCGTAGAGTTATAGGTATGCAAGACAGATTCCTGAGGGGAGATTGTCTCGCACGACACAGTAAATTGTCTGTCTTAGCAACTGACATAGCAATGGATATAGTCTTTCCGCTTCATGTCTACTGAGATCGTTAGCCCGAGAAGACGCAACAAGTCACTTTCCTGGAGGTTAGCATCATCCATGCTGATAGAAGGATGGCAATGAACTCTCAGGTGATTAATGGAGATAAGATTACTTTTGGAGGCGCTAAAATTGAAAGCCATCTTTTGCCCCAGTTAAAGACTGTCTTAGTCGTTTTGTATATCGGCTACTATATTGACCTTGTAGGATAGATCAGGCTTATTTTCAGGGCAGGAGTAAATGGCAGTGTAGATAGCAAGTTGAGAACAGATGTCATTGTGTATATCGTTAATGAAAATTTAAAACAACGTATGACAAATAGTCGAGACCTTGGGGACACCCACGTTAGTACGAAAGGATCTAGACGAGTGGCTATTCAGGATATCTTTATTTCCTGATTCGACAGGAAATACTGGATCAGCTCAAAAATGTGTTTGGGCACACCGTAACTTTTTAGCTTGTGGAGAAGACCTGAATGCCAGACCTTGTCAAAGGCTTTCGAGATATCAAATGCTACAGCCCGGGTTTCACCGTTTTTTTTATCTAGAGCATGATAGACTCTTTTCGCTATTATCTTCAGTACATTAGTAGTTGAACTGGAAAACATAAAACAACGTATTGCTTGTCTGAGAAAAAGCCCTGCGATGAGATAATGATCTAATTCACCATTGATTAGAAACTGTAGGAGTTTCTCAAAAATATGTCTAATAGGCCGATAGTTGGATGGGTCGGACGATTCAAGAGAATTGTTGAAAACTGGAACAACAGACGATGATTACCAGTAGATAGAAAAGCAGGAGACAGCGAGGTACTTATACAGATTAGAGAGAACGGGATCCAGTTCGGGTGCACACTATTACAGGGATACCATTGGGATACACATGCTTTGTGGGGATGAAGATTAAGTGGGAAGTTCGTCAGGGATATTCCAGATAAATCAAGAGTAGAATTTGAGGAGAATTTAAGGCAAATCATTCAGCTTTATCAGCAGAGGAGTATAGCACCTCAGAATGTTTGAAGCGGACAGGAATAGACTGATTTAATACCATATTGCAGAGCTGCCAAGTTGTTAGAGATTCAGCGTACTTCATTCTCTCGGCAAATAGTAGTACTTCGAGTACTCACTTACATTTAATACGGGTAGTAAAGAATAGTCAACTGTTATGCAGAGAGCTGCCAAGAAAATAATGGTTCTTGTGTGCTATAGCGGCAAAGCATGCTGGTGTGAACCATGAGAGGGCCATGTTTCACCTGGTATTTCCGAGAAGGGATGAAAGTGTCCATGTTGTCTTTGAGACAAGAATAAAACCGCAGTGCGCACAATTTTCAGTTGGGATGTTGAAGATATGAGTCCATGTGGCGTCACGAAGAAAATTAAGGAATGAGAATCAGAATGCTGGTAACGGAAACATGTTTAATGGATAAGGCGTTCCTGTTTCATGGATGATTTGAAAGCAAAATCAATAGCTAGCACAGAATGGTCCGAGTTACCAAATGGGCAGTACTGCGAAGCTCCGGAAGAGCAAAGTAATAAGAGGTAAGAAATAAATGAAATAGAGAAGCCTGTTGCTTGGTTTGACTCGGGAAACCAGTAGGGAATTCCACGGGAAGAGGGTGAGCGATAAAGAAAATACGATAGCTGACAGTGTTTAGTAGCGAATGACAGAAGCACATGAATCCGTAGTCAGCGTCCTCGAGAGGAAATTCCCTGGCCATTGGAAGATTATCCCGGATGGAAACACCAAGGCCGTGCTGGAATCCTTTCGGCAAAAGGCAAAACACCCTGGAAAAATGCATTGGTAGCAATTCAAGTTCGTTTTAGTAGGAAAAGTATATCTGACCGTTCCAGGAGAAAAGATGCAGTAGTTGGAAATGATACCAGAAACATTGGAGAAAGAAAGATTGAGCGGTGTAGGTGGCTTTTTGTTTTCTGGTTTAGTTCTAATTCTTATTTCTTGTGATTTCCATTAGATATGTTTTGAGGAGAGAGAAAAAGGGCCACGATAATTGTTATTATCTATTGTCGATGGCAATAAAATCAACCTGTGCATGACGGAGAGCAGAGCATAATGTGTTCTCAGGGATGTCCACCTGAAATGCATGCATAGTCACCTACCCATGCGTGACATGTCACAACAGATACCCCGATATTATACGACTGTTGATCAGAGCAGCATCTCTAAGCGCTACTAAAGTATTCAGGCTTCTAACGACGAGGGTAAAGCAGCAGCCAGGAAAATGCCAACCCGGTACTATCAAAATGTAAAGTCACAACCACTGGCTAGTCTGACCACCAAAAAGTATATATATGATATAAGATTGTATACATATAAGATAAGATTATAGACACACACACACACACACACACACACACACACACACACACACACACACACACATATATATATATATATTACATGAATCATACAAAAAACAGATATTGAAGTCAATGATTTAAATGGCGAGAATACATATTCGCAAACAAATTTAATAAATGTTTTTTGTATGAATGATTCATGTAAAGTAAATTGAACTGCACCACATACTTGATATATATATATATATATATATATATATATATATATATATATATATATATATATATATACACACACACACAAACAACAATACGAGTTCTCATATATCATTAAGAGATAAGTAGAGAGATTCAATTTCCTTTGAGTCAACTTAAGTAACCAAAGCATTCAGGAATTTTGTCTCCAGCCTGCCTTTGAATTGGCAAACATAAAATGTTGTTAATGATTTGAGATAATCGTAAAAGTCCAGTCTTTTGAATATATGACCAGACGTCTGGCTTTCGGGTGCTCTCAAATCTTCCGGAAAACAAAGGGGATGTGTCCCCCAGCCGTTATCCATATAAACAGAGAGAGGCAGGATGTCAAGCAGAAGGGATCCAGTAGTCAGTTAGAAATCAGTAGTCACCGAGACCAGTTGCAAGTAGGTAGGTGACCTGTGAGTGAATTAGTGCCCAGCGTCCACAGAAAAAGGGCCGAAGGATAAGTGATGCCTCATATTGTTGCTATTTGCCAACCAGAGAGTTTAAAAAAAACAATTATCTTTATTCTCTGTTGAATTCGATTAAGGCCAAGTCGACAAAACTGTGAACATAGCTAGCCGTGTGTATACGCATACATCCGACCTTCGATGTCATCAGGTTGCGCAGTGACGGACAAGCGAATAAGGTCGTCACACAAATACATACACACACACACACACACATATATATATATATATATATATATATATATATATATATATATATATATATATATATATATATATATATATATATATATATATATTCATTGCTAATTTTATATATATATATATATATATATATATATATATATATATATATATATATATATATATATATATATATAAGCATTTCACCACAAGCAAGGCGGGGTGACAGTAGAACCCAAGGGGTTACAGAAAGTGGGACCGAGAGTAAAGAGGTGTGATAGAGGAAAGGATGAAGAGAAGGACAGGGAATAGATCAAAGCATCTGGAGATTTCGATTGATATTACATTTGAATAGTTGGAGATTATACCTCTCAGGGAAAGTAATAGGAAGAGAATTAATCGCGTGTGAGTGCGTACATTCGTGCGTGTGGATGTTGCGGCAAATTGTTGTTTTTCGCACTGAGGCCATTAATATCAGCAGGAAGTGAAATTTATTCAACGCTAGACGATTTTTCCTTTATTAGTTTGCAATATTTTCATGTCTAACTTCTATAATAATTGTACCTCCCTCTCTCTCTTTCTCTTTCTCTCTCTCTCTCTCTCTCTCTCTCTCTCTCTCTATATATATATATATATATATATATATATATGATTCCATCGCTGCATAAGAGTTCTCATGTTTTAAAAACAGAAGCTAAAAACTTCAATTTATTTATAGAAATTAAATTAAATTAATGTACTTAGTTCTGTTTCATCTTCAAGCGAATTTTGGAATAACAAATTTTGAAATTTACGGAGCTTTATAAGCATATACCTTCGTAATATTAATTTCTATAGAAACGGAGAAAAACAATCATTTTAAAAAGGGTCGATAGGGCTTACATTTTCACTGACAACTATTGTATCAACATATTAGTTACTTTCGAAAAGAGGTTAAGTCAAGTTAGGGTCGGGATGCCTATTTTCAAACGAATGATAACATTCGTTCTACAAATATCGTCTGGTCTATTTCAACGACAGAGAGTTTTTGGCACTTTTTGTTTCGCCATTAAAATTGTATTTGCATACATAAAGATTTTTTTTTCTAAAAGGGTTGTTTGCATATGAATACCTCGTATTGAACTAAAATTTGTTTTTTTGACGACTTCATAAAGGGTTTTTTATTTTGATGATTGGGTTAAGTTTTGAAACCTATTGCTTTAATTGAATTTGTTTATAAACTTTGAAATTTAAAAAAAAACTAAGCTAATTATTTAAGACGAATATTTGTCCGTATAATATAGGCTCTACTTGTGTATTGAGCACAGTTTATTTAAAAAATAAAGCAAAAGTACTAAATAACTTTGGATTATTAATCTAACGGTTCTTTCCTATTTTTCTATATATTTGCACACACACACACACACATATCTATCTATATATATATATATGGTCTCGTTTGGGTTGTTATTTGGGATGAGGGCGGGATGAAAACAGGCCGCCCGAGAATCATTTAGCCAGTCCGATAATTTTATGGGGGCCTCTGCTGGTGGGAGTGGGCGCGCATGTGTTTTTGTTCCTTGAATAGGTAGTGAGTAGGGTATGCGTGAGCGTGTATACTGAGGTGGGTGTGTGTGATCCCTTGACTCATTAAAGAGTGTGTATGAGATGATGTGCGTACGTGGTAGGATCTGTGTGGGTGTGGGTAAGTAAGTTGTGATTTGCAGGGTTATATATTAGAACTATCTATATTGTTAGTTTATGACTGGGCCCAGCTAGACAATATGTTTCCGAGCGCCGTCTACACTTACCTTCAAGGAATCCTAAAATCTTTCTAATGTTATCTTATCTAAACTTTTCCTTTATCTCATTATAGCGGATTTAGCATTGGTTTTGAAATCAGCTGTCCTAGGCGTGCAGATGTAGATGTATATATATATATATATATATATATATATATATATATATATATATATATATATATATAGAGAGAGAGAGAGAGAGAGAGAGAGAGAGAGAGATAGATAGATATATATATATAGATATAGATGTGTGTGTATTGTGTGTGTATGTATGCGTTGTAGGGGTCTGGGCGGGAATATAATAATTTATCGCCTATGGGGTGTGTGTGTCGCCAAGAAATGTACACTCTTCCGGTATATCTTCGGACGTTTGAAAATACGCACCATTTTCTCACTGAAACCCCTCTTTAAATCTTCCGTCTGTTAGATTGTAATGCCCTCTCCACCTTCGGACCTCCCTGTCTCTCTCGTCTGTGACCCCTCTAAAGAGATCGCAGGTCCCCCCACACTCTCACACATACTCTCACTAATTTTTCCCGGATTTTTTGTTCTGTTTTCTTTTTGAATCTGTAGGTCTGATGAATTGGATCGTTCTTACGATTCCAATGGAATAAATTATGACCATGGAATATTAGTGTTTAAGTCTTTTTATTATATATATATATATATATTTATATATATATATATATATATATATATATATATATATATATAGATATATAGATATATATATATTTATATATAAATTATGACCATGGAATATTAGTGTTTAAGTCTTTTTATTATATATATATATATATATTTATATATATATATATATATATATATATATATATATATATATATATATATATATATATATATATATATATATACGCACACACATTGTTCAGTGTCTGCGCACCAAGACAGGTGAAACCAGTGTACCTTTTCCTTTTTCTTGCCCATTATTCATTACACTAATCAAAAGAGATCTTTATAAATATTTAACAAATTCTTTAGTATTGGAGAACTCTCCCTAACATATATAACTTAATAATCTTTTATGCTGTTCCATGTCCCTTTAGGACATGGCTCTCCAAACTTTCCTATCCCTGGTGAATCCAAGGAGTTTTACTCATTTTACTACGCCAACCCCCGCTCGCCATCCATTCAAACTAGCTTTTCATGTGACTCGATCCTTTTCCCTATCACTCTTGTCATCAATATGCTCTCTGTTGGTTAACTTTTCTAAGCACTCCTTCTTTAATGTGTCCCAAAAAATTTTATTTCTATCATCCTGATACTGAGTATAAGCGTTCTTTTAATTCATTTAGTCTTTCTCTTTGCTTACCCGCTCCGTCCACGGAATTCTCAGAGCCGTTCCAAAATAATGTACACCCAAGCGAAAGAAGTTAATTTCCATGCCTACCGATATTTTCAAATCAAACTTTCACTTATTTTCTTTTTGTAGGGCATTTGATTTATGTAATTTTGACTTAAAGAGAACACGTTTATATTAAAACATATGCTTCGGTTTATAGTCGTTTATCTTATAAATTCAATGGCACTACGTGCGAAAGAACGCTTTCCTGGTTTTTAGAAACCTAATAATTATTTGGACAAAATAACGACTACAAAATGAACTCTGTGGCAGATAAGAATAAAATAATTTTTCCAGAATTGTAAGAAATAGTTTATGGCTAGTAGTATAAATACATATTATGAGGGAAAGAATATTCATAGATCATTGCTAATGTGGTAGTTATCATGTCGAATATGAAAAGATATAAACGTCGAACAAAATTAACAAGATATATGAAAATATCGATGTTCATCAACATATCAGTATATCTGGACATTGTCATGATGCTGTTTACACATTCGTTAACACACACGCGTATATATATATATATATATATATATAATAAAAATAGCTGGCCACTCGTATTCCTCATCTAATATGGCGGCTAGCCAATCCTATTGCAGACGACGCTCGCTCAGGCACATTTTTGTTTGTTTAACAGCCACAGAGCCCACCTGTGGTTTATACCGCAACTAGGCTGAGCAGACCGTAGTTACAGTTTCTGGGAGAGAGCATGTTATCTAGTGTGATCAACAATTTGAACAAGGCCAACACGCTCAATTCCTCGGCCACGGTGACTTGTGTGTTTGTGCTAGCACTGCTTTCGATTGCCCCAAAGAGTTTCGTCTACCCAATTTCAATATATATATATATATATATATATATATATATATATATATATATATATATATATATATATATATATATATATGTACGTATAGTGAGGGAGAAAGACCGATAGATATTTTCATACATATTTTTAATCCAACATTATTTATTAATAATATAAATAATATAAATAGATTTTAGAGTGTATACTGTTTCAATTGGTGTACGTGTTTGATTTCTTAAATAGCGAAATTTATAATATCAGGCGTAGATTGATAATTTAACAGTTTATGTCGGATTAGGAAATAAAAATCCATTACTCTTTTAGAACACCCACACACACACACACACACACCACAAACACACAGATATATATATATATATATATAATTATAAATTATAGCTCTATTATATGCGATATTACATATATATATATATATATATATATATATATATGTAATATCGCATATAATATATATATATATATATATATATATATATATATATATATATATATATATATATATATATATATGTAATATCGCATATAATAGTGCTATAATTTATATAAGATATATACATTAATGCTCACCGGTATCACAACTCATGCCCAGCGCAATCGTCAAGTGCTAACTGAAAAGTACACATGGCGATTGTATTGCGAATAGCTCTCATATTAAATATCAAACCATATCTTTTAGTACAACAAATCAATGTGCGATATTTCATATATATACATATGCAGATATTTAGAAAAATATGAGAAACTGGAAAATTTCATGATTATCATATTTTTCTAAACACTATTCGCTGATATATACAATTATTCAAAATTATATATCGTTATGTCATGTGCGTGTATATATATATATATATATATATATATATATATATATATATATATATATATATATATATATATATATATATATATACATATATATTATATATATATGTATATATGTATATATATATAATTATATATATATGTGTGTGTGTTTGCGCGCCCGCGAGTTTGTGTGTAGATAGATACTTAAACATATCTCGTGTATTCATTCACCAGAGGTGAATATGAAAATTAACACACAGTTTGGCACCGACACATAGACACACATACAAATGCCTCCAACCCATAATCACCTTTTCACTTGACACAATAAGTTCACATAATAATTCTTTGGATAATTAATCGCTCTACTCACCACACACACACACACACACACACACATATATATATATATATATATATATATATATATATATATATATATATATATATATATTTATATATATATCATTGATAATGGCTATTAAATTTATGAATGCACGAAAACTGAATGAAAAGCTTAATCGCAGTACATTGTCAGTCGTTTGTAATAAAATTGACATATATATATATATATATATATATATATATATATATGTGTGTGTGTGTGTGTGTGTGTGTGTGTGTGTGTGTGTGTGTGTGTGTGTGTTTATCTGAAGCACAATTTAAATATATGCACAACACAGCAGGATAATTGACCCATCATTTTCCCGGATTTTATATATATATATATATATATATATATATATATGTATATATATATATATATATATATATATATAAAAGTAAACATAGAAATCAACACTTAGAGGCGACAGTCTGTTTCATGCTAGACGCAATCGTCTGGCCTGAGGATTGCGTCTAGCATGAAACAGACTGTCGCCTCTAAGTTTTGACTTCTATGTTCACTTTTTATTTACACACGCTCTATCTCTGATATTGACCAATTTATCTCATAAATATGGCTGGCACACCTTAAGACTATATATATATATATATATATATATATATATATATATATATATATATATACAGATATATTTTAAATTAATTGATTTAAAATATGGTTTTTTTATCGCTACACAGTGATAACCATGTTTCGAAAATGGAAGCCAAAGCCTTTGAATTCAATTTTCTTGCCAAATTAAAGACATTAGTTCCATTTCCTCGTCAAGCGAATTTTGGAGTAACTTATTTTTTTTAAATCTACGGTTTTAAAGGCATATATATATATATATATATATATATATATATATATATATATATATATATAGGTAAATATGTGTTTGGTAATCCGTATGGATAATTCCAGGGAGGATATAATCCAGAGAGCTCAATGTAAAAACAGAGCAAATATTTGTATGACAATGTTTAACGGATTTCGATTCTACGGAAATAAATTATCACCATGAACCCTTAAAGTTGTCTATTTTATAATATAATATGTGTGCGGGGGGATTTATTCACCAGCTATGTTTTCTTAAATGACACAACAAAATAATATATATATATATATATATATATATATATATATATATATATATAAATATATATATATATATATATATATATATATATAATCATGTTGAGTGTACGTGTGGACATGGTTATATATCTGTAGATACGAGACAGATATAAATCAAACAAGATATAAGAGGAAAAGTATGAAAATACACGTCCACAAGTCAAATTGTTAAGAAGACAGAAGCATTAAAGTTTCCTCGTTCATTTTATATTCATATATTCGTTGCGCATTAAGTTTTACGGGAAGAAACGACGACGGCTCATCGAAATCTGCTTATTTAACGGAGAAAGATATTGGATTCACTTTCGCCTTCACTACACGACTAAAAGAACTAAATGGCAAATACAGTATCATACTCAAACAGACTAATATGTTTACGCTTTACCAAATAATAGCTGAAAACGATCGATATAACACTGATACTGTTTGATATACATAGGTATAGTTTATTTTTTAATATATTTCTTTAACTTATATATGCCCTACCTTTTTGTTCTTTATTTCTTTCTCTCTCTCTCTCTCTCTCTCTCTCTCTCCCTATCTTTCTGTCTCTATTTCCTTCTTTCTTTCTTTAATTATTTATTTCAAAACTCTCTTTTATCTGCCTCTCCGTCCTTTTCTAGTCTATCCATTGAAACATGTCTACAATCATTTCTTGCTTTCTTAATCTTATGACCGTTTTTTGTCTGTCAGTCTTCTTCTTTCTCCCTCACTCATTCTTTTTTCTGCCATCTTACTTTTTCTTCTCTGTACTTCATTCTTTGTTTTTTTTTTATCAGTCTTGCCTAATCCGCCCCTCCCACTCATTCTTTGTCTCTACGATACTTATTTTTTCTTTCCCTCCCTCCCTCATTCTTTTTCTATGTCAATCTCAGTTTTTCTTCTCCCCACCCCGTCATTTATTCTTTTTATATTAATCTTACTTTTTCTTCTTCCCCTCATTTCTTCTTTTTCTCTGTCAATATCACTTTTTCTTTTTCGCCCTAATTTATTCTTTTTTTTATATATCAATCTTACTTTTCTTCTTTCTCGCCTCACTCATTCATTTTCTCTGCCAGTCTTATTTTTCTTCTCTCCACCTCACTTATTCTTTGTCTACTCTCATTATTTTTTCATTCACTTCTATCATTATTTCGGTCGGTCAGACAATTTTAGTTTCATCCATACGCACCCGAGATATTTCCTTCCTTCCTTTAAGCTCCGTTCCTCTTTAGGACGTTGGTGACAACTGATCTCCTAACTTTGATTAGCTCCAAGCAACGATTGTCGCCATAATATCCCCCAAATCCCAATTCAGCTATCCATTTGCACAAGATCGTTAAGTAGAAACTTCTTTCATCATTATGTGTCCAAGAAATTTCTCTTTCTCTGATTCTATGTATAATTTTATTTTATACCAATATTCCTGAAAACTTGCTTCAGGTTCACATATTCCGCACATTATACTCTGGGTATCATTATGTAGAACCACCTCCCTGCTGTCTAAAGTCGCTTCTTCATCTTTGATGAAATTATCTAGCATTTGCTGTCATATTGATATTGCAGAGCAATCCAGTTCTGTTTTCTTTGTTTTAAAGAAATCTTCGTATTTTTTAATAATATTTTTCACTCTGAAAGCCATTTTTTTTCACTAATATAATGGCCCTTCGAATTTCTGTGTCTCAATTTCCGTCGTCTTTTCTAACACTTTCAATATAATTACGTATTCCCCAATCTTATTATAAATACCCTTCCATTACGCAGTTTCAATTTACACAACTGTTTTTTGTTTCCGTAACGCATCAGGAACAAATAATAGGGAAAGAAGGCGTAGATAATTTAACACGTATAGGACATATTGGATGTAGGATATATGTAAAGGAAAACAGTGAGTAACCTACCTGTCGAACTCGTGTAAATGTTTGGCGGAGCTGGAAAAAAAGCGACACGTGAAAGGAAGTTGTAGAGACAACTTCTTGACTGATATTCACTTTGTTCTTCTTATATTTGACCTTGACTTTATAATTGTTTTCTTTATACTTGCCATCGTTCTGGCGTTGATTGACTTTTTTTTCTTATCATCGATTATTATCCAAATTCAAAGGGAACAGATTTTAAATTTTCGAAATATTTCATTTATTTTTTCTGTATGTTTCCATATTCTCTTTTGAATGAGATAACCAAATAGCAAGAAATATATATCATTAATTACTTATGTTTACGGTTATATTATTCAGGTTTCCTGTGAATGGCTGTATAAATAAATATCCTTATGTATTTAAAAAAAAAAAAAGAAATCTCGCAGACACTAATATTATGTTTAACAAAATTAAGAAAATCCTGCGATGGTTTCAAATTGTCCTTCCCGATCATATTTGATCTAAAACAAAATGGCCGAATGAGTTTTCTATTCGAACTTAAGTTACGAGTGATAAAGAAAGAGTATTTGATCTCATATAAAAAGAAAAAAAAATATCAGCGAGGAATATGGCCAAAGTATGCGTATGTATATATTAATTTATTGCTTAAACTTTATTTTTAATGAACACCCATATTTGAGTAAATGCTCTGTTATTATTTATTTATAAAAAGTTATATTTATTTATTTTCAGCTACTGGCCTGAATATTCTGGAAATCAGCTTGGGGAGTCTAGCAACACCGAACCGTATACAGCTACGTGCAACGATAACCAAACCCATAAGACTAGGATGTAGTTCAGGTGAATCTATATATATATATATATACATATATATATATATATATATATATATATATATATATATATATATATATATATATATATATATATATATATGTGTGTGTGTATATATATATATATATGTGTGTATATATATATATATGTGTATGTGTATATATATGTGTATATATATACATATATATATATATATATATATATATATATATATATATATATATATATTTGGAACTTGAATAAGTTCTCGCTAACTTTTCATGAGAAATAATGTTTTATTTACAAAACCTAGAAAGAAACATGTCACTGAAAATATTGTCCATCGCTAGCCACTACTTTTTCACATCTGTCCGGCAGCATTTGAAAACCACGTCGGAAAAACGACACATCTTTTGTGGCGACCTTTTTCGCATCTTCATAAGTATGAAAGTGCTGATCAGCCAGGCTATGTGCCATCGATCGGAACAAGTGATAATCGGACGGAGCAATATCTGGGGAATAACGTGGGTGTGGTAGGATTTCCCATTTAAGCGTTTCCAATTAGGATTTCACCCGTTTTGCAGCATGTAGCCTAGCGTTGTCATGTTGAAAAATCATTTTGTCGTGTTTCTGCTCGTATAACGGCCGTTATTCTTCAATGCTCAGCTCAACCGCAGCAATTGTAGTCGACAGCGATCTCCCGTAATGTTTTCGGTCAGTTTGAGCTGTTCATCATAAACTATACCCAGCTGATCCCACCAAATGCAGAGCAGAAGCTTCAAACTATGGATATTCGGCTATGCTGCCAATGTTGATGCATGCACGGCTTACTCCCCGCTTAATGTTATCGTAGTATCCACATTTCATCGCCGATCACGATACGATGCAAACAAAAAACATTCCTTTTCTGCCGTTGAAGCAGTTGTTTGCACGTGACAAGACGACGTTCGACGTCTCTCGGTTTCAACTCTTATGAAACCCAATATTCTTTCTTTTGAATCATTCTTAAAGCATCCAAACCTTTCGAAATTGTTGTTTGATCAGCTCCTAATGATTCTTCAAGTTCAGCTTGAGCCTGGCATGAATCTACATGAAGTAATGCCTCTAATTCTTCGTCTTCAAACTTTTTCGGTGTAACAGAATGTTCTTTATCTTCAACATCAAAATTCTTATTTTTCAAGCATCTAACCCAATCCCTGCAGGTTGATTCCGACAGAGCATGATCGCCGTAAATCTCAACAAGAATTCTGTGTGCTTTAGTTGTAAATTACTTTTGAATAAAAGAGTGCAGTAAGATTCCCCGTAAATACACTCTCTTTGACACGAAATCCGACATGATTAACGAGATGAAAGACAAAATTTTCTACATTTCGACGTAATGTCATACATTGAATTTCAAGCTTGATTACAGTACTTCCTTATAGATGTGTTACCATCTGAAACTAAATGCAGGCAGTTCTTGGAAAACTGCGAGAACTTATTCAAGTTCCTAATATATATATATATATATATATATATATATATATATATATATATATATATATATGTGTGTGTGTGTGTGTGTGTGTGTGTGTGTGTGTGTAGCACTAGTTTGAGGTATTGTTTTTGAAGCCAACATTGTTGTTTTTTCAGTGGGTTGCTGGATGAAAAGCATTTAAAGCAAGTAGGAACATAATTATCCAGCCTCGCTCCGAAGAGTATTCACATATCTATGTGACCACGAAACTCCAAAGTTAACATGACGGAAATACTGCTCAGTTAATTGAAAAAAATTTTTTTCAAATTAATTTCACACACACACATATATATATATATATATATATATATATATATATATATATATATATATATATATATATATGAAAAAGGTCAAGTTCGACAATTATTTTAATATATTTTCTGTTTATACGTAATTTCATGGATATTTAAGTAATTGTTCTGTTTATATTAAACAGCATTTACCGGTCTGAATTTCCGAGAAATCTTATAGAAAATATGTGTCCTTCGACAGGAATCGAATTTGTATCCTGCACAGAACCGCCATACAGCCGGATGTACTATACCATTTAGCTTCAGAGGAAGCAACTGGTTAGCAAGTTCGAATTACTCTTTTTAAACTAAGGATTGTCCATCATTTCCCTCGAACCCTCATATCTGCTCGAAACGTATTTTAACATAAACAAATGTCACCATATACTAAGTCCGACAATCATTTTAATATATTTTCTGTTTATACGCTATTTTTATAGATACAAATATTAAAGTAAATTGTAACCCTAGCCTAGTTCCTCTCATATTCACAGTCAAGCTTCTTAGTAGCCTTATTAAAGGAAGAGAGAAAATTACCATGTTGATATATATTCATTTATTCCGAGTACTTTCGACATTAGCACAATGTCATCATCAGGCTGTTGTTTTTTCTAAGATAAAATGGTTGCGTTCATCACTTTTAAAGATAAAATTGTTTTGTTCATCTAAATATTAAATTTATCAAATAAGCATAAACTAAAAATTCTTGAAGCTATCTGTATTAAAATATTGAAACAAATCATAAATATAATTAAATATGAATACTGCACAAACGCGTTGTAAAATGTTTACAGTAGAGAGTGTAAATTATTCAGCTTTTAACTTTAGACATTTCATAACTTAGTTACCTCCCCTGACGTTTACGTAAAATTCAAATCATATAGTACATAACCACAGCGTTTTTCACTTCACAAGTAAAAACGTTGACTTTCAGATGAACGCAACAATTTTTGCCTTAGGAAAAATAAGACCCTGATGATGACACTGCTAATAAAATTCTGTACGTAGATAAATATTTTATAGACATTTTGAATTGTAGAGTTTCAAAAAGCGGCATGTCTACCATAGACACAACATGCAAGTCTTGATAATTGCATAAAAATAATTACTTTTATTTAGAACTGGTTTTTAAAAAATGAAACCAAAACGTTTTTTTTTAAATTTTTTAAACGAATTTCAAGTTGAGGATTTTCAAAAACATGAATAATAAAATGTTTAAACTCTGTTACCTTGCTTACATATTCTTAAAGTGAACTGAATGTATATGCGCATTTACAATACAATTCACGACTATCAATTACGTAAATTTTTGTCTTAGTAATTCATCCCTGAAGATGATGTTGGATGAGATTGAAAGTATTTGTGAAAAATAAAATATATTGCCAAATTTAAGTTTTCTTTCTTTCAATTTTGTAGCATCACTAAAAAATTTATCCATGAATTTGAGAGGATTAAAATAAATTTCATATTATCATCCACACACACACACACACATGTATATATTTATTTATTTATTTATTTATTTATTTCTTTCTTTCTTTCTTTCTTTCTTTCTTTCTTTCTTTCTTTCTTTCTTTCTATCTATCTCTTTTATATATTAAAAAGAAAGAAAGGAGGCACGGTTGATTAATGGATAACGTCTTGGATTGAAGAATCGGAGAGCCGAGTTCGAATTACAGTCGAATCCATTATATTCACTTACGTGCTAATACCCTTGGGAAAGGTGTGAATCCTCTTCTTCTCCCTCCAGCTATGGGTAAATAGCAGGACAGACTGGGTCCTATAGCCTTGGATGGCAACTAGTCTAGGAGGAGGACAATCATGTATTCAAAACCTGCGGAGTGTCGTTTGGGGACCTTGTGTCACTTAGTGCACTAGGTCTCTGTATGCAGCCCTTCAAAAGGTATGGATGGTCCTGCACGAAAACTTCACCACTAAAATCAAATCTCATGTGCTGCTGTCGGTTTCCTTGGAATTGATCTGCTTGACCATCATACGTCGAATTCGACGGGAGAGTTGAGTATATATATATATATATATATTAAATCCATATTTGTATTGGTTTCATTTCATTTATTTTGACATGGCTAAGACTTACATGGAATGTCGTTCAAACAAGTTTCCTTTTGTGATCTTTGACAATTGAACAGTTTTTAAAATTAGCTTATGACTTGTAAACAACGAAAGAAGGGGGAATGAAAATATGAACTCAGTTCAAAAGCAATGGATTTGTTTTTCAATTGTTGCAGTGATTGTTCTCTGTTTACTTTTCAAGAATGTTATTTCATGCAGAAATCCTGCAGGATTCCGCTAATTCAACTTTCGTCATTTTTTTCACCTGCTGTTTTAAAAATCAATACATCGAGATCATTACCCTATTTTGATTGCCGTTGTTGTTTTGTTTAAATTTCCTTTGGAATACAAACAACTTTCGCCAGCACGACGAAATATCTGTTTACTAGAACAATTAATCTTTATGTTTGTAAATTTCTACGAAGGAATTCATTTCTGGGTAAATAAATGTAAAAGTGAAAATGATTTCCTAACAAACAGACTTAATTGAAACTGCGGTGAACTTAGCCGAAATGTATTTTCAGTTTATACACTTTTCAGTAGTTTAATTTAACATGGTTCGATTCTCAGAAAAAAAAAAGACAATCTGTCATAAATAAATATGTTTAAAGCAAATATGCAAATTTATTACAATGGCTTTATTTTAATAAACAGCAGAACAATGAAAACATTTATTTTATTGCATTTAAATAAAGACAGCGTGACTCAATAATTATCTCTCCCACATGCCCAAATCTATAGAGTTGCGAGTTTTGGTGTGTGTGTGTGTGTGTGTGTGTGTGTGTGTGTGTGTGTGTGTGTGCGCGTGCGTGTGTGCGCGTGCATGCGTGTGTGTGTGTGTGAGTGAGAGAGAGAGAGTAAGTGTGTGTATGTGAGTGTGTGTGTGAGAGAGAGAGTAAGTGTGTGTATATGAGTGAGCGTGTGAGAGTGTGTACGTGTGTGAGTGAATGTGTGAGTGTGCGTGTGAGAGAGTAAGTGTGTGCGTGTGTGAGTGTATGTGCGTGTGTGTGTGTGTGTGTGTGCGAGTGAGTGTGTGTGAGTGTGTGTGTCTGTGTGTGAGAGTGTATGTCTGATTAAGTGTGTGTGTGAGAGTGTGTATGTGTGTGAGTGAGTGTGTGTGTGAGTGTGTGAGTGAGTGAGTGCGTATGTGTGTGTGTGTGTGAGTGTGTGCGAGTGTGTGTGAGTGTGCGTGTATGTGTGTGAGTGAGTGTGTGTGTGAGTGTGTGAGTGAGTGAGTGCGTATGTGTGTGTGTGTGTGAGTGTGTGCGAGTGTGTGTGAGTGTGTGTGTATGTGTGTGAGTGTGAGTGAGTGTGTGTGTGTGTGAGTGTGAAAGTGTGTGTGTGTGTGTGTGTGTTCAGCACGTAATTATGTATTTCCCTGATATGTTTTATGAGTCATCCAACGAAAAAACGAAAGTTTGATTTGTATGAATTTACGTATAAAGTTAGTTTATCAATAAATTGTTTGTAGTGCATTTCGGCATTTAAATCGTGGACATTTACAAAATTTAGATTTGCCTTCTTCATGATAATTTTAAAAATATGTCGCAATTTTAACCAAGAATGCCAGGATTCCATTTTCACCCATTGTTACAGGTTAAAAAAAACCGGTGTATACAAATAATAAATAAATAAAATTAAAAAAATCAGTGATCATCATAAAATTAGAAACACGTTCTCATCGACAGAAATATTTGTTATGTATGTAGTGGAATTTAAAAGATGTTGTTCATTACGCGCCACTTCAACATGTAAGGACCATCGCTGCAGATATTTGCTGCCAGGAAACTGATATGGTAAACGATACATTTCTTTGAAAGTGCCCTCTTTTGGTAAAAAGATATGGTAACGCAAGAACATACACCTGTCGTTTTCGATGCATGAGGTTATAGCTTCTAATTTCCTAGATTGAACATCCAGACCTTCTTCACATATGAATTCATGGTAAATGATTGTGCAGAAGCAACCACACTTTTCGGAAGAAACGAATACAAATCACTGGTGCATACAGTATGCCAAGCCGGGGCGAATCCAGCATTTTCAGTGAGAGGGGCCGTGTTCCTCAATAAAAATCTTAATTCAAAATTCTAAATTCTGTCATAATATACATTATGCTATAGAAGTGAGTAGAGAGTGTTCATATATATATATATATATATATATATATATATATATATATATATATATATATATATATATATATATATATATCAGGTCATCCCATAAGTTCTGTCCGAATTTTGAATAAAGAAAACAAGTGACCAAATGTTACATTTAATTACAGATTCAATCAACAATGTATTTTCCCTGAGTATCTATGACTTCCTTCCATCTATTAACAAGCTTACTGATTCCATTACTGTAAAATTATTTTGGCTTTGATTCGAATAACTCACAAATGTCAATTTTAACATTTTTCTGTTTTACAAAAGCTGTTTCTTCCAAATGATTCTTTAAGCTACGAAACAAATAGTAGTCTGAAGGAGCAAGGTCGGGAGAATAATGTGGATGAGGAATTTTGTCCCAATCAAGTTCTTCGATCTTTTATGACGTGATTCTTGCTGTGTGTGGTCGCGCATTGTCCTGATGAAACATCACCCGTTTTCGATGCACTAGAGCAGGTCATTTTTTCCTCAAAGCTTGGTTCAAACGCTCTAATTGCTGACAGTATATTTGAGCACTAATTGTGGCATTAGGTGGTAAGAATTCAAAATGGATTATTCCTTGGCAATCCAACCAGATTGAAAGAAGAACCTTTTGCCCATGAAGTTCCCTTCTCGGCTATGGCTGGGGTCCTTCCCCTTTACCAAGCTACTGTCTACGACGCTTAACATTTCGATAAAAGATCCATTTTTCCTCGCCAGTCACAAGTCTATCCAAAACAGGTGAAACAAGTTGGCGAGAATGGAGAGAAAAGCAGATATCAACTCGGGATTTGACGTTGTTTTCAGACAATTCATGAGGCACCCATTTTCCAAGTTTAGGAACTTTTCCAAGTTGTTGAAGATGACGATGAACAGTTGTATGGTTTGAACTGAGAACCACTGACAATTCCTCAACTAATAAAGCAGGATTTTCTTCAAGGGCTTCTTCAAGAAGCTTTTCATCAAACTAAACTGGACGACCGGTTCGATCTTCATCTTCAAGGGTGAAATCTCCACCTCTGAATTTTGCAAACCATCTTCTGCAAGTTCTTTCATTCACACATTCCTCTCCATAAACTGAGTGAATGTTTCTAGCCACTTCGACTGCTGAGTGACCTTTCTTGAACTCATAAAGCATTATGTGCCTCAAATGATTCTTGGGTACTTCCATGTTAGCATGGTTTTAATCAAACAAAATTTTATTTTATTGTTCTCTGAAATACGATTTGATCAGTATAAATGCATCTAAACATAAAAATAATGTTCAGCTTAATTAGACATTATAAAATACTCTTTAAATTTCGTTCATTTTAACAAAAAGTTACAATTCGAACAGAACTTATGGGAAGGCCTAATATACACAATCACACATACACACACACACCGACAAATATTTAATATATTTTCTTTTACTATGTTATTTGATTACATACAATGTATTTAAGTAAATGTTCTGTTTTTTTTAAAACTGTATTAATTATATTTACCGGCCTTAATGTAATTAATATAAACAGTATTTGCACATTGTTAACTAGATGCTCCTCTGTAGCTGAGTAATGTAGCAGGTCAGATGAATTGACGGTTACGTACAGGACACAGGTTTGATTCCTGTCGGATAATGCATAATTTATACGAAATTTCTCGAATATTCAGGCCGGAAAATTATGGCTGGATATTATGTAGATTTACTAATATATATATATATATATATATATATATATATATATATATATATATATATATATAGAGAGAGAGAGAGAGAGAGAGAGAGAGATAGATAGATAGATAGATAGATAGATAGATATGGACTTCAATATCCACTTTTATATTTACATACGCTATATCCCGGATATTTAGTACTTTAGTCAGTAAATACATCATACCTTAAAACTACATATATATGTATGTATATATATATATATATATATATATATATATATATATATATATTTTATCATATATATATATATTTATCATATATATATTTGTTTAACATACAAAGAAGCATACTGATGAAGCATACTGATGGATCTGAAATCTAATGCATACAATAAACTGTGGCTCGTGATTATAACTGACTGGTGATGTTAATAGGTAGATATTTTGCCTTGGTGAATTATGATGGTTACAGTAAATAATCACTTCAATTCAACAGATTTGCTTGTGAGTTACCTAACCTGTACTTGTTATAGATACGAAAAGTCTTATTGTTAACTTTTAAGGAAAATGACAAGCCCGCAAGAGAAAGGGCAATATGTATCTGATACAGAGTGTTTGGATTATTTATGAACAATCTATATATATATATATATATATATATATATATATATATATATATATATATATATATATATATATATATGCACACTGACACACGAAGGGGAGGAGTACTTTAAATGCAATAACAATGGTATTTTATGCAAAAAAGCGAGTTAACCCCTTTACACGTAGCGTGTTTACTTAATTTATAATTTCAAATTTTTTTTTTAAATTATTTTTTTTCTATTTTTCGGCTTTCGAACTTAATTAGAATGAGATAAATTATAAAAATTTATTATAATATTTTAGACAATAATAATAAAATAAACTATTCCTAACGTACAATTTTAATTTATCACGATGAGAACGCGAAAATTCATAATAGTTAGACAATATCCAGCACCATATATATATATATATATATATATATATAAATATATATATATATATATATAATATGTGTGCATATTAAGGCAGAATTCCTTTATTCACACGTTTGGTTGTATAATCTACATATATTATGTCTTTTTTTACTTAATCCCCTCAAATGCAGTGTTGTTATTAAACACTCAGAAATTTATGCGTGATTTTGGCAGGATTATATACATAGGCATTATATATATATATATATATATATATATATATATATATATATATATATATATATATATATATATATATTACAGGAATCATTCATGCAAAAAACAATTTTTAATAAAATACAT
This sequence comes from Acanthosepion esculentum, assembly GCA_964036315.1. Classification (NCBI taxonomy): domain Eukaryota; kingdom Metazoa; phylum Mollusca; class Cephalopoda; order Sepiida; family Sepiidae; genus Acanthosepion; species Acanthosepion esculentum. The sequence goes on along the minus strand of OZ038477.1, from coordinate 57,224,357 downwards.
TAACCTCGAACCCGTTGATGAATGTTATGATCCCTGTTTAGAAATTCCAGTTGTATAAGGTCTTTTTTTACTACAAGCTTTCGATTGTTCATACAATCATCCTCAGTTATAGAAATAGATATCTTTTTTACATTCAGGTAATAACAGGACAACGACAGTTAAGGTGTACTCCGAAATAGCTTTTTGGGGAAATGTGTTATTGTTATTGTTAACTGTGAAAAATTGATTGCGAGAGTGATTCTTGCCATTTATATCATTAACTTCACTATCTGCTTTTTGTATGAATGATTCATGTAATGTAAATTGAACTGCACCACATACTTGATTTATATATATATATATATATATATATATATATATATATATATATATATATATATATATATATATATATATATATATATATATATATATATTGAAGACGACAGACATGTTACTCCTATTAATGAATGCATTCACGCAAAGAATAATCTAAAAACCGAGCTAATTATATATGCCACGTGTCCACCTGAGATCTTATTTGAACACGCTATGCCACATCTGGTATTGCTCACCATCATTTTTTTCTTTTTCCGTTTTATTACATTAAGAATAAATCTTGATGACCGGGTCAGACTGAGGGAAACTCTGTTCCTTTCTTTTCTTCTATTAAAGAATTTTACGACTAAGAAGTTCAGAGTTTAATCTATAATTGCTCATTTCGTTCCTACTTGATTTTGACTCTGACCACATTTGGATAACAAGTCAATCTCTATTTTGGATGTATCAAGAAAAGTGTAATTATTATTTTTAGGTCAAAATCTTGTTATATCTCTTGGATTTCTATAGAAAAATCCAATAATATTTACAAAGGATGGGAAATACTTGATACACAATTCTTTAAACTTGATTTCATTTACAGCATACTCCATATTTCCTATCAAAGTTCTGAATAATGAGACGAAAATCAACTGAATTTCGCTTGAAAGCAATATCAGTGAAATTTTAATTATATTTAACAATGATTTAACTATTCAAAATTCAAGATAATATTTTAAAACTATATTCTGTTTACCTGTGTAAAAAATATGATCAAATATGCAGTAAATTGACTGGAATCAAAGCAGAGTACAAGTAAAGAATGATTTGATTTGTCGTTAAATTTATAGCTCAAATGATATGGGAATAGGCAATATATAGACAGTTTTATAAAATTAGAGTACTTATTTAGATTTATATGGCGTTTCTTTTAAGAATTTGGGCGATTAGGGCTCTCTCCAACTTCCTCTTTTTGTTACTTGAAATTACTTTTCCCTCTTGACTGTTCCTGTTTATTCATGTTCTGTTATCTATTCACGCATACAAGGTAAGTATTTATATTCGATATTTCTCTATGACCTTGATTTTTGCATTATATTTGAGTCTTAAATTCTCCAAACCCATATACCTCATTATATCGCCCTGAAGTTTTGAACTAACTCTTTCGGATTAACAGTAGAAGGGCCCTTTTATTCTTACTTTGATTGAAAATCATAATTATTATGTTCAGTCCATTGTATTCTCAGTGACCTTCGCAAAGAGAACATCCCTCTCATTTCCAAACTTTTTTTTTGTGAAGATAACTATAGAAAAAGCCAGATATTTGAGTTTACTACTATAGAGGAAACCAGATATTAGTGTTTCTAATCTTAATAATTTTGAATGTGTTTTTCATAAAAACCGTATAAACTCTCTTCAGGGATCGTCACAGAATCACGATCTGGGTTTTTCTTTTGGTTTTTGTTTTTTAAGCTTATCACCCCAAGCAAGGCTGGAAGCCACTAGCACGCAAGGGGTTACAGAAGGTTTGGAGGAAGAGCAGATAGGAGTGGTAAAGGAGGGGATGTGGAGAAAGATAGTGGATCGATCAAGGCAAGGGGGTTACAGAAGATTTGGAGCGAGAGCAGATAGGAATGAAAGGTGAAAGGATGTGGAGAAGGGAAGTGGATAGATCAAGGCAACTGGAGATGTCGATGGACGTTACACTTAAATAGTTGGAGATTATAAAATAATAGTAGTTGCGATAAAAACTAAATGGAAATAAAATCAAAATAATGGTAGTTAAACATTAATCTCGGTTTTTTAAATTTTCGTTTCTCATAAAAAATAAATCAGAGCAAGAAAATACAGTTACGATTTGAACATTCCAAACAATATTGAGCATTGAAACCAAATAGAGAAATTTAATATTCATTTAAAGAATGTGCAGGTGGTGCAATGATAGCGGTTCCAAATGAGAATTCGGAGAGTTCAAATTCTATCAATTTCGTTCCATTCAGCTTGGGAAATGTATAAATCCACCTCTCTCTCCCTCGGCTATAGGTTAAATTACTAGGCTCGACAGCTTTCGTTGGCAGCCAGTCTAGGAAAAAGAAAAATCTAAATTCAAAAATTATATGTAGCTATAGCAAATACCAAACGCTATAGATACCTCAGTATATAGATAAGTTATAACAAATTTAGTGTAAGAACAAAGCAAATTACATTTATAATAAGCAGCGCCAGAGGTGGTTTCACTCAATACCGCAAATTGCTACATAACCTGAAACCTGAAAACTCGAGTTATATTCTTAAATAGCCTCTTCAGTTGGTGCCAAATCTCTTCAGATCTTACCGAAACTGACTGCTGTTTAAAACCGCTTTGTAAAATCAAAGGTTAAAATGACTGAGAATTAAGGGAAGACTTGCATTATTGATGCTACAGAATCCCAAAGAACTGTACTAAATAACAGTCAGGTACTTAAATGGCCTTGTCAAATGGAAACTTTTATACGGATGTGATGCATGGCACCAACCCCGTTCAGAAATATCTAAACTGTCAGCTCTATACAGCCGCTTACTAAAATTAATTGTTAAAATAGCTTTGAGCTAGTGAAATATGAAAGTTTTGTTAAAGACCATCTTTCATTGAATATTATGAACTAGCGCTTGATAATCCCGAAAAAGGAACGGTACCAAATAAAAAAAATCCCATCACTTGCGGACTATCAACAGCAGCGACAACTAAAATCGATAGCACATGTAACTCCAAGAGAAGATAATAACATAATCAAGATGTTGACATTCCACACTACTCCAAACAAAATGTTAGGAAACTCCAATCAATACTGGAAAGAGCGCTAACAGCTACTGAACTTGAGAAACCTGGTTTCCTGATTTATTTTAAGAGGAAGATGGCCGACCAAGAAGCATGCTCCAGGATTGAACAGCGGTCAGTTATCAAGTTTTTGGTTGCTGAAGGGTGCAATCCAGTTGAAATTCATAGTAGAGTGTCAACTGTATATGGTGCCACATGTTTCAGCCAAAAAATGTCTACAAGTGGGCTAAATTGTTTAAAGAAGGACGGAGCAGTGTTGAGGATGAAGACAGGCCTGGGTGGCCTAGAGAAATGAGGTCTCCTGAGGTGATCGAATCAGTCAATGACCTCATTCAGTCTGACAGTGGATGACATTGCAAGGACTTTGAGCTTATCTGTTGGGAAAAACGCAGGGGTCATCAGTCAGAAAGAGTCATCTTGCATCATGACAACGCAAGGCCTCACACAGCAGCCCAAACGGTGCAGACCATCAACGAGCTGGGTTGGGAACTGCTCCCTCATCCCCATTACAGCCAAGACCTTGCCCTATCAGACTTTCACCTGTTTGGTCTCTTGAAAGCGTTCACGAGAGGCACGAAGTTAAAAAGTGACGATGAAGTCAAAAGTGTTGTGAGCGACTGGCTGAGACATCAGTCCAAAGAGTTTTACGCTGAGGGAAGACGGAAGATTGTGTACAGATGGGAAAAGTGTGTGACAGTGCTGAGAGACTACGTTGAAAAAAAAGTAAGCTTCTATCTGTTTTAGAAGTCCTTATACAAAAAAATCACCTTATTTATTGAATAACCCTCGTATTTTCTTGAAAAATTGTTTTATGAGAAAATTTGTATAAATTACAATCTGCAACAATACTGGATGTTCGGTCAATGAATGGCAAATGTTCCCTCTCAGGGAAACGGATAATATTATAGTTACCAAGTGTTTTCTTATAAAGAAACGGCTAATACTTCCATTACCATTACTATGGCAAAGCACATACTATAAACAGCTTACGAAACGGTCGTGTAGTTCACAATGCTTTAAAGATCCGAACTCCGCTTGACTTCCGTGTTTTAACAAACGATGGTAAACGTGACAGAAATATGAAGACTGCTTGGAATAGCAGAAGGTGCCTTCCCAAAACTAAACACCGTATTAAGAAACAAACAAAAAGAGCAGAAATACTATGAATAATCGATCCACCTATATGGCAGTGTATGCCGAAAAACTTCCTCACAGATGAAGAGAAGACATGAGGTAACAAATATATGGTTCTACAGAAGGATGCTACGAATGTTATGGACTAGATGAGAAGGTTTTAAGTACAATGGAAAAAAAGAAACATATATATAAAATCAGGAAGAGACAACTACAATTTCAGCAATATATAATGAAGAAGAGGAATTGGTAAATTTGTCACCCACAAGCTTATATTGAAGGCAAGGGAGACCAGTAATCTACATAACGTGCACGAGAATTTGATGCTATAACAGAAAGTGAATGCGTTATCAAGGAGACAAATTTTCCTTATTACTACGAAGAATAGAAAGTAGTGGAGAGCCATAATCGCTTACATTCTGAAGGTACACAGCAAATAAAAAAGAATACTAGTTGCTAATGATATTCTTTACTAAATATAAAATATATTTATTTTAAACATCTCTGTAAATGCGCATGTCTATTCGGCTGATTTTAATTTTTCACTGGTATTTAATATATTTTCGTGATTTTTAATGTACATTGCCAGTTAACTTCTCTCTCACATTTAACCCGTTTTAACTTCTAACCCCTCGACGCTTCTGCAATGCCGAAATATAAAGAAAACTGGGAAGAGCGCGATTTTATTCAAGACTTCTTCTCTTATAAAAATAAGACTTCATTGATTTCCTCATCAGTTCGCAAAGGCGTAGGTACAAACCGTATAATATTTAGTTGCTGAAACCGTAGAGGTGGCAAGAAAGGAAAGACGCCTTCGAGATGTATAATAAAGTATTGAAGATGGAATTAATAATAATAATAATAATAATAATAATAATAATAATAATAATAATAATAATAATAATAATGTCAGTAATATGAAAGTTACACGAAATGCCTCGGATGAATATGTGATTCATTCTATTTTTGTTAAAAGCTATACTTCTTCATTTCCGTGTTTCTTATATCCCCTTCCGGTAACTTAAGCATGTATTCTTTACTTCGCATTTTCAAATACGTTGTCGATTTTTTTTTCCTTATTTTGTTATATATTTACTTTCATTTTCGACGGTTCCATCAATACGCATCCTTTAAAAACATTCTTCATCTTCAACCTCTTTATATAATGCTAATATCATAGTCATAATCCTCACATCATGACATTCTGTCATTATGATTCATTATTAATATTAAACAGTTTTTGGTTTTTATTTTTCCTGTTAACATTCAGCTAGTACCTGTCCTTGCGCCAATGTACATATTGTAACGTATATTTTCACGTTTACTAAAAGGTTTTCTTTTTTTGCAGCAGCAGTATTCCTTTCGACATCTATATATCTTCGACAGGACCGAATTCTTCAAATCTCGAAACAATCACGAACATAAATTTTACCAAATAAAAGAAGTGAAACCACTTGAAGACTTTCAGCAGCATCAACAACTAAACAACTAAAATGGACATCAACCGTGAGAGAAATTTATGTCATAGCCAAGATCTTGACGTCCAACCCTATTTCAAACAAAACGATAGGAAGTAAGCTCCCCTCAGTAATACTTAGAAGAGCTGTAACACTTACGAGACTTGGGAAATCTGTTCCTGAAAAATTGATTTAATGAAAATTTTATAAACTTTAAGAAACATTACCACTTTATGTTCAATCAATGTAATCCGAATGTTTCCATATAAGGAAACGGCTGATATTATCGTTGCCATTACCAGAGAACTTTCGCTTAAAGGTCCTATATTTTTTATTTAAAATTTAAAATCAATTGCTAGGTTTGCTGATACGAAAACTTGGTTCACGGAGCTAGATAAATTTTGTCACCTGAATTTACTATACATATTTATAAATCTACCATTCGGCCATGCATTGAATATTACTGTCACATTTGGTCTGATGCTCCTGTTATATATTTAGAGAGCCTTGATAAAATCTAAAGAATAATCTGCAGAGTTGTCCGTCCTAACCTGGCATCTCGGTGTCAATTATTTTCTCACTGCCATACTGATCGCTTCGCTGTATCTGTTCTATAAATATATTTATGGTAATTTTCATATGACATGTTCTCTTTGATAATTTGTCTGTACAACTTTAAGCTCAGAACTAGATTGACAATTCTCAGCATTTAAAAATAGACATGTCTAGATTTAACAGTATGTTGTATGCTAACAATTTCTTCTTTCGTCCTTCTCACTTCGGCTTCTTATTTTGCAGACTTTGATTTTCAAAAATTTAAATCCAATGCCAACCATTATATTTTGTCATTTTAATTCCTTTTCATTTATTGTTATCTCAACATAATAATGTGTTTTTTCTCATATTCTTTTACAGTCAACAAAACCCTTGCGTCTTAATGACTTTATTGCCTTGATTGGGATGAAATGATTTAGAAATAAAGAATAAATAAAAGCCTTGGAAATACACAACATTTTACAGCGAGATTTTCATTTTAAAATTATAATCTATAATTTATTATATTTAATAATCACAATTAAGATAACAGTATAAGAATAAAATGACACGTACAAAAATTACACCACCTTAGCCAGCACGTTCATAAAATCCTAATATCATATATATATATATATATAAATATATATATATATGTATATAAATATATATATATATATATATATATATATATATATATATCTGTATATATATATGTATGTATATATATATATGCATATATATATGTATATATATATGTATATATATATGTATATCTATATATATGTATATATATATATGTATATATATATATATGTTTATATATATATATATATATATATATATATATATATATATATATATATATATATATATATATATATATATATATATATATATATATATATATATATGAAATGTAAGGCCCAGTATTTCAGTATGCGACAGATCGTTTAAAGGATTACAATGTTTTTTTTTATGTATGTTCAATCTCTGTGGCTGGTAGTGTTTAAAAATCTTATACTGTGGTTCTGTGAAAGAAACGGACAAGAGACACAATGTTGAATAAAAGTGGCGATCTAAAATATGTCCGAAGGATAAAAAGAGGAATGAGCAAATATTCCCCATAGATTAAATGAAGAATTCGGTGCAATATTCCATGAAGTTTACCAAATATGAAGAGAAAACTACTAAAAAAACGTTGCCGATTACATAGACCTAAATTTTATAATAACCACTTCTGACATTAGATTATTAAAAACACCAAACAAATAACAAAATATTTTATAATAATAATTGCTCATTTAAAAACATGCTGACAAAAAAATATCATTTAATAATAAAATTCATATTGCATTTAATTATTGATAGTACACGAAGACTATATTGCTCATGATTGGAATATAATTGTCGATTGGCATGGGAAATTGCTATCAACAATATTTATAAAAACCAGAAAATGTTGATATTTTCTTCTTATTATTATTATTATAATAATAATAATAATAATAATAATAATAATAATAATAATAATGATGATGATAATAATAATAATAATAATAATAATAATAATAATAATAATAATAATAATAATAATAATAATAAATTGGCCTCCAAAGATACTTGGAAAAAACAGAAGACTGGATGATGGTATGTGTCAAGGAACATGAAAGTAGGAAGTGTCTCTACTCTGTAGTAAAGGAAGCCGAAAAATTCAAAAAAGAGCTTCAAATGGGCACAGAAATTCAAATACATCACTGTACACCGACTGAAGCTGCAAAAAACTTTTAAAAAAATGCAAAGACAAATGCGACCGACCATATAAAGAAACAATGGCAAAATAAACCGCTCCATGGCCAATACTCTGCCCGTACCAAACAAGCAGACGTAGACAAAAACCGCACCCATCAGTGGCTACGTAGTGCAGGGTTCAAAGGTGAAACTGAGGGTTTTATAATTGCTGCACAAGACCAATGCTTGTTAACTAGGAATTATCAAGCACATATACTAAAATACTGTGTTAGCCCAAGATGCAGATTCTGTGACAAATATCCAGAAACCATTGATCATCTTATATCAGGTTGCACGATATTGGCATCCACTGAATATAAAAACCGGCATGACAGAGTGGGCCAATATCTGCACTGGAAAATTTGCAACTCCTATGGGAAGGAAACTGGAAGAAATTGGTACGAACACCACCCTGACCCGGTTACGGAGATAGGACCTGTTACAATTCTATGGGACTACACAATATACACTGACAGAACAATCAAAGCCAACCGCCCAGACATTGTTATTAAAGACCACAAACAAAATAAGTGCCTCCTTATTGATATGGCAGTCCCTGCAGACTGCAATGTGTCTTTGAAGATATTCGAAAAACTGTCAAAATACAAGGACCTTGAAATCGAAATCTCACAAATGTGGCACATGGGAACATCAACAATTCCTGTTGTAGTTGGAGCCCTTGGACTGGTTGGAAAAGATTCCAGTAGGCTGATTGAAGGGATCCCTGGAAGTCCATGCCTCAAAGAGATACAAAAAATTGTTCTGACAAGTACAGCCCACACTTTACGAAGGGCTTTATCTATGTAATTTTTTTTTTTTTTTTTTTTTCAGTGGAAAGTGTCATGATGCCATTTCTAACCTTAGGTCCCTGGGCGGGACCCGGAAAGAAATGTGTAAACGCCAGATATCAAAGGGAATAATAATAATAATAATAATAATAATAATAATAATAATAATAATAATAATTCATCTTGTCCTTCACGTTGTTTCATTTGAGCCATCTATCTCATCTACGAGGTTCACTCCAAAATACATAACTACAAAGCGGGATGTTGCTGGTGCAGCAGTAGAAACAGAATCTTTTAACCGATAAGACTTCATTTTTTTTGTTTCCGTTTTCTTACACAAAGCAATCTAATAAGAAAATGAATCATGTCATTGAATTCCTTCATGCGAAAAAATGAGCCCATTGGCAATCAATGAAGCTTGAAAAACTTTTACGGAGACCAAACAGTGTATGTGAGCAAAACTGCCGCAAAGTCGGTTTCAGCAGTGGTAACATCGATGTGCATGAAAAGCCACGTTCCGTGCAGTCTTAAACAGCTTAACCAAAAGAAATGAAGATAACCTCATACATAGGCGGTTTTTTATGCTGAAAAATCATTTGTAAGGAATAAGCTGTTCTTTGTCACGAGCTTGATGTGTTCTGTAGTACTTTCCACAGAAATCCATTGGAAACATTATTTTCGGAGCAATTCTTATATATCTTCATATTAATCTTGAACTCTGAAATCTTTCTCCTTAATAATATAAGGCTTTTTGTGATGTACGAAGACACAACCATTCCAAGCTGGCGATAGATGTTGTGAAGTTTTTAGAGAATAGGTTACTACAGGGTAGATTTGTCAGCCAGCCCCACATCAAAACGGTTTTGAATTTGATTTTAGAAGACAGACATATCTGAAGTCAAAACCCTTTGAACGTTTTGAAACCCAGTCATCTCTATAATTTAATCCATCACTAGGGGAGAAGTGTTGGAATCATACATTTTCCAAGTGTATTGCTGCGAAAGTGGATGCAACTAGTTTTACCAGAATTTGATCTCGGCACCAAGATTTCACTTCCCTTGGCGTTATTCACAGCGTTATACTTTGTACTAAACGAAATTCTAGTCCTGGGTATGACGATAAAATAAATCCGGCATCATGGGAAATTAGTCGTTTTGAGGCGCGTAGAAACACCTCTCAATTGCAGTTGTTCCCAGGTGCACCCTGACCGGGGGTGGTAGCGCGTTTTAGGATCCCAGCAATGGACAAAATGTGAACCCCCAAACAAAAACAAAATACTATGAAAGTATGAAAATACCTATTTTTAGTAAAATTACTAACAATACATTTTTAAAGGAAAATGACCAACAATTCTTTTTATAGTAGAATTACCACGAATACATTTTATAGCAAAATAACCAACAATATATTTTATATGTAGTTGAAGGTATACAGTTGCGTTCAAAATATATTTAGTTCAAGCCATAAAATTGTGTTCTAAACATTTCAATTAAATCCCGTTATTAAATGACCCATAAAGGAGTTGATATACCGTTAAATAAACAAGTCAATCAATCAACCAATAAAACGCAATTCTTACATTCACTACGACTACTACTATTATTACTGCTGCGAGTTTCCAATCCACGCCTCGGCGTCTAATAATGTTTAATCTTGTCTATCATTAGTGCTGATTTTTATTCACACTGAGTGTCCTATGCAACATTAGGCATTAACTAATTTTATAAAGATTTATATGTTATAAAATGTAAGCTGACCTGCTTAACTCTTTTTTTTTGCAGTTTTTCATTTCTTTTCTCGTTTACTTTTTTCCTCATTTTCTCCTTTGAATATAGATCTGCTGAAATTATTGCGATCTTTGACAAAATTGATTAATTATTATTATCATTATCATTATTATTATTATTATTATTATTGTTGTTGTTGTTGTTATTGTTGCTGTTGTTGTTGTTTCTGCTGCTGTCCCTCCCGACACATCGCTTTTTATTGTCCAGGCCGCCGAAAATATTCTCTCGTTTAAATAGGTTTCTTTCTACCTGCTGTTCCCAAAGATGCCTAATGCTTGTTGCAGATGCCGTGAAAGACATTATCTAAATCTACGCAAATATTGTTTGTTTCTTTTGTCTTATTGCAAAACATTTCCTTCCACAATTTCCTCGCGCATTTCTATTCATTTTACTCGCTGAGCTGTTTGGAAAATTCAAATACTTTTTTTGTTTTGTTGATGTTATCACCACAAATTCATTTTACAGCTTTCTTCATAGGCATACAACGAAAAGAAACAGAGATAACTAACGGATTGTGGACATAAATGTAGAACCGTTCGACCGAAACATTGGAATGTTAATGACTCGTTTTGAAACAATATATTCCTTTTTATAACACATTTTTTAAGGTGATTAATTTCTCTTCAGCTCTGTTTTGTTTCGCTATTTTAGAAGAAAAAAACGAGATGAAATTCAAGTCAAAGGAAGGGTACATTAGTCTGACAAAAGACTACTACATCGGAGCACCGGCTAAAGGTCGTACTCATGAAAAATAATGAATTCTTTGGGTCAAGTCACTTTTTGAACCAATCAACCAATGCTTTTATCCACTGTATCATCTGTGCTTGGGGAAACGTCGTAAACGTGAGAATAAAGATGAGGACAAAAGTCCGAACAGTATAAATAGTGAAAATAGAAAATGTCTTTGTTGAGAGCAACGATTGCGTTTAAAAGAATACCTACATCATATGGATGATCACGGCTCTTCACAACGTTTTCCACTTTGTATCTCTAAGCAGTGTTTGTCCACTTACTGCACCTCCCAACCCCTGTTCTGTCATTCGGTTATACAAACTCGTTAAGTGGGTTAATGATTTTTTTTCTCTCTGCATCCCTTGCTTTAAATAATATATCCTGCAAGGCAAGAGAGTCAAAAACTTCCCTACTACTAAATCCCTACGGGTTGAGGCAGTGGAGATGGATTCGTGTATTTTTTTTCTTCTGAAAATGACCCCATCAGACGATATTTTGAACTCGGGTTTTCGATTCCGTTTCTGAGCGTAACAACATTTTACAGCGGGAGACCTACAATTCTATAGAATGTCACATTTGTTAATTGATATTTAATTTGAAGATTTCCCTGTATAATGTTTGATTTATATTAATCCCTTACTGCCAATTATTTTGGGAAAAAAAACTTTTAATTTTCAGACGAAATTTTTTTTTTTTTTTTTAAATATAGTAACTTAGAAACTGAGCCACCTTGAAGTACCCGAGCGGTGGCTAACACATCGACCTGACGTATGAGTTGGGAATTGCAGTCGTTTCAAGCTCAGAAGGGGATAAAAAGAATCAAGATCGAAAAATAACCACATCAATACCTGATTTTTTAAAGTTATTTTTGGAAGTGTTTATTCGTCCTTCTCTGAAAAATGCACTTTCGCTACGAAAACGTATATACGTATCTAGGCCGAGAAAGGGGTTATCTACAAAGAAAAACTGACTGTGGTTATTTAAAATGTTCTCAGTCAGAGATTTTTAGGGCCAAGATTTGCGATGCGGGTGATTATTCTCATTATGTAACATTATGTGTGTCAGTGTGTAAGTTAAATTTTAAGGATTGTGATTATAAAGGGACTATGGATTTATTTTGTGACTGGTTGCAATGAGGAAAAAATCTGTTAACAAAATTATCTCCATATATTTCCAAAAGAAGATATATTAATATATAGATGGTGCCCAACTGACCCTGCTATACTGTAGAGTCGACAAAATAAATATAAAAACAAACAAAGCGCAGGCAAGAAATTAAAAATATAAAATGGCGACAATTTACCTATCGCACCCTGTATAAGAGCGTTTTTTTTTGTTTACATTTAATCTGTAACTTCTTCGTTGCCTACATGTTCAGTCCATGATATTCTCAGGATCCTTCTGTAGAATCATATTTCTGTCGCGTCAAGTCTCTACTGCACTTGTGAAGAGTTTGTTCAGCATTCACTGCCATACAGGATAACTGTTACTACGCATCAGGTCTCTTTTCTTTGTTTCTAACGAAATTTGTCAGTTTCTTAATACTTTACTTAGCTTTCGGAATGCATATTTATCTATCCCATTGCGCCTTTTGCTTTCAGTGTTACACTTTCCGCTCTCTGTTAAAACAATTCCCAATAATTTAAATTGATGTACTTGCTTGATTTTGGCATCTCCATCACAAAGAAAGATTCCAAATAAAAAAAAGTACATAAAACTCTTTCATTTATCATAGCAGATATGGAGAGGTTGATTATTTTTGTATATGCTTTCGAATTGTTGTGTATAACGAATTATCAGTATCAGCATATATTTTTGAGATGAGGTATTATGTACATTATTTACATTGCTCGGATAATCATCCTCATCTTTGTTGCAATATTTATCACATCGTCTGGGCCTTCTTCAGGTGGTTGGTATGTCGAACTGAACCCTTTATTTCGCTCGCTGGGATAGACTGTTCTAGTTTCACGTGCCATGTCTAATGGATGTCAGTTATCAGTTGTCTCCTGTTAATTCCCCTCTCCAAGTTCTCCACCGCCTTAACCAGGTATTGAACTCACACTCTTTGCGTCCTGTCACTGGATCTAACTAACGCCTTCATCCACTTCATCACCGAATTTTTGAACAGGAGTAGAGGTTTATTCCTTTTTTTTCCTGCTTAGGATTAGGTTTCTGATTCCTTTTGAGATCTTCTTAAACACTATACTTCTAATGTCTCCGCTTGAACTATTATAATTTATTTATTAATAATTTTTTTCTTTTACTTCTCGTTAGTAGGAGTAGATAGGTTCGAACATCGCCCGGTTCACACTCCTCTCACAGGTCTTTTGAACAGTAGATGTTTATCCCTTGTTTCCTGAGTAGGTGTGAGTTTCAGGTTACTTCTAAAGTCTCCTTCGACTCTAAAAGTCTAACGTCTCCGCCTGAACTATATTTACTAATTATTCATTTATTTCTTATTTTTATTTTTATTTTTATTTTCTATATTTCTGAGATGAGGTATTATGTACACTATTTACATTATTTGGACTATTGTCCTCATCTTTGTCGCCATGTTTGTCACAGCGTTTCGGCCGTTGTACGTTCCGGCCTTCTTCAGATGGTTGGAATGTCGAACTGAACCTTTTATTTCTCTCACTGGGGTAGACTGTTCTAGTTCCACGTGCCATGTCAAATGGATGTCAGTTATCTCCGGTTAATTCACCTCTCAAAGTTCTCCGCCGCCTTAACCAGGTATTAAAGTCACACTGCTGTCATTGGATCCAACTAACACCTTTATATAACGTGCCACGTGTCATTGTGATATAATGAAGTAGTGTTTTAATTTTATTTATTTATTTTCCTCAACAGGAGTAATCCGGTTCACACTCCTCTCTTGCCCTTTGAATAGGAGTAGAGGTTTATCAGTTGTTCGCTGTTTAGGATTGGGTTTCTGGTTCCTTGCTAAGTCTTTTTATTCTCTTTCACTATCGCCCGGTCACGCCTGGGTGCTATAGAATTTGAGAACATTTTCTATTAAAAAGAGAGGAAAATGAAAGAACAAGAATTGAGAAGACAGAAGATCCTTGCGCCTTAAACGTATTAGCGTCCTGTTTAGAGTGAATTGATGAAAACAAGATAATACTAAGATTTATGTATGTTAAGACAGTGTAAAAATGCTCTTCACTGGGTGGAGATCTCGTCGCAACGGTATTTAATGAGTGGAGATCTCGTCGCAACGGTATTTAATGAGTGGAGATC
>OZ038477.1:57199776-57202276 GCA_964036315.1 Acanthosepion esculentum | reverse complement strand
TATTTACGATTTAAACTGGCGATCAATACTGGGCTTTAATGGTTTGCATATAATTCAAGAAATCCTGCCCTTTGAAAAATGCATGATTCGCCATCTCTATAATGACATTCTCTGCAAAATTTAGAATATCCATGTTGTAATCAATGAGGCAAAATTAGGTCAATTTGCACTCATTTTACTGATAAAATGGTTTACAGTAATACAAATTTTGAATAATGCTGTATAGGTACTTAAATATTAATTGTGACTTTTCTTTCAATATAAGAATTTACAGAGACAAAACAAGAAAATACCACCCACTGCAATAAACAATGTTTGTATGCTTAGATAAAAATATCTTCTCCAAATAAATTTTATGGTTTTATATACGCACTCACACTCACTCATTTTTTCATTTTGATAAAAATTAAATTTAAATTTGAACAAGGGAATATGACAACTAGTGTACTTGGATAAGTATATTTCATTTTGATCAAAGGAAGTTTCGGGGTGGACTAGGGTCACAAAATCCCTTCTGAATTTTCTTTCCTTTGATTTAACGTAAATTTAAATATTAACAAGGTATTGACTCCTATCCAAAATATAGAAAGAAAAAGACAGAATATGACAACTAGTGTACTTGGATAAGTATATTTCATTTTGATCAAAGGAAGTTTCGGGGTGGCCTAGGGTCACAAAATCCCTTCTGAATTTTCTTTCCTTTGATTTAACGTAAATTTAAATTTTAACAAGGTATTGACTGCTATCCAAAATATAGAAGGAAAAAGACAGAAGATACAGGTGACATCGGCAAGATCATTGAGCAATTGTGAAATGCATAATTTTTCTCCACAATTTATAGCAATGATTTAAAATCAATCATCATTTTCTTGCAAAACAATGTCCGATACACAGCAATGCGCGGATAATTCGGCTAGTTTATATATATATATATGACCAAAGGTAGTTTGACCATGTAAGGACAGGGTTTTATTATGCAAATATATTGACCAACCACCTCAGAGAGAGAGAGAGAGAGAACTCAGAGTATTCTATTTTGATATCATTGTATTAATATGATATATATATATATATATATATATATATATATATATATATATATATATATATATATACTGTCGATTTTGACATTGGGCTGTCAGCTAAATATATATTTTAAGCTTTTGAGGATTCTTTTTATTTTTTATATGACATTTTACTATTTGTATACATATATACATACATACACATACATACACACGCAGACACAAACACACACACGCACATACACACACACATATATATATATATATATATATATATATATATATATATATATATATATATAATGTATTGATACAGATAAATGTAATTTGTCACTTAACTGATTGATTTTATATTCAGCTTCTTTCGCACCTTGACTCTAGTGTTCTGCAGATGAACATTTTAGCCATTGTACATCCATTCTTCAGGATGTATAATCAATTATTCTAAACGTTATTTTTGTGGGTATACATGTACTTCTTTTTTCTGTTGTTTTTTTATAAACAATTTGATTTAATCTTACTGGCCTGCGAATTTCAGACACTGAATAAGGAACATGTGCTCTCCGCAGGATTTAAACTCCCTTCCTGTGGTAGCGGAAACCACGGTCTGATACTGTGTGCTTTTGACCACTCTGCTACAGAAAGTGTAAAATTTAGGCAAGGTTCAATTGCCATTTTAAATAATGCACATCTTATCGTTCATATCTTCAGGAAATAAGACATAATATAATACGAAACATTTTCGGATTAAAATAAAATTCGTTCATTCATTACGAATTACTTTGTTTATGTTTCAGATACGAAAATAAAAAGCCAGTATATACATATAATAGACATTATACATATAATTAAGTAATTCATTGAGTCTGAAAGAAACCTCAACAGAATGCAGAAAGCACTGGACGGCCGTTTCGTCCTCCCTGAGCCACGACTACTATCACCAAGCCGCTCAAACTGAAGCATTAGAAGCCGGATCAAGCAATGATATAGATATGATAGAAATTGTAAGGAGGATTTGATAATTATAATTAAGTAATTCATTGAGTCTGAAAGAAACCTCAACAGAATGCAGAAAGCACTGGACGGCCGTTTCGTCCTCCCTGAGCCACGACTACTATCACCAAGCCGCTCAAACTGAAGCATTAGAAGCCGGATCAAGCAATGATATAGATATGATAGAAATTGTAAGGAGGATTTGATAATTATAATTAAGTAATTCATTGAGTCTGAAAGAAACCTCAACAGAATGCAGAAAGCACTGGACGGCCGTTTCGTCCTCCCTGAGCCACGACTACTATCACCAAGCCGCTCAAACTGAAGCATTAGAAGCCGGATCAAGCAATGATATAGATATGATAGAAATTGTAAGGAGGATTTGATAATTATAATTAAGTAATTCATTGAGTCTGAAAGAAACCTCAACAGAATGCAGAAAGCACTGGACGGCCGTTTCGTCCTCCCTGAGCCACGACTAC
>OZ038477.1:57182276-57194776 GCA_964036315.1 Acanthosepion esculentum | reverse complement strand
ATCGTTCTAAGAAAATCTAACAAATGTACAACAGTATGTCTCCTACTATGACACTGTATAAGTAAATTAGGAATCGTAGAAGATATTGTTGCGATTAGAAATTCGCCGTTGGAAATGTTAGTCTTGCAGCAGGGATTCCTGGTTGCCCATGCCTTAAAGAAATACAAAAACATTGTACTAACTCGTACAGCACTCAAATTACTAAAAGCTTTATATGTGTAAAATGTGTGTAATCATAGTGTATTTTGCGCATTTCTTTACAAATATTACCAGGTGAAAATATTATGAAGCCATTTCAAACATTAGCCCTCTTGTTGGTATATGGAACAAAATTTCTATACAACAGATATAAAAGGAAATAATAATAATAATAATAATAATAATAATAATAATAATAATAATAATAAAAATAATAATAATAAGTACAGTTCCTGTAATTATTATTATAATAATTATAATAATAATAATTACTGCTATAATTATAATAATAATAATAATTACAGGAACTGCAATTATTATTATAATAATTATAATAATAATTATTATAGTTATAATTATAATAAAAATAATTACATTTTCTGTAATTATTATTATTATTATTATTATTATTATTATTATAGAGGTAGAAATCTCAACACAGCATGAATAGATTACTGAAAAACCTGTGAGAGTGTGTCACACTCCCGGATCCTTAAGACTTTGGAAATGGCCAAAATCTCCTCGGTGACAGTAAATGTTCTTAAACACAGCAAGGGAATGTAGAAAAATCACATTATACCTGAATGACACCAGAGGCTCTGCCACCTCCAGTCCTCTGAATATCCGACGAAATTCTTTCAAGGAGACTCCCTCCACACCTTCTGTTTGTCTGTCCTTAATCCTCCTTACGCATGAACTAAACAATAACAACAATGGTTACAAAATAAACAAGAAATTATTCAATCACCTACTCTACATGGATGATCGCAAACTCTTTGCCAAAGACGAAAATGAGTTGAAGTGTCTCCTCAATGCATTACAATATTTCAGTGACGGCATAGCTATTGATTTCGGATTAGATAAATGTGCAAAAGTAACATTCAAGAAAGGGAGAATTACAGAAACACACTTAGTGGATCTAGATTTTGTCGCAATGATTATGGAACTGCAACAAGTTGAGTCTTATAAGTATTTAGGAATTAGTGAAGGAGATGGAACGCAGCATATCCAAATGAATGAGAATGTAAGAAAAGAATACTACAGGCGTGTGCGTCAGGTACTGAATATTGAATTGAATTTTTAAAAGTGCATCAGCTATAAACACCTTGGCTTTCCGCGTGGTGCAATACAGTTTCAACATCCTTACCTGGGCCATAGCTGACATTAAATGAATGGACGCAAAAATAAGAAGTTTCTCACGTGCCAACGCATGCATCATCTCTAGGCTGATGTTGATCGACTGTATATGCCCAGATCCGAAGGAGGCAGAGGATTAGTTCAGCTAGAAATGTCATACAAAACTACAACAACCGGCCTTTAAGGATAAATGGACACTGCAGAAAACTGGATGATGAACTGTGTCAAAGAACATAAAAGAAGTAAGAAATAGTATTTGGTAATAAAGGAAATCAACAAATTCAAAATGGAGTTTCAAGTGAGTGAAGAAAAGCAAGTATAATCATAATGCACCTACTGCAGCTGCAAAAAACTTAAAAAAGAAAGCAAAGCAAATGCAATCGACCAGATACAGAAAAGATGGCAGGATAAACCTCTTCACAGTCCATATTCTGCCCGTACCAAATAAGCTGATGTAGACAAACCCCGTATCCATCAGTAGCCGCGTAGTGCATGGTTAAAAGCTTGTATTTTTGCTTCACAGGACAATATTTGATAACTAGGAATTACCAAGTACACATACTGAAAAATTATGTTAACCCAAAATTCAGATTCTGTGATAAATATATAGAAAAAAATGACCATCTTGTATCAGGTTGCACGGTATTGGCACCCACTGAATATAAATCCAGGTATGACAGAGTGGGCTAATATCTGCATTAAAAAATCGGCAACTTGCACCGAAGAGAAGGTACAGAAAGTTGGTATGAACACCAGCCAGACCCGGTTACGGAGACAGGACCTGTAACAATTTTATGGGACTTTACAATAGACACAGACAGAAAGATCAAACCTAACCGCCTAGATATTGTGATCAGAGACGGCAAAAACAAAATGTGCCTTTTTATTGGCATGTCAGAGACTGCAGACTTTAACGTATCTTTGAAGATCTTCAAAATGATATCAAAATACAAGGACCTTAAAATCGAAATCTCAAAAATGTTGCTAATTTAAGACATCAGCAACTGCAATAATTCCAGGTGTAGTTGGAGCCGACATATTGATTGGGAAAGATTCCAATAGACTCATTGAAGGAATTCCTGGAAATCCATGGCTTAAAAAAAATACAAAAAAATTGTACTCACGAGTATTGCCCACAACTTACGAATGGTTTTATCTATAAGTGATCTTAAGTTTTTTCTTTTTCCTCAAAAAATGTTCAGTGAAAAATAACATGATGCCATTTCTAACGTTAGGTCTCTCGCTGGGACCCGGAAAGAAATGTGTATACACCAGAAATGAAAGATAATAAAATAATAATAGAAGGAACATTAATTCTTGTTATTGGAGCTTTGGAAATTATATCAAAAGGAGCTAACAACTATTTGGATCAAATTCCTGGTCGATCTAATATATGTGTTTACGTCCAGGATCATAAAATATATTTCCAATTTTTACAAAACGGTCGCTGAAAAAATGTAGGACATTTGCAAAAACAACGATAGAAATAAATATAAAAAACGATAGAAATCTGATTGCAGTCATGAAAGTATAGGAGCTGTAACAATTGTAGATAAAGCTGTCGGAAAAATGTAAAACTATGATTGGCGATTTTTGTTTTAATTCCATGTCATATATATATATATATATATATATATATATATATATATATATATATATATATATATATATGTAGAGAGAGAGAGAGAGTGTGTGTGTGTGAGAGAGAGGGGCGAGAGAGAGTGAAAGAGAGAGAGTCATCCACAGACAGACGGTTTCTCTGTATCACAGCTCTTCAGTGTGGCTAGACGTCCGATTGCATCAAGCGGGGTAAGATACTCATCAGTAAGTGATTCTACTTCTAAGTCGTCGGCGCACGGCAGCAAGAAAGGGACATTTTATACGTAATACGTCAGTGTCAAAGAGAACTTGAAGATTAATGCACATATATATATATATATATATATATATATATATATATATATATTTATGTATGTATGTATATATATACAAAGAAACAATCACGCATAGAATCAATCAGCAATATTAATGCGATTATTGGCGCTATCACATCGCTAGTAGAATATATTGTATGCATTAAAATACTGTTAATCCATAGAATGATGAGATCCTCATCCATAAAACTGTTGTCAGTTGTTTCCAGTTCATATTTTTTAAATGCGAGTACTTTCGAATAATCCTTTATTCATCCTCAGGCATAGTTTTTCCATTAAAATTAAGATTTGGAGACGAAATAATTGTTTGTAGACCGAAAGATGGTTTTCTTATCAATGTGCTATTACTGACGGTTGTATACAATTTCGGAACGTGCAAAGTCGCAATGCTATGTTTTTCAAATTTTAAGTGAGAATTTTTTATTTGAATTTATGTGTGATGTGGTAAATCCACGTATTCTATTGTACAAGTGTTTTCAGTCAATATGTCATAAACTAAGTATGTAGTTCAATTAATTTAATGTAATGTCTCAGTAGTTTTTTTAGGAATTTTTTTGTACTGCGGATCAATAGTTATTTATAAACATAAAACATTAGGCAGCATGTATTTTCTATACAAAGAAAGAATCACGCATAGAATCAATCAGCAATATTAATGCGATTATATGCGATATCACATCGCTAGTAGAATATATTGTATGCATTAAAATACTTTTAATCCATAGAATGATGTGATCCTCATCCATAAAATATCACACATAAATTCAAATAAAAAATTCTCACTTAAAATTTGAATAACCTAGCGTTGCGACTTTGCACGTTCCGTTATTGTATACAACCGTCAATAATAGCAGATTGATAAGAAAAATGTCTTTCGGTCTACAAACAATTATTTCTTCTCTAAGTCTTAATTTTAATGGAAAAATTATGCCCGATGATGAATAAAGGATTATTCGAAAGTACTCGCATTTAAAAAATATAAACTGGAAACAACTGACAACAGTTTTATGGATGAGGATCACATCATTCTATGGATTAACAGTATTTTAATGCATACAATATATTCTACTAGCGATGAGATATCGCAAATAATCGCATTAATATTGCTGATTGATTCTTTGCGTGATTATTTCTTTGTATAGAAAATACATGCTGCCTAATGTTTTTTATATATATATATATATATATATATATATATATATATATATATATATATATATATATATATATACACGTCTGTATAAATGAATAAACATATTCTTAGTCCCATTAGGTTTCTGGACGGGACAAAATGCTTTCCTTTTTGCGTCTTTTTCCCGTGTTGTTATTCGATACCATATCTAACAAAATGTGACAGGCAATGAAATCAAGGAGAGTAAGTTAGGACGTAGTGGAAAAAAAGGTCCTGCCACACATGTTGTTGGAAATATAATATATTTGATGGGGTTATTTGACAGCCAAAATCCCGCAAAATGTGAGGGTGATATTTCATTCACCCGTGAAATATCGATACAATAATTATCAAAAGGGTGAGATTTCTATCACTGACACATGAAGGGCCAAATTTCCCAACTGGGTTCCATACATGTAGCCAGTACAAAATATATGCGTTGTGCTAGTTATTACTACAAAAGAAATCTGTGTTCCTGTTGAAATGACGGCTAATTTGACCTCAGTAAAAAAAATAAAAATAAAAAAGAAGACAGCCGTGGAATCTAAACAGCGACACAACAGAGACGGACCGTTATGGAAAAACGACCCTGTTCACCAGATTCAGGTTTCACTCACATACTTAACCACATATGGTGCCGAAACAGTGCCACAAAGACTTTAGGCATTTTATTACTATCTGTTAATATAATTCAAATAAAGAAACCTGATTTTATTACTAGTCCATTTTTGTAAATTTAATAACGATTTTGTTCCCAAACCATCAGTGTTTCGAATCTCTGTAATCATGTAAAATAATAATAAATTCTTTTACCCCTGTAATCTGTAAAACAAATAATGACTTAAGATTTGATTTCTATTCAACAGATTACGTACGGGAACTCTTATTTAAATAGTTATTTTAGTGATATATTTAAAAAAAAATTTAAAGCACTTATTCTAAATGTCTGGTAAAGATGTTACTTAGAAGATGCATGGGAACATGTTTTGCAACGGTAGTTCACTTCATGAAATTTGGAAGAAAGACATGTGAAGAAGGAATTCATTTTTTATTTTCCGTTCTAATCTGTGTTGAGCTGCTAGTTTAGTAAAATTTCGTCAATATTAATCTTTAAACAAAAGCGTTTAATTCAAATGGAATGAAAATTTCAGATATTATTAATCTCATAAATCTTAATTATAATTTATTCACCAGAATTAATGAAATCAAGACAAAATGAGCGAAAATCAAATTAAAAGTAAAAGCTATGTACAGATATGATGGCACACGAGCATTCTAATTAACATCAAAGACTGAATGATCTATGAAGATCCGTTTGCTTTTAGAAAGGTATGATGGTTTATAATAATAGCAAAGAACATGGCCCTACGCGAATCATTGGTGGTGGTGACGTCTCTTAATTTTGGAACATGACTACTACAGGTTCGCACGAGATAGAGATACAAATATTTTTAAATATTCTTCTCTTGCAGGAAGATTTATTTTTACTCTAGTGGCAGTGGAGAATTCTGGAGTTATTGGCCCTCGTTCGATGGCGTTCCTTCGGAATGTTGGTGGGGTTGTTTCTCAATAAAAGGACGAGCCTCACGAAACAGAATGGCTCTGCAGCGTGTCTCACTGGCGATGGTGCTACGTAATGTTTTCTCCATCATTGTGGCTAGCAGACGATAGAAAAAAAAACTGTTTTTTTGTTTATAGACACATTGTTTAAATAAATTCTGTTATTTCTTGAGTACATTAATGATGATTTTAATTATTTTTTTCTGCAACAAATCTTTACGCAAAATGATTTTATATTTTCAAATGATGTTTATGTAATGCGTTGCAACGTTGCAAGTCTATATCTATACTAATGCTATTTCCATGGAAAATGTTCTGGCAAGCTACATTTTGAGATCCACCCGTTCAGACTTTACAGATAAAAGGTGCCATGTCATGTACACAAACGAAAATCAACTTCATTCGCTTCGTATTCGACTGATAAGAAAGAATTTTCATTCTGACAGATTTTTCTCTATGTCCCCTGCTTATTATCTCCGAAAGATATCCTCTGTTTATCATCCAAAAAATTCTTAGAATAAAAATATTTTCTAGCACTAAGTAACCTCCAAAGGCTTGATAAGCCGTAGAAAACGATTCAGTCAAGACATTTCCATTACAAAGCTTTCTATATTAAATGGCTCTTGGGACTTGCATTGTGGAAAAGTAGCATACAAATGTATGTAGTTATGCCCAAAACTTAACTTAGAGCAACGCATAACTAGAATCGGGAGCAAGAGTAGAAAGATATTTTTTCAGTCCTTCAAGTGGAGAATGCGTGTTGAATTTCAAAATCAATATTGGCAATTCGGGCTTTGAGAAAGATCCAACTATCTCAACCACTGAGTTTCCATACCATGAATGTTTTGAATAGTTTCAGTGTAAATAAATTAGATATACTTCTCCCGATATTAAATCTGTCGCTGAAACATTTTGTATTGATTGCTTCAACAATTTATTACACATTAAAACAAGATATTTATAAATCGTAGAAGATCTAATATTCCTTACTTGCGTAAAACCACCTCAGCCTAATATTAGGAGGAATTATCTTGCCAGACATTGCCAGGATAATCCCTGCATGATGTACGATTTTTCCAAATCACTATAAAAGTTTAATGAAAATACTTCTTTCAGTCGGATATACGGATGTACAAACACATTTTATTAAATTCAACCAACAAGACTTGTATGTTTAATTTATTTTACTCTTTTTTCCTATATTCGATTAATAATAATAATAATAATAATAATAATAATAATAATAATAATAATAATAATAATCATGAAAAATTAACTTTCATAAAGCAGCGTGGTATAGGCTAATTACATGATATGCATTTCGGAATAGCATGAATTCTATCAAACCAGGTACTTTAGATCAACGGAATAAAAAAAACCCGATGAGCGAAACAAAGGTATATTTTTGGATGTGCACACACATACACACACACAGAACACACACACATACATGAAGACATACACAAACACGCGTAAACATACACACATAGACAGACACACACACACGCATATATATATATATATAGAGAGAGAGACATAGATATGGGTAAAATAGAAAAACATATGTATACACACATGCACTTGCACGTGCATATATATTACTTTCTCTCTTGTTATAAAAACTGTACTCAATGTTAAATAACAGAGTTATTAGGTATATATTTGTGATCTTACATAAGATCCATGAAGCTCCGTGTCGTGCTATAGACGTTGGATATTATGTATAATCACGAATATATATATATATATATATATATATATATATATATATATATATATATATATATATATATATATATATATATATATTTATTTAAAGACATTTATATTATGTTTAACGTTCTTTTTATAGATACAAGTATTTAAGCAAATGCTCTGTTTTATAATAAACAGTATTAAATAACATTTACCGGCCTGAATGTCCGAGAAATTTTCATAGAAAATACAAGTATTTAAGCAAATGCTCTGTTTTATAATAAACAGTATTAAATAACATTTACCGGCCTGAATGTCCAAGAAATTTTCATAGAACAATCTATAAAAAGAACGTTAAACATAATATAAATGTCTTTAAATAAATTGTCGGACTATGTCCAATTCTAAAATATGTGACGTCATTTGTTTACATTTGATACGCTAGAGCAGATATGAATAGAAGAGATTCATGGAAGATTTAAGTTTAAAGATAGTAAAATCGACCTTATTATAAGACTATTATAAGACTATAATGATGTCCTAAATACACTTTCCGAAAAAAAAAGTGAATTTCGCGGCAAAAACATTCGATGGTGTGAATATAAACACCGATAAAATATATATATATATATATATATATATATATATATATATATATATATATATACACACACATATATATATATATATATATATATTCATATATATATATATATATATATATATATATATATATATATATATATATATATATATATATATATATATATATATATATATATAATTACATTTAATTAGACAACGCAGTCATGCGACTTACAACCATATCTCGTTGAAAGTCCTGTTTTCGTTAATCATCTTCAAGGCTTCTCAGTACATCTATTGCTGTCTGCTTGGGAATACCATGTCCTGTTAGGTTGAATGTACAGGTGGTGTAAAATAAAAAATCTGAATTGCAAATCGCAGATCTGTGTTCCAATTTCAGTCGGATTCGTTACATTCACTTAAGCACAAATAAACTTGGGAAACTGTTATGGTGTAAAACCATAAAAAGATAACACGGACTCGGATATAGGTTAAATAGTATATTCTCGGAAACGTAGTACAAAGGTAAATGTGGACTGGAGAGTACTTTCTCTCACTGGTGTCCCGACTCATTCATTCACGCACTCTGTGACTACTACTCGGTGACTCTCACTTGGTGACTCAATATTTAACAACCCCCCCCCCCCCACACACACACACACACGGGTAGCATGTGGCACAAAGCCGGCTTAATGTGGGATCACCGAGCCCGTAGGCTCGGCCAAAAATATGCCCATTTACAACCCGTATAAACGGGTTTAGGGACTGTCTACCTCCCCGGAAGAAACTTTGCCCTGTGGCAAAGCCTCATCCGGGTTCCTCTCCGCCAAGGCGGAGAGTTCGACAGCAAAGAACAGTCTAAACAACTGTTTCAGTCACTTGGTGACTCGATATTTAGCAACCCCCCCCCCACACACACACGGGTCGATGTGGCACAAGGCCGGTTTAATGTGGGCTTACCGAGCCCGTAGGCTCGGGCAAAAATATGCCCATTTCGAACCAGTATAAACGGGTTCAGGGACTTTCTACCTCCCCAGACGGCACTTTGCCCTGCGGCAAAGCCCCGTCTGAGTCCCTCCCCGCCGAGACGGAGAGTTCGACAGCAAAGAACAATCTGAACGACCTTTCCAGTCACTTGGTGACTCCTCTTACTCAGAGTTGGTAGCCATATTATATAGGTGTGGAAGAGTCCATTTGTAGGTAGGTCCCCACAACAGAAACGTATGAAGCCGGTTCTCCCCCAGCTATGGGTTAATTATTAGGACGTGCATCTGTAAATATTGATTATCTCCAAAAAGATTATTACAATCCTAATTTTTATTTACATTATTCGGACTATTGTCCTCATCTTTGTCGCCATAGTCTGAATAATGTAAATAATGTGCATAATACCTCATCTCCTAAATATAGACAGATAGTAAATATTTTTGCCTTTAAATAACGTTAAATGTCTATGATTCATACAGAACAAAGCAGCCTATCAACAAACAAGAAAAACGTGTAAGTGATGTAATGAAGTACAAGTAAATTGATATTTCAACAGTAAATTCTATTGATAAATATAAGGATATATTGGATGGGCCTAAAGCTTAGCTGGAAGTATTATACGGAAATAGGTAAATATTCATGAAATAGAAAGGAACAAGTAAAAATCATATTTTCATCAGAATTTGCGCAATACCTTTGTGGGGCTCTTTAAAATAGGTGATAATATCAAGATATGTACGGTGGTTTATTGTTAGTTTTCGAATAAAACGGGTTTGGTGTAAACAGGTTATAACCAATAAGATGAAAGTAAATAATCATCTAAAACGCTGCTGCTTCACATCCCGCAAAGCTGAATATTACCTACCTTACAAGCCTCGTCGGATACAGTCTACCATATAGATGACATGCATGTCGCCAGATACGTTCAGAAATATCTAAACTGTCAGCTGTAAGCAACTGCTTCCTCAGATCAATGATTAAAAGTGGTTTCGAGCGAAGGAAGCCTCGGTCGAGGATCATTCTATTTCGAACAATTCGTCAGATCGACACTTTCATGTGCATGTCATGCATGGCGCCAAACACGTTCAGAAATATCTAACCTGTCAGCCGTATGCAACCGCTTTCTGTGATCAATATTTATTTCTATGATCAATGGTTAAAAAAGATTCGAACGAGTGAAGCCCGAGGGTTTTGTCAAAGATCACCCTTCTTAGAATATTGTGAAGTCGAGCTACAGAATCATAAAGAAGATAACCAAACAGCAGAAACCACGGCATTCGAGATCTTTCAACAGCAGAAACAACTACAATGCATAGTACATGCTACACGAAGAGAAAATAATAACATAATTTATATATTAATATTCCACACTACGCCCAAAAAAGGTAGAAAGCCTCCATCAATACTCGAAAGAAACATTCTCCCCAGAAACATTCTTTGAAGAAAAATATTCCTATGAATTTGTTGTGGCCTTGTTAGGGCCAGTAATAAAGACACAAAAAGAGGAATTGAGTTAAACAAATATATTAACAGAAACTGTAATACAAACATATACAAACAAGTGTGTTACAGCACGAATATTCGGTCAGAGCTGACTGCTGGAAATTTCCGTCTCCAAAAGGCAATACCTGCTCCTATTTATAGCTGGGAGAGTCCATGCGTGTGTGGGTAAATTACCATCACATAAGTGCAACCGAAAGAACTATCTTCTCGGTCTTTGAATGCCGAATGTTTCCTGATAAGGGAATGTTGTAATAAGAATGTTTCCTGATAATATAAACATTAACCAGTGCTATTTCTAATGCAGAAGGCACGGTGGAGTAATGGTTAGCGACTCGGATTAAGGAATCCATTATATTCACTTACGTGCTAATACTTTTGGAAAAGGTATGAATCTCCTTCCTCTCCCAGCTGCTATGGGGACATAGCAGGACAGACCGGGTTTGCATTGGATGTCAACTGGTCTACCTTAGAAAGAAATGTCAACCTTCTGCCTGTCATGTATCAAAAGATAAATAATCGCTTAGGTGTGTCTCACGCATGACACATAACTGACTATTTCTAATATATCAAAATATGGAAATACTCCCTACACTTTAAAGGTATTAATCCCAAATTAAAATGCTATTTATAATTTTTAAAAATCGTATGTTAAAATAGAAAAGTGTATAAAATGAGAGAAGATATATGAGAAGCAGTAAATATTTCAACAAGTAATGTTCAATTCGAAACGGTATAGAAATTGAAACTTTAGTGGTTGAAAGAATGGTAAATATAGAAAGAATTTTGAAGACTTGTTACGTAAAATAATAAAATAAAAAATGTCAAAAATTATCCGAACTTTCGCCATAAGATATCCTTAGGTTTGTAACACTGCCTTCTACTCATGCCTGCTTATAGTTGGGACTCTTGTGATCACGTAATACTTGTTTTAGCTTAATCACGTCAGTTTTCTTTCTGCTACTCCCAGAAACTACAGTTAAGTTCTACTCAGTATAGTTGCAGTATAAAACACAGGTGGACTCTGTGGGTGTTGACCAAACACAAATATGCCTGGGAGAGCGTCTGCAATAGAGACTGGCTAGCCGCCCTAGCAGACGGGTATTCTCGAATACAAGTGGCCAGCTATTATATTATGACTAAAATGTAAACACGGCCGCTCCGCTAGCAGTGTGCAACAAGGAGGAAAGAAGAACAATGCTACGACTTCTCTGGGCGGGACGTGTGTCAGCGGCTGAAATTCGTCGGACGCTCTTCTATACAATACAGCTACAGTGCCCTACCGCATAGAAGTGTATATAAGTGGACTGAGAAATTTCAAAGTGGCCGGAGAAGCGTAAAGAACGGAGAAGTAGCCGAACGCCCGTCCACCTCCACCACTGACGAGAAGATTCGGCAAGCTGGAGAGATGGTAATGGTGAAGCGACGAGTTATCATCGATGAGGTAGCATGTTCTCTGCAGATCCGCATCATTGCTCATATGTTCATCCTCGGTGCACAGTGTTAGCTGAACGGCTATGTTTATATAATAAGAACATCAAGAAAACTGCCGCGATCCAGATTAAACTTCGATCGTGTCACCGCAATTATACCAACTATAAGCACGCGGGAGCAGAAGACATTGTGGCGCGCACAAAGTTATATTATGACGCATGTGATGATAATTTTTAACGTACCCTCGTAATATATGGAATAATGTGATACTTAAATAATGTTTCTGTGGAATATATTAC
>OZ038477.1:57162276-57179776 GCA_964036315.1 Acanthosepion esculentum | reverse complement strand
GTTATTCCAAAATTCGCTTGAAGATAAAACAGAACTAATGCCTTTAATTTAATTATATAATTAACTTTGAAGTTTTTAGCTTCGGTTTTTGAAACATGGTAATTCCTGTGGAGCGAAGAAACCATATTTTACATCAGTTAATTTATAATATATATATACAGAAATATATATATATATATATATATATATATATATATATATATATATATATATATATATATTCATTTCGAACCTTAAATATCACGTTTTTTGTGGAGATGCACATATATAAACATACATTTATCTGTAAATAAATTGTATGAGAATTTTATCTGTAAAACATAATCGAGTAATATGACTTGATCGCCTTTTTTTATATAATTGTTAAGCAATCAGTAATCTTAGAAATATAGGAAAATATTCTCTGTATTCTAATGTTTTATTTAATAAATAGAAATTTTGGATTTTAATTAACTACAGTCTTTGATTTAATTTTATGATAATATCGTGTATGCTCGCCCGTACATTTATGTACTCATAAATTATTCACCATTATTTTTAAAATATCGATGTTTGATAATTTTATTAAGGTTTGAAATTTATGGTTAGTATATATAGTTTTCATTTAATAATACTATCAACAATACCGCTGAAATTAATACAGAATTTTGAAAGATTTAAAAAATAATGAATTTTTCTAATTAAAATTGAAAAAATGAATACAGTTCTTGTAAAATTTCCTCATTCATTGAAAATATTTTTTTCTGGAGATAACAATGTTCTTAATATATCTTATCTATAAAAGTAATTTTTCTAAATAAATAATGTCATAGTTTTTATACATGTTTTTATTTTACGACAGTGCAGATTTTCGATAAATGGCGTTTCTGTTTCACAAAAACAAATTCATGATGTAATTTCTCCAAGGAATCCTGCTGTTAACTAATAAATTTACGAAGAATCTGGAATTTTAATTTCTAGACATTTCCTAAAATTAAATAATTGTCAGTGTCAGATGTAAGAAAAGAAATGTATATTTATCAAGATTTTCTAAAAACATATTTTAAAATAATTTAATTTATTTGTGAATAAGGCCTGAAAATGGAATTAAAATCCGACAATTATTTGATTTTTGCAAGGATTTTCAATACAATGTTTTTAGTACAGTAAATTTCCTATACTAATCTTTGGCGCAAACAATTTCCCCAACTAATCTTTGGCCTAACCAAAATTTCAAACCTGGTCGAAGATGATTAAATTTTAATCAAATAATTACAAAATTATTTGGTCTTTCCTCTTAATAATGACATAAATATTTTGACAATAAATCTTTGCTTTTGTCAAGTTTCCGGCTTTTTTACTCATACTATGCCGTTTTATAAATATTATGGAGGTACATATATATATATATATATATATATATATATATATATATATATATATTATGCAGACACACACACACACACACACATACACACACACACACACACACACACACACACACACACACACATATATATATATATATATATATATATATATATATATATATATATATATATATATATATATGAGTATTTCCGGATAAGCTATATTATTATTTTGTCAGTGTAATATATATTATAGTAATTTTGTATCAACAAAAATGTCAAATTAGTTTTAATGGAAAAGAACCTGAGCTGTTATATTCAATTTTTACGAATTTGGCCAACATGTCTGATGTTGAATATTTTCCGCCAATTTATCACTTTCGCTTGTCACTAAAATTGTTTGTTGTGTCTTTGTCCAGATTGACACTAGACTTAATTTAATATAGACTCTGTGAAACGTATCTTTCTCATGATCCGCCTCCCAGATGCACCTCCCTTTCTCTATCTCACCACACTCTCTTTCTCTCTCTCTTTCTCTCTATCTTTACATCTCTTCTGTCTGTGTCAACTTAATACAGTCTTCGTTCACTTTTTTTCTTTTTAATGAAATACCACGAAAGGTCAAATGAAGTCGGTCGTGCTTCGAGCCAGACACGATCAATAGCAAAAATTAATTGCTGGATTAGTCATTTCGCTCTTGCAGTTTCTATAGTCTACTTTAGGAAAGTCTTATTGTAATCATTTTCACATTATAATAATTAGCTTCCAAACAAACAGAGGCATAAAAGTCAACGATGTAAAGATGAAGGCACCAAGAATCTGTTACCACAAAAACATAAAAATAAAATTGAGAAAGCTTCCACATAAAAGTCAGCATTGCTTTTGACATTACGGAAGTTCTCTCTGAGATATGAATATAGACGTCAATTTCCGTGTGGTCGTCAAAGGATACATCAATATGTGCCTAGCTGAACAGGTGTGATAACTGAAGTTTGCCTTGAGATTTTCAGGTTTAATTTTGTATTCATTTGCACCGTGTCCTGGATATGACGATAAACCACATCCGTGTCATGGGTAAGATTTACACAATCCAACAGCAAGGCCTCTGATCAGGAGGTTTTGAGGAGCGTGGAAGTACATCGTAATTTCTTGGGTTCCAGGTCCTCCCTGACCCACGGTGCTAGTGACAGCTGTTAAGGTGCGAGCTATGGGCAAATAGTTGACTCACCTCCAAACTGGGTTCAAGACATTATGAAAGTGTAAAAATAGGTTTTAATACCAGCAATACGTTTTTGAAAAAAAAATTACCAGCAATAAAAATGTTGTTGGCATTAAATAACCCCTTGAGGTTGATATGCCGTAAAACAAAACAAGCAAACAAAAATCATTTTCACTTAATGATGCGGTGTGGACTACGTTTAACAATGAATATCATTTATATATATATATATATATATATATATATATATATATATATATATATATATATATATATATATATATATATATATGTTCAAATTTACTCGTACTTGTTATCTTGGGGTTTTAACCTCATATTTTATGAGTAATAATGATGGCTCTCCACAAAGTGTAATCATTTCTAGCCGTAAATAATATTTACATCCGAGGCCACACAACATTCCTCGGTTGCTGTTTCCTTTTGCCAGACTTGCTTTCAATATCTTCTGTTAGTGGCAAATATTCAAACTAACTTTCCTCATTATGTATGCAAGAGATTTCAACTTTCTCTTTATGTATCTCAGCAAAAGGTGTCCTTTTTATTCCAGTTCCGCTTAAAATCTTTCTCGTTGCTCCCATATTCCATCCATTGTATGCTCAGCATCCCTCTGTAGAACCGAATTTCAGTTGCTTTACATTTCCTCTTCATCTGTGAAAAAAGGTTCCAGCATTCGCTGCTTTATAAAAGTATTAACATTACATAGTATTTCATTAATCCTTTATTGGTTTTAATTAACTTTTCCATTTTCCAACGTTTTGTTTACTCTTTTGGACGTCATCTGAAAAATTCGAACTTAGATTCACTAACAATACAGTCAGATAATTTTATACATCAACAGAAAATATTCTGTTAATATTAATGTTTAAGCCTCAACATTTACTTCCAGCTGGTCAGGTAATCTGTAATCTGTGGTGTGACATTTGACATCTATAGATGTTTGATAACGAAAAAGCCAGTAATACCTGTCTGGTAGATTTTTACGTTACTCCATTGTTGAAAACGTGTGTTGTAATTTTAACGATCATGTCTATTATAAGGTGTATTACAATTTAACGACCACGTTTATTATTATAAGTCTTTATAATGTAAAATAAACTGATCTATTATAATAAAACATGATGATAATGAAACCAAAACATAGAATAATTCTATTACAATGAGTAATATAATTTAACGGCCATGTTTATTCAGATGAAGCCTTCTTATGTCAAAAAGCATCTACTGTAATTTTTACAAAATATAACATTAAATAACAAAATATAAAATAATGAAGAGGAATTCATAATTTTTTTCATAAGTTATTTCGTTGCTATTTGTAAATTTGGGTTTTCGCTCGTCAAGATTATTGTTCATTATTTTATTTTCTGTCCCGGTTAAAATCAATGTTTGATAGTGATAACATGGCATTTTCCTTGGACCCGCTACACGTTGGTTTCAACATCATTTTTAATAATCAAGGGCGTATGAATATATGCTTTGCGCGTTTTTCTTTCGCTGATATATTGTCTGCACGCCGCTGTACAGCTTCAGAAGCTTGTGTTTTCGATTCAGTGTTTTCCTTATCCTAGACCACTTGCCAATTAGGATTATAGAGACAAGTCTGAACGGCCGACACGAAAACCAAGTTCTTTGCGCTTGGCAACCAAATCTGGGAAACTGAAATCATTGAGCGTAAGTATTAGTCAAAAAACAAAAACAAAAACAACATCCGGAATTCAAAAGACATCATCCAAAATGTAAAAATAAACAAGAGGGAAGACGGTGAGAAGTAGTGCAATGGAATATAAACTGTTCTCGTTGATCGCACTGATTTCAGGCAGGGATCGGCCTTGCAAACCGAATCCGGACTCATCAACCGCCGCTACTGTGAAGATATTTGTGACACAAGTGAAATCAACGCTGATTAGAACACGCACGTATCAAGTGGACCGTAAATGATTCTAGCTATGCCGAGTTTTACGACTGCTTAGACATGTTTTTTTTTACTGCTTTTTCTGACTTACCGAAACACGTCATTGGTGTCGGCTTTTTAAACTGCACCTTTTTACGCTACTAAAATAAGTTTTTCAAAGCAAACACGTGCTGCCGACACGGGAAATAAACGCATAATTAAATAAAGATTTTAGGGATAACGCGCCACTTGTCCGGAAGTCAGGCTTATATATGAATTGGGACGAGTTTCAAACAACCTCGGTGAGTTTCAAATCGCACAAGTGATGTATATATAGTCATAGGGGTAGTAGGAGTGAATTGAAGTTTTCGTTCTCCGATTCGCACTTCCTTTTCTCGTCGTGGCGATATTTTCACCTTTCGTCGCCTTGTGTATGTACGCCGGGTCTTCCCCAGGTTTTGTCTATAGCAAGGCAAAGTGGAATTCGAACTCGGCTCTACGATTCCTCAATCCAAGCCGTTATCCATTACTCCACCGTGCCTCCTCCGAATCCCTTACATTCACTTACGCGCTAACACCCTTGGGAAAAGTGTGAATCCTCTTCTTCTCCCTCCAACTGTGGGTAAATAGCAGGACAGACTGGATTCTATAGCCTTGGATGGCAACTGGTCTAGGAGAAGGTCAACTCTGAATTCAAAACCATTCGGCGTCTGCACTGGCATCCGGCGGCCTCTTGGTTACTCCTGCCTCTGCGTCTGTGGAAATTCTGCGGCAAGTAAGAGCATATTCCTCCCTCCACTGGGATAGCACGCGAGGTGTGGGGACCGCGTGTGCAGTTCAAACTCCCTTGTTACTCCGTTTCAAGAATTCACCGCCGTTGGAATCAGGAATGGCTGTCGCTCGTTTCAGCATTGGCGATGGATCGCCGTGCTTGGTCGGCCTTCGTTCCGGACGCGGTGAATTCCTTGGAAGGAGCCGGCTTAACCGATCCAGGGTGAATGCCGCAACATACATACATATGCATACAACGCAAAGTGGAATATTGGGTGGCAATTATGCACTCGAAGAAAAACTGCTAGTGAGACCTGGTGCATGCTTACATAGGTGGTCGTCCCAATAGTTTTATAAAAGTGGGCATCGCGGCAACCGTTTTAAAAAGTTACTACCTTAGCGAAAACAATTTAACCACTTTTCGTCACGACTCGTCGCGACGTCT
This sequence comes from Acanthosepion esculentum, assembly GCA_964036315.1. Classification (NCBI taxonomy): domain Eukaryota; kingdom Metazoa; phylum Mollusca; class Cephalopoda; order Sepiida; family Sepiidae; genus Acanthosepion; species Acanthosepion esculentum. The sequence continues at coordinate 57,174,080 of OZ038477.1, read as the reverse complement.
CTTCATATCAAAGACACATTCATTGATAATGTTTTAGTTAAATATTGAATAACTTCTTTATGCGTTCTTAAATCTTGCTCACCGTTGGTATTATTAAAACGTATCGATTTTTTTTTTAGATTTCGTAACTAGCATATAAAATATAATGATATTCGGTCGATAAATGATCATCGGCTTTTGGCTAAAAACCACTGCTGTTAATCTGTAATTCTGAAATTAAATTTAGTTCCATATTTTCCTTAGGATAATTTTTTGATTTTTCTTTTTGCTTTTCCTTTTATTTTTTAATTATTCACTGTTTGCTATGGCATCATGCATATGTGTTATGTGTCACTGAGTATTTTTCCCCGGCCATAATTGCAATATTCCTTTCTCGTTTACGTTTTTATAAATGGAAGTTAAACGATTTTTTTCTGAAAAGTTAAACGTTCCTAAATCAAAAGAAAATATAGCAAATACGACAACAATTGTAGAAAAATGTAATAAACGCACTAAAGTTGTCTGTTATCTCGATAAGCTGATGAAAATGTGTAAAAACTGCGAAGACAAAAAGTAATGACGTAATATTAAATAAAAGGAATAAAGACGTCGAGATTTTTTTTTTAAATTACTACTATAAAACGCCATGAGAAATATCTCTAATAAAATACTCTAGAAGAAAAACTGATATGAATACTTAATAACGAATATGTCTATTATAAAAGAACATTATAATGTCAACTCTCATTTACACTATTTACAGTGTTCGGACAGTTTTCCCTACCTTTATTATCATATAAACGACGTTTCGACCGTTATATACTTTGGCCTTCTTCAGGTGATATACGCCGGAATTTAGAACCGATATCCTTATTTAATCCACGTGGGGAAAGTGTTATAGGTTTTCTTGATATCTCAGATATGCTTTGCGCGTTTTTCTTTCGCTGATATATTTTCTGCACGCCACTGTACAGATTCAGAAGCCTGCGTTTTGAATTCAGTAGACAACTTGCCAGTCAAGGTTAGAAACCCGCTATTTAACCCATAACTTCAAGGGAAAAGAGAAGATTTATACTATTTACCAAAAGTGTGAAAGTAATTTTAACGTATTCGCCCGAATTTAGAACTCGGATAGCCGAGTTTTATATCGACTTTTCTGTTAATTCCCTTTCGTAACTCCACTTGTTTTTTGTTCTTCTGTTTCCAGTGACAGAATTAACAACTCTTTGGGTCGAGTCATTTTTTGGATGATTTCAATCAATCAACATTTATTCACTGGGCTATCTCTCCATAAAGAGCGTACAACGACCGAAACGACGTGAATATGATAGGAAAGTTGAGAGCACACGTTCGAACAATGTAAATAGTGTAAATAGCTACAATACCTCATCTCAGAAATATAGACAGATGTTGACTCTCATGCCTATTTTAATCAAAACAAATATTATTAACATTTATGGCTATTATAACATAATAGAATAATAATAACAAAACGTCTATTATAATATCTCTTATAGTGATAATAGAACATTATAATGTTAACGATATTGTCGATTATAATTGTTAACATTCATGTCAATTATAACAGTACATTATGGTTGGAACGATGTCTCTTAAAACACCTTTTACAATGTTAATAATCATGTCTATGATAACAGAACATTATAATTTTAAAGACCATGTCCATTATAATATGCATTATATATTATAATATCTAATATAATCTCTCTCTCACTCTCTCTCTCTCTCTCTCTCTCTCTATATATATATATATATATATATATATATGTATATATATATATATTATAATATCTGATATAATGTTTATTACCATATCTGTAATAAAATGAGCATTATAATTTTGACTATGACAAGTATAACGTCCATTTTATTTTTACCGATCATTTCTGTTATAATGCATTGTAAGTCTACCGACTTTATCTATTTTAATAATAGCATTATTATAAAACTCATGCAAACGGCAATACATATTAAAATGAACATTTTGATGTTAACTCTTTTTTTATATAATAATATAGCATTATCATGTAACAGACTATTATAAGGATAAATTATATTAAAATATATAGCTATTTTAATAGAATCATTTCTATTATAATAGAACATTATAATGTTAAACGCAATGTTTATTACCCCGTCTCGTCCTGCTTATGACGAAAAACTACATTGGCATGAAGGCCTCTGATCGGGAGATAGGTGATTTTCAGGAGCTTGGAACCACTTCATAATTGCTGTTGTTCACATGTCCACCCTTACCTAAGGCGGTAGCATCTGTTAGGGTTTCAGCTATAGGCAAATAAAAATCAACAGTATATTTTTATAGTAAAATTACCAACAATACATTTTATGATCTACAAAATATATATCTAAAAACATACCTTTACTCTGAAAGTAAAGCATTAGGCACAAAATGTCTCTAGTTGAAAGCATAAAATTACGTAGAATATATTTAGATTAGGAGATTAAATAACACATGCAGTTTTAAATGCCGCCAAACAAAATCAACCAAAAAATAACCGACATAAAAGAAGAATTTCATGAGATTAGTTCATATAATATTACTACAATTTCTTAAATAAATCAAACTGTAGCCCCAAATAGAACTTCAACGTAAAATACACATATCACCCAGTAAGGTGTGAACAATAGTCCTGATGTAAATAATGTCAGTAATGATAACTCCGTCTCCCAGAAATTCAGGCAGAAACAACAAATGTAACAGTTTGTCGAAGTGAAATCGGTTCAATGAGTTCATATTCTGTTTTAATGATTTTGTGAAAGGCATAAATGTAACAGTTCCCTACCAATCTATGTGTCAACTAATAAGGAAATGCCTTGATTTACATATCAGATACTCTTTGTGGAAGAAATGCCATAATTCATACCAAATCGGTGCCAGTAGTGGTGTGGAGATTTTATGCTCAGATTTTACCTTCTTATAATGGATATATCTCCATCGTGAGAGGTGCCTACATCAATGTCTAGAAGGCTGTGGCAGACGGTGCAAATTATAAAAAACTCCTTATTATTTTTTCCTATCATTCTTAACTACATGATCAAAGTTGCCAATTTTTAACTAGTGTCTTTCAAGCAAGCATTACGTGGGCGCACTGGGCCTGACGCATTGCAGAACACATTATTTTAGTTTAAAATGAATAGACTATAATTCTAAAAAAAGAATCAAATTCTTATATTCCTAATGCTATTATTTATTTATTTTAACATTGCCAGCAGGCTTATTCGTATATGTCATGAGAGAACAAGTGGCAACAATTCATTTCAACACGTACGTGTATATATCGCAATGCTGAATGTCGCAAAAGTCAAAAGAAGAATTATAGCTTTCCTTTTGCTTTCATTTTTTATTATTCTTTTCAAATTTAATTTGTCACCTATTTGTCCAGTGATTACATGATAACGAATCCAATTGACTATTTCTTATTTTTAAACATCCCCAAGATAGACTCAGACTTTGTTTTCCAAGCTAAACAAGTTCGACATTGATGTCTTTAATTCTATGAGATCTTATTATTTATTATATAGTCGCAATTTTCCACGTCTGAATTCTATCATTTCTATATGTGCTCTTTTATTCGTCATTATTAAAGGGCATGAAGGCATCATGCCAACAGGGTGAGGCTAAATGACAAATATACGAACCATAAAATATTCCTCACGATGACATGAGTTATAGGCGTAAGACGCACTTGCATCTCAGCCAAATATACGTGATATATTAACAAGTTTTCAGAAAAGCAGCTCAAAATATGTGTGCTTCTGCTGGGTGGTTAGAACGTTAGCGTGGCAACTAATATTCCAGGTTAAAATTTTACTTGTGTCGATTCGTCTCGGTTTGGTTGTTTGCTTGATTTTGTTTAGCGGCATATCAAACTCTATATTTTACTTGATTACGAAATCTGAATATTTGGAATAAAATTATATGGCTTCAGTTAAATATATATTTGAACGCAATTACATGCTTTCAACTGGAGATAAAATGTTTTGTTGGTCATTTTGCAATAAAATTTATTGTTGGTAATTATACTATGAAATGTATTTCTGTTTTTTTTTTCCTTTAAAAACATATTGCTGTTCATTTTGTTATAAATATGTAATGTTGGTCATTTTACTATGAATAGGTATTGTTGGTAATTCTACTATAAATAAGATTGTTATCCTTTCATATATTCACAATGTATGTTTTGTTGTTTAGCTTTGTTTGGGGGTTGGCTATTTGCCCATAGCTGGGACCCTAACAGGTGGTATCATCTCGGATTAGCCTGGACCTGGGAAGAACAGTAATCAAGAGGTGGTTCCACGATTCTCAAAAGCTCCAGTCTCCCGATCAGACGCCTTGCTACCGGATAAGATTTATCATCAGATTTGTCAAGGAGGTGACTTCTGGAAAAAATTGGACTGCTCAGGTAACTGTACTGAAAACCTCACTATGTTGAACCCAGACTTGTGAGTGCAAAGATGTAGACGTAATTTTCGTAAACAAAATTCGCAAGTTACTGAGTGTTTGAGAGACGTTACCTTGTACAACTATTGATCTCAGCACATTCTCTGCTCCATGGCGGGAAATTTAATACGGCTGAAGATTTTTAAGTATATTTGCAGTATAAATCAAAGGTTATCACTGACAAAAAAATATATATGTATTGTGTATTTTGGAAGCAATCCTTCATTTGTGCATGTTTCATGAAAAACCACAGCTAGCTGATGAATCAAAATAGACCACAGCTCTATTAGAAGCCATTTAAACACACAGATAACTTACCAGACCCCATCCGAGATATACTAGCAGAAAATTCAAACATAATAACCTCTTAATAAAAACCTTATAATAATACGCCTTAATAATAAGAAAAAGCCAACACTTAATAATGTTAACTACGAAAACGGTCACACTGTTCTGTGTTCGGAAAATAAAACATCTGTGTAATATTAAAAGCATACACACAACGCATACATCTAATTAAACTGAAAATTAAAATCATCCTTGATAATGTCTAAAAGTATAGCCGAAAGCGCTCGGAATTATAGAAAACTTTGTATCCCAAAAATAACTCTTGTTCGAACACTAGAAAAATTAAGTCTAAAACTTAATCGTAGTACCTTGTCTGTCGTTTTAATCGGAACATAAATATATATATATATATATATATATATATATATATTCATATATATAGGAATATATATTTTTGTCATCCACAGACAGACTGTTTCGCTGTTTCACAGCTCATCAGTGTGGCTAGAAGTCCGGTTGCCCCCAGCTAGGATAGAAACCCGACTGAATTTGCGTCAGTCGGAACTTCTCCCCCTAAGCCGTCAGCGCACGGTCAGGGATGAAGGTGAATTTTAGCGTGTTTATTTTTAGATTTAGATAAACACACAGTGACTGACAGTTACTCAATTCTGTCGAAGAGTCGTTCAATATTAGCTTAAATAGTCACTGTTTACAAATTCACACCTCAAACCAGAGAGCTCAACCGAAATAAATCTTTCAGGATGAATATATATATATATATATATATATATATATATATATATATATATATATATATATATATATATATATATATTATAATATGAGTTGAATATTTATATATATATATATATATATATATATATATATATATATATATATATATATATATATATATATATTTATATATATATATATATATCTTCAACTAGCAATATTTAATTTAATATTCCAGTTTGCGAATAAGATGTTGTATACTCGAAGTCAAAATTGTGAAAGAACACAGCAATTTTCCCAATATGGCTAAACCGTACGAAATTACATTTTTCGTCAAGTACTTTAGGCTGTCTCAGTCGCTGGTAAAAACTCGGTATCGTCAATCAGACAGGTAATATGCAGTCCTTCATAATCAATGAGACAGTCGAAAGAACTTGAACATAACATAAAACACATAACCTGGACAGTTTATGCATTACTTTGCTCCCAATAAGCAACAGTTTATTCGAAAATTGGAAAACAGAATAAAAATGTTATATAGTCGAAACTTGTCGGTGGAATTTTGCAATTATTATTTGGATGAATTCCTGCTCCCCAAATTCACGTCAAACGCCCGAAAACACACACACACAATCAGACACAATAAAAAGTGAAGACCGCAAATAAAATACCCAGCACATGTGCTTTACCAAGCTTAGCTTCTTTTTTCATAGAATTCCACAAGTATGGTAACCAATCGGGAATCGAAATCCTGTATAATAATATCTAAAACCATATTGCCTTCAAGATGATTAGTCGTTTGATGTCCATTGTCAAATTGCCGACTACTCAGTATCTGTCTATATTTCGGAGATGAGCTATTATGTACACTATTTACATCAATCGGACTATTGTCCTCATCTTTGTCGCCATATTTATTACAACGTTTCGGACACATGGAACAGTGGATAAAGGCGTTTGTTAGATCCAGTGACAGGACCCAAAGAGTGTGAGTTCAATACCCGGTTAAGGCAGTGGAGAACTTGGAGAGGGGAAATATCAGGAGATAAATGATAACTGACATCCATTAAACATGGCACGTGGAACTAGAACAGTCTACCCCAGTGAGCGAAATAAAGGGTTCAGTTCGACATTCCAACCACCTGAAGAAGACCGGAGCGAACAACAGCCGAAACGTTGTAATAAATATGGCAACAGATATGAGGGCAATAGTCCGAATAATGTAAATAGTGTGCCGACTACTCCTTTCTGTTAAAGTGTCTAGTTTATCCCTCTTGCAGACGTCCGCCCAGGTAATTTAGTATATCTTCTTTATCAGCAGTTCCAAACTGTAGTCTTAACTGCAACTGCACGAAGTGAATCGTGATTTCAATTAGTATCATCCTGTAGTCACTAACAGTATTGTAAAACGTCAGCACGACTTCAGCCAGGGTGAATTGAAACTATTGACGCTTTCCGAGATGTTTTCCTGTGCCCAATTTCCCTAGCTCTGTTAGTATATATTCCTCGAATCACCGGTGTTGTGATTCGAACTCGACTCTCATGGTCGGTACAATAACATTCGAGCGATTCGACTGCACGACCACTTTCCTATTTTAAGATAGCTTCGAAAGTCTATTCATAAAATTATACTATTGACTGAAAATTGGTTTTACGGGCGGTGAATGGTTTAGATAATAGATTCAAGTACATGAGTTTTCCTCGGCATTGGCAGATGTAGACAATTAAAGCTCTGTAGTCAATCACTTAATCGATATAAGCTGAAATATATTGCTCTCGATAAACCTTGTTGATTGAGACCTGACACATGTGTCAGTTCACTGTTGCTTTATCTCCTGCCGTAGGCACGAGTCATTTCTCTTATCGATGGAACGTTATTAAATACCGTCGCTGTCAGCGTCATCATCCCGATGATCAGGCAGAAGCAAATAGATTTGACGAGTGAAATATTGTCAATCTTTCTCGGAACCTATTCTGCGCGAGCAAGCTAAAACGGGGGACATGTCTGAGGAGCTCGGTGAGGTATGGGGGCAAATGCTTTTATCAACATTTCCATGACTCTAATAGTCAATAAACCCCAATAAATTAACGATTAAGAATAGTCGCTCCTCTTTTGACTTTTACCTGGTATTATCGCAGGAATCATTGCGCTCTTTAGAGAAAACTAATTCTTGTAGGGGTCGGGTTAGGAAGATCCATTCCGTCATTGATCGAACAGCCTATGAAAGGAATTGACGAGCTTCTAGTGTGAGATGATATTTATTAGTGTATAAGGATTTGACCGATCCAAGCCAAAGAAGCCTAAGAGAAGTTGCGCGATAAAATAAAAGACGCACGGGCTTTCAAATGAAAGAAAGGAAAAAGAAAATTACGAAGCCATGATATAACGAAGCAAGAGAGATTTCAGTTGCAAAAGAAAAAATAATCTGTGGCTGGTCTAGTGGGTGATACATAAATATATCACTCCGGTCTGAATGCTTGGTAATATATCATAGTTAAAAACTATTGTCCGAAGGTTGATTTTCAAGCCAAATGTGTTCCTAGCTATCTTAGTTCTTTCAAAGGTTGATTGTCAAACCAATTTTGCTCCACGCCATCTCAGTTAAAACCCATTGTGCGCAGGTTGATTTTAAGTCAAATGAGGTACGCGCCATCTTAGATAAATCCCAATGTCTGAAGGTCTCCAATTGTGTTCCTCGCCATGTCAGTTAAAAACCTTTCTCCAAAGGCTGATTTTCAAGCCACTGAATCTTCGGTAACACCCAGTGTTCGAAGGCTAATATTCCAGCCAAATGTGTTCCTAATCATCTAAGTTCAAGAAAACATAATCTTTTTAACAACCACTACACGTCATTTGTTCTTATAGCAAACTAAGCTATGCTAAGTACAGCGTGACATGCCAAAAGTCATTATATATATATATATATATATATATATATATATATATATATATATATATATATATATATATATATATATATATATATATATATATATATGAGTGAACATTGATGTCAACACTCAGAGGCAACAAGCTGTTTCATTCTGGACGCAATCGTCAGGCCGCCTATAATAATAATAATTCCGTCCAGCATGAAACAGTCTGTCGCCTCTGAGTGTTGATTTCAATGTTCACTTTTATATTTATATTTGCTCTGTCTCTGATATTGAGTACTTTATCCCATAAATATAGCACACCTTACAACTATATTTCTTCATGTATATATATACTGGACTCTCCCGTCGATTCTGACGTATGAGGGTCAAGCAGATCAGTTCCTAGGATCCGACACCAGCACATGAGATTTGATTATAGTGGTGAACGTTTTGTGCAGAACCGTTCACACTTTTTGAAGGGCCGAATACAGACACCTGGTGCACAACGTACCACAAGGTCTCCAAAGAACCCTCTGCAGATTTTGAACTCAGATTTGTCCTTCGCTTGGGCCAATTTACCGACCAAGGCTATAGAACTCAGTCTGTCCTGCTATTTATCCATAGATGGAGGACGATGAAGAGGATTTATAACTTTCCCGAGGTTATTAGCACGTAAGTAAATGTATTTGATTCAACTGGAATTCGAACTCGGCTCTCCGCTTCCGTAATCCAAGCCGCTAACCATTACACCACCGTGCCTCCTATATATACATATATCCGGTATATCCACACCAGATTTCTCCCTGAGGCTCTATTGAGCGAGTTGCACATAACCCAGTCGTTGGTATTGGACATCATCTCTTAACTAGTTTCCCATAATGTTAGTGATGGAGACGGGATAACGGCAAATCTCCTAAAGTGGCTCCTGACCTCTCCAAATTATATAAATACTGCATTCAATGAATCTTGTTTTCCAGCCTATTGGAAGTCCTCACCTATTGTTTATGTCTTTAAGAACTCTGGAGACACATGTCCCATCTAACTACCGTCTTATTAGTCTCCTAGCACTCTTCGACAATGTCTTTGAAGCTTCAATGAACGCCAATGTAGTTAAACACCTTATATCACATGATATGCTCTCTGACAAGCAATATGGTATCCGCTTTGCCCGTTCTACAGCTGATGTGCTCACAGCCATAACTGAAATTGTTTTCCAAGCACTTCACAATAACGGAGAAGCTAGTGTCCTGGATCTAGATAACTCTAAAGCCTTTGATAGTGTTTGGCATACCGGCCTCCTTCGTAAGCTTCAGGGATACGGAATTTCAGGTCGATGATTTGACTAAAAACGGTAATTCCTCTCAAACCGTGTAATGAAGGTCGTCGTTAACGGATTCTTCTCCAGTTCCTTTCCCAAGAAAGCAGGTGTTCCCCAAGGCTATATCCTGGGCCCTACTCTGCTCCTTATCTATAAAAACGATCTTCCCGATGTCATCAGTACCCAAGTAGGCATCTATTTACTCCTGCCTCAAAGGCAAATCTGGTATCGCGGACAAAACTAACCTGGCCATTTGTCTCGAAAAGGACCTGCAATCGGTTGTGGAATGGGGCAGGAATTAACTGGTTAACTTTAATGCCTCAAAAACAAAACTGCTCTCTATTACTCACCACAAGGAACGATCCCTGCCTCCCATTAGAATGTCTGATGCTCAACTCCACAAGACAATCTCTCTGCGACTGCTTGGTCTCACACTGTCCGCTGACCTGATATGGAACAACAGCATTGAATCAATAGCTGCATCCACTGCAAGGAAAGTTGGTTCCCTGTGTCCCGCCAGAAAGTTTTTCTCCCCCGAGTCTATCCTTCAAATCTATAAATCAACAATTTGCCCTTGCATGGAATGCTGCTGCCATATATGGTCTGGTGCCCTCGTCTTAAGCTCCTCGACAAAATCCAGAGAAGGATATGCAAAGTGATTGGCCCTGATCTGGCACCTCGTCTACAGTCGCTCTCTCACAGACGCGCCGTCACCCCCTCTGTCTTTTTTTACAAATATTACACGGTAATTGTTCCAACGAGCTACTTTCGCTAGTTCCCAGACTGCATGAATTTAAACGTGCAACTAGGCTGCATCTCTCCCTACCCTTTAACTGTCGAAACGGTTAAATGTGGCCGTCTCTTCTACTCCAATATCTTCGTGTCTCGCATCACCCGACTGTGGAATTCCCTTCATATTAATTGTTTACCTTATAGCTATAATCTCCAAATATTTAAAAGTAATGTCAATTGATAACTCCAGATGCCCTGACCTATTCCCTGTCCTTCTCTTCATCCTTTCCTCTATCACACCTCTTTACTCTCGTTCCTACTCCCTCTAACCTCTTGCATGCTAGTGGCATCCCGCCTTCCTTGGGGTGAAATGCTTATATATATATATATATATATATATATATATATATATATATATATATATATATATATATATATATATATATAACGTTATTTTTATAGATACAAATATTTAAGTAAATGGTCTGTTTATAATAAACTGTATTAACAACATTTACCGGTTTGAATTACCGTGTTATAACATTTAGCTAGAGAGGAAGTGTCTGTTATAGCACGTCTTGCTATATGACAGTTCCGTGTAGGATACAGGTTTGATTTCTGTCGGAGGACACATATTTACTTTGAGATTTTTCGAACATACAGGTCACTAAGTGTTAAGTAATACTGTCTATTATAAAAATAAAATTAACTTAATATTTAATATTTGTCTCTATAAAAATAACGTAGAAACAAAAAATATTAATATAATTGTCGAACTTAGTCTATTTCATAACATATATATATATATATATATATATATATATATATATATATATATATATATATGCATTAATGTGAATTTCTGCTTTGATTTGTGACAGTGCATATGTAGCATGTTTACTTTTGTGCAACAGTTGCAAACAGGAAATAATATCAGTAAAATCATGTACGGAATGAAGTCACGTGTTTACCATCAAAGACACCATCAATTTTACTCTAGGTGTATTAGTTAACCAACCGAACCATAGCGTTGAAAACATTAGATGCATCCTTTTAGTAAGAACAAAGAAAATATGAGTTAAAATACATTTTTGAAATAAATTCGCAAAATCTAGGTTTAGATAAGTATTTAGGCTTACTCAATGAGTACAGTTTCGTCAGAAAGCCTTCTACAAACCCTGTAAAGCCGTAATCGTGAACTCAACAAGCCCAAAACTACTACAGTTCATGAGCAAGACGACATATGAGAAAAGGAAAGAATTCCTCCAACAAAAGTACTTCATTTTTTTTCTATTGAGTGAGGACACAGACGTGTAGGAAATTTTCGATTTTAACATCTCTTCTCATTAAAAGTCTTACTAATGTATAAATATTATCAGCCTTATTATAAAT
>OZ038477.1:57072276-57157276 GCA_964036315.1 Acanthosepion esculentum | reverse complement strand
TATATATATATATATATATACATATATATATATATATTTATATATATATATATATATATACATATATATATATATTTATATATATATATATATATATACATATATATATATATATTTATATATATATATATATATATACATACATATATATATATATTTATTTATATATATATATTTACATATATATATATATATATTGACAAAGACTTAAAAAAGCATAGGTGATATTTATTTCATTGAAGTCGATAAAAATGGCTTCAAATATTCAGACCTGTATACCAAATGAAAATGGAAAAATTAACACTAGGTTTAAAAATTAAGAATATTATATTCATTTCATATTGAGAAGGCTTACAGCAACACCATATTAAGACACCGGTCCGCGCACGATCAAGAAAGTTAAGCAACTTCGAGCTTGTTCTCTATCTGTCTGTCTGTCTCTGTCTGTTCGTCTCTCTCTCTCTCTCTCTCTCAATATATATATATATATATATATATATATATATATATATATATATATATATATATATATGAATAAAAACTGACAAGAGGAAAAACTCTATTTAGGCGTTTCGACCTTTGAGAGACTTTATCAAGGCAATAACGTATTTATTATGCTGAACGTGTTTACATACGCAGAAGGGAGGATGTCATTACTTTTGATAAACTTGTAAATTTGAGTATGTTCAGGAAAGTTCATCAGGTTGTTAAAAGGTCAGTCAAAACATGTTCAAGACACTGAGTGTCCTAATTCAAAGTCTGCTGAAGAGTAAATGGAAGGTAATATTCAATATTTTTTTAATGAATATTGTTTTGATTGTAATTAGATTTTTATGGTATAACATGGAAGATTGTGTAGTAAATCTTCAAGGCTGAAGTGATGGATTTAACCGTTTTCTTTTGATTTTTCAGCATATTTATTTTAGTGTATGTTGGATTTGGAAAGTTGTAATTCTTTAAGAAAAAGGCGAGACTGGGGAAAAACAGGGGCGTAGATTTATATTTTGATAATATTCGATGGCGGCACTCTCGAGGATTTTCATTCTGAGTAAATTTGTTTCTCTTACGATGAGTGTGGTATTTTGAGATTAAAATTGTGGTTGATTTTATTTCTGTGTATGACTAGTGCATTTATTAAGTTGTTATTTATGAGGTCCCATTTAAGTTCAATGATACTTTTTTTTAATTTCCTCTCTGCATGTTTCACTAATGTAATGTGATGAACCGTTTTGGCAATGCATTTTATATATACCTTATTCTAAATGATTATATTTATGAATTTTTTTTTTAATCCTGGTTATATCATTAACGGTTTTGAAAGTGGCTTTGACTCTATCTATCTATCCATCTATCTATCTATCTATCTATCTATCTATATATATATATATATATATATATATATATATATATATATATATATAGTATAACAAATTGGAAAAAAGTTTTTTTTTTAAATCCGGATGACATGCGTCACAAAACCTTTTTTGTCAAACTATTTTTCAAATTAGTTTGTTGATATATATAATTATACAAATTTATATGTCGTATATAGATAGATAGATAGATAGATAGATAGATAGATAGATAGATAGATAGATAGATAGATAGATAGATAGATATCCCTTTTCTGTCTTGTAATATCTGACAGTCTTAGTAGAAAGATTTCCTGATAATCATGTTCTTCTCGTCCTATCTTTCTGAATTCGGACGTTATCGACGGCTTGTTGGAACACTAAATGGTGTTGAGTCGAGTAATTTGTGTGTTCGGCATTGTGTAGTGAAAGACAAGAACGGTGACTTCTTTGTAGCGCAAGCATTGGCCTCGAAAATGATGAACAACGCAGCAATGGCGGCAGGTGGGACCGGAAGACGTTTCCAATCATTTACGCGTCCCTTGGCCAACTTGTAGGGAACCGAAGTAATCAAATCTTCTGACAGGACCCGAAAAGGTAACACAGGTCAGAGGAACGCGACATTACGAACAGAGTAAGCGTAAGAACGAAAGGAAGATGAAGTGATTTGTCGATGTTAATCGTTTAAATTAGGCGGTAGGAATACTGAAAGAATCGACCAAGATTGATACAAGCTTAATAGAAAAAGAAAAAAAGAAAAGATAATATAGATATGGGACTCACAGAAAAAGAAGAGAGTAAATCATTTAGTCGAGGATGAAATATCAGAATCGCCGTAATCCCGTGTAAAGCTGTTAACTTAATTACATTAAGAAACTGATATTTGCTGTCTATTGAGAACATTTTTCCACTTTCAGTTTAATTCCAAATACCGATCGCTCTTCTTAGCAGACATGTTGGTATTCCTTCGGACGGAATATGTATAGGACCGTATTTAAATCGTGTGGCAATGTCACGCATGTAGGATGGATTCCCCGAGCGGATACTAGTCGAAACCCTTACTTGAAAGGAATGTGTCACAATGTTCATGTTTATAGTCATATTAATGGTTTCCCGACAAGGAACTATTTCGTATTCAATGACCGAATATCCAGCACTGTTTTCGGTTGAAATATGTAATATTCCTGGTTATGACAACAAATTACATTCGGCAGTTATGCCTCTGATCGAGAAATTGCAGTTTTTGAGGAGCATGGAACCACCTCGTAATCGCCTTTGTTTCCAGGCCCATCCACACCTGGGGATGTAGCAACTGTTAAGCTTCTCTCTATAAGAAAAGAGGGAAACGTTAAATACTATTATTATAAAAATAAATTTTTATAATAAAAAAAAATATATATATATTTTTTTATGAAAAGAATTACTAACAATACCCGTTTAGAGTAAAATTAACAGCACATCTTTAAACAAAATGACCAACAAAAATTATACTAGATGTAGAAGAATTATCGACTATACATTTTGTAGCAAAATGACTAACAGTAAATTTTATCTTTAGTTGAAGGCATAATCATTGCGTTTAAAATATATTTAATAGATGCGATAAATATTTTAAAAATATATAGAATTGGGCATTAAATAATCCATAGAGGTCGATATGTCGCTAAACAAAATCAACCAGTCAAATTTATAAAAAAAATGATCTCAAAGACTTTTTTCAGGAAAACAGGTTTATCAAGTCTGGTAACTGCTGTCGCTATTTCTAGTGTTGATGGGGGATTCCTTTCCTAATCTTGTTTTCAAATTAATGTGGAATATTAACATTTTGATTCTGTCATTATTTTTCCTTGAGTTTCATGTGCTGCACATTTTAGTTTTGGTCGCTGCTGATAGTCCTCATGTCACGTGGTTTCTGTTATTTGGTAAGGCCGTCTTTAAAATCAGTGACAATGTCAGACATTCAGGATCTATAGCCTTAGTAGATAATTATCCACACGCTCACCCGAAAGGAATGTGACACAATGATAATAGTAATGGCAATATTAGCCATTCCCAAGCAAAAGAATATTTGGCGTTCACCTACCGAGCAGCCTGTACTGCTTCCAGGTCAAATGTATAACATCTTTCTATTAAAATAGTTTAAATCGGTTTCTCATGTGAATTAGTTGTTATCTCTCTTTTTGCAGTATTGATGGGGATAATTTTTTCCTAACCTTTCATTTGAAGTAGTGTTAAACGTCAACATCTTGATTATGTCAGCATTTTCTCTCCGATTTACATGTGAGATCCATTTTTAGTTTTTAAAAGTCCTTAAGTAATGTGACTGTTGTTATTTGGCATAGTACTTGGATTGCTCCAGTCTATAATGTTCAAAAAGGAGAGTCTTTGTCAAAACCTTCAGGCTTCATTCGCCTGAATCTATTTTTAACGATTGATCTCACAAAGTGGTTGTATAGTTTTCATATTTATGAACGGGTTTGGCGCCATGCTTGACATCCATATAAGTCTCGATCCGATCAGGCTATTTAAGTACAGTTCTTGCGTTTTCAAATTGATCTGTTTGTTTTGCAGCAATTTGCGGTGTTGGGAGAAACTACATCTAACGCAGCCTATTCTATGTTCAAATTCCTTTTCTCTTATACTAAATTTGCTACAACCGATCCATACGACGAGGTACTCGGAAGTGTTTCGTATTTAATAATTCACTATCCGTAATTTTTATGATGGATTCAAGGATGTGCCATTACTGCTTACGTTCAAATTCAAGATCATAGTTTATATTTTGGAAAGGTTTATCTTGACATAATGCTTGAAATACTTAGGTCCCTCAATATTTTATGGATACCAACGATACCATGGATTAAACCTTGCTCTGTTTCCGCAGAAATTATGCTACTTGGAAGACGCCCTCCATCTGTCGTATTGACTATCTTAGTAATATATAAGCAGTGATTACTTATCTGCCTATTGGTAAATTTGTTGTGAATTAAAATGTAGTTAAATATCTTTTAACTGCGCGGGTGAGTTTAGTACAACCAGATGCTAAAATATTGACGCAGTTAGACCTCCATCGTAATATCACAGGTAGAAAGAAATCGAATGCTGATTTTCTAGCAAATAGGATTCCCTCAGTTTGAGGATGGACATGACATAATCTCCCTCTCCTTATTCAAGCTGCCCCAGAGCTGAAAATATTAATGTATTTCCAATGTCATATTTACTTAAGTTTAACGTGTGATTACAAAAGCAATGATATCTGTACATATTTGATGAAGCGGCAAAATACTGCTATTCGAACCAAAATGATAAATCATAATAGACATCTGATTTTCTACGCAGACAGACTATCCACGTCTAATAGATTGAAATTATACCACCTCGTTTCTTCCAGTCCAATCAAACTTTATTATAATTGTTAGCGACTCTCGCAAGACTCGAGCGGCTATCCAAGCCGGTGGCAGAGGCCTGCTCATGCACCATTTTGTTTGTTCAACACCCACAAAGTAAACCTGTGCTTTATATCGCATCTATGTTCAGCGGGCTTTAGATAAATTTCATGTAGACAGTGCATAATCTGGCATGAACAGCTGCTTTAACAACGACAGTAGTCTCAGATTCTCGGTCACGATGACTTGTGATTTCGTGTTTTGTCACTCCAATTTCAGTCATAAATTTTACTCAAACCACTTTATAGTTTTCAGATACTTTCCAAAGATAATGCACCATGGGATCACGTCTCCAGGCTAATATAATCATGAAGTTACCTTCCTGACAATATGGCCATTTTGAGATTCAAACCCTGATCATGTGGTCAGAAATGCTTGCGGATTTAGTGACAAAATCTCCCTGTACTCCTTCAACCCCTCCACATTGTTCAATCTCCATCCACACAGGAAGTTAGCGATGGCTGGGAGAATGTGATAATCTGATGGAGTGGACTATAGGTAGGATGAGGCAGCTCTTCAAGCCCCTCAAGTTTGCTCTTTGTCACCTTGTCAATGCATGCGAGCGCATCTTCATCCTGTATGTGTGTTTGTTTTCGATTGAACAATGCCGGGTAGTGGAGGTTTAAATTATAATATACTCGCAGAAATTGTTGAGCATTAAGGTCAACATTCAAAGTATGTCCATCTGGGTTAAGCTCAGAGTGCAACAGCCCCTCAAAATTCCACCAAACGCTTAAGACATTCTCTTCAAATCACCCTTGTTTTACAAAAGATTCTGAAGCCTAGCCGGAACGAAGCCATTGGTTTTTCTTTTTAAGATTACGAAAAGACAACGATGTTTATCCGATTTACATGTCGATGCGGAAAATAGTCATCTTGAGAAATTACCAGGAGTTGTTTGCAAAGGTTCATACGTCGCAGAGCTTAGCCATTGGTCATTTCATGAAGACGTTATCGACAGTGTCTGTTCATAAGGCCCAGCGCATGAAGGTGCCTGTTGATGGCGCTTTGTGAAGGTCCAAGTTCTGCCGACAAATTACGCGGACGTGTCCTTAGCTGTTGATCAAGCATTTGAAGCAAGGCCACATCTTCCAAAACAGAAGTTAATTCTGACTTTGCTTTGTCTTCTAGGTTGGTGTTACCTTTCTTGAAACGTCTGAACCAGTTTTGCTCCACACGTTCGTCGACATTTACTGAGACTTCCAAATTATTAATTTCCTTTGATGCTTGCCTGGCACCCAGTCCGTTTTGTACAGGTAGTATAAAATGGTTCTAATTGAAATTTTTTTCATCTCTCTTCATATTTTAAACTGTAAAATAAAGAGTAAACAATTAAGCAAAAATTGGACAGGATTTATTAAATTAATAATATGAAATGGAGATACAAGTTGAATCAACTTGCTAACAGAAACATTTATCTGTATTTGATGCTCTATTAGCTGAATAATAGCAATGTCTTTAAGCGTATTTAAGATGGAAACTTGTACCAACTGCAAACACACAGACATGACAGAATTGAATAGACGCTCACAGAAACCGTTTATTTTATTAAACAAGTAATTTATACAAATGAAGTTATTATAAATGGTCATAAATTTAATAACTAATACTTGGTTGACATCCCTTTTGCTTTTTTTAATGCAAGGACCCTTCTAGGCATGCTAGTGATGAGTTCACGAATATCATCTTGAGGGATTTCTTGCCATATTTCACGCAATAATCCTAAAAGTTCAGGCTTAGAAGATGGCTTCCTGTTCTTTTTGCAGAGTTTCCGATCTAATATGCCCCAAAGGTGTTCAATGGGGTTAATATCCGGGGACTGACTTGGCCATGGAAGTTTATTGATCCCATTTTGTCTCAACCATTTTTGCGTTGCTTGAGCAGTGTGACATGGAGCTCCATCTTCCATAAATAGGGAGTCAACTTTGCTCATTCTACTACTTGAGAATATTGGAAGGAGCCCTTTCGTTAATATAGAAACATATTTGGTTGAATTAATGTTTCCTTCACACTCCACAAACTCTGAACAACCATCACTCCAAATTGCACTCCATACTATTACTGAAAGGCCCCCATGTTTCACCGTTGGCTGCAGTCTTTTGAAATCAAACTCTTGACTACAGAGTCTCCATACCCATACACTTCCACTGTCAGAAAATAATGCGAATCTTGACTCATCAGAGAAAAGGACAGTGGTCCGAAAGGTCACAGGTCTCTCCACCATCTCATGAGCCCAATCCTTTCTGTGTTTGATATTGGCTGGACGGAGAAGTGGTTTCCTTCTCGCAGCTCTGCCATAGTAGCCCAGCTTCTGGAGATTCCTGACAGCTGTTCTGGGACTGACATCAACTTGTATTGCTATGCCAGAGGCCTTGCAATGTGGATCCTGTTCAACATTTCTTTCGACAAGACGCATGGTTCTTTCAGAGGGTCCAGAGCGGCCTGGATGATGTTTTGTGCACTTCTTGTCCTCTCTGGTGAATTGTACGACCACTGTATTAACAGTAGAAAGGGGTATTGAAAGATTTTCAGATATTTTTCTTTGATTAAGACCACCTTCATCTTGGCCCACGATACGTCCTCGTTGAAATTCGGATAGGTCTGATGCTCCTTTGGTTCGTGGCATGTTCCAGTATTGTTATCTGCAATTTTAATCAAATAATCTAAGTTAATTTATCTTGATTATTACAAAAATCTAAGTTAAATTATCTTGGTTACTAAAAAAAATCAGAAATAAAATTTATCTTGGTGTCTATTCAATTCTGCCATGTCTGTGTATATGCAAGCGGCAGCCATTAATGGGATGTTTCCTGAATCTCGACGTCTCGCGTTATATGACTGATGCTTTAAAATACGTCGCAAGGCAAATTTAAGGAAGAATGAGAAATGTTTAGTAATGCAGAGCAACATTGTAAACAAAACTCTGGAAATTGCAAATATGATTGTCACGTATCCTAGACTACACCGATGTTGGTTTGATATGAGCTATATAGAGGGCTTTATCACACCACTTTGAATCTCATAATGGAATCTATATTAAATTCGTCCGTATTTTCTAGCCATTTTGACCAGGATGTCTAAAAGGACACAACTTGCCAGGCCTTAAATAAAATCGCACAGCATTGAGCCTGGGGATTAATCTTTTGAAGACATCCACAAAGAAAATCGTGTAAATTTGTCAACACAATATATGACCGTGATTTTCCACGACGAATGACTTCTGTGTTAGGTTTGGCCAGATTGTTGCTACAAAGACTGTGGTTACTGGCGGAAAGCCACATCATGGGCTATGGACGAGATGGTGCAATGTGTCGATTTGAGATTATAGGTGATGAAGATGTGGAACTACAGATGATAAAATCGTGGAATTAAATGGTGTTAAGTTGACAGCTCGAGAGTGAGTAATTTTGATGGTGGTGATATCGGTCAAGCAGGAAAAAGGTTTTCAGAAAAAATACGTTTATCTCTTGTCTTATAAGTAGGTTAAGCCATTTATCATTAATGTTGTCATTACAACATTTTCGTCATTACAATTTTATCTATAACCTTTGCATATATTCTGTAATTAATTTTTTTTAAAAATATCTCCCTAATTGTCTGGGAAAGCGTGGCCCATCGTGGTCCGTATTCGTACTGAAAATCGAGATCGAGCGAGCTTTTGCCCTTTTGCTCTACGCGAGGTTTCCGTCCTCGCTGAGCTCGCCTTGGGACACCTGCGTTACCGTTTGACAGACGTACCGCCCCAGTCAAACTCCCCGCCCGGCACGGTCCCCGGCTAAGGGTCGAGCGGGCCCCAAACTACACTTATCAAAAAAAATATCGTCTGCTTGTCATTGCTTTACGATAGTGCGCAGTAATTTCGAGGAGTAAGAGCAGTAAAAGCAGTAAATAGGCCAAAAATTATGATTGCGCGACGGAAGTGCTCAGCAGTAAATGTAATTAAACAAGGCCCGTAATGATGGACGAATGACCAAGACTGGGTTCGAATTTCCCTTGTCGATAACGCCAACGGTAGGTTTTCTCATAATTTAATTGTTAATTCGACTTCAGCATGTACATTTACGAAAAATGACGATTTGGGGAAATTTTCCTAGATATTTAGCACGGGAATTAAAAACCATATTTACCAATTATTCTTACAAAGTTTAGAGAAGGTGTAAAAAGCCCACTTCAAACAATCAATAATAATGTTCTCGCATGAAACATTACAATTCACTTTGTTAATTATCATTACTAGTTGGTAGGTTTAGATATTACTTGGGGGTTTCTCCTAATATTGACGGTACATTCAATGGAACATGTAAATGTCTCTCTTCGTCTCTCTCGGGTGTGTATTTATATATCATACTAGACGTGGACGGTCGACCTCGTAGATCCGTCGGGGTCAAACCCTGATAGTATATGAAACATGGGTCTGCACGTGGTAAATAGGAAGACACCCCTCAAGCGAACCCGTTCGTGCACCTGGGTTCCTTGAAGGACATAAAACCTATATCGGCGTCATCTAAAGTCGGTCACACACGACATCATGCTGCCGGTTAAAGGGTCAGTTTGCAGGGGCAATGAGAACACTTTCTTTTACTAAAGGTGTTTAAGCGAAGAGAATAGCTAGGTTTGAACAGGATCATCCAAATCTGACTCGATCCTTTAAGTGATAAGCGATATAGCCCATAGGATAACCAATAGTTCCGTATCTAAACAGCAATCTTAAAATTAGAGAACAAAACCCTATTTTTGATTTTAAAAATTAAAATTTTAAACGAAAAATGCATTGAATGTGTCTTATGCATTTGGTCGTTAATGTGGTTTATATGTTTTATTGTGGAAGAATGCAATTAAGTTTAATTATGCAATGCTGATGAAGCAAATACTTGGTCAATAGCAACCTTAAGTCGCCATTAAACACAGCCTGGACAATGTCTTCGGACTCACAACTCCTAGAACCATGTTGTAGTGTGCTCTGGAGTGATTTATATGTTTCAGTCTTTCGTAATTACTCTTTTCTGGAATCTCGCTTTTATATTTGGTTTTCTCTATTCAATAAAAGAAGTCACGCTAAGATTTATTTTTATACGCCAAGCTCAACAAACAGAATTTTTTTCTATCTAATTTCTCAGGTTTTTATGTTGCTCGTTTTTTATTTAATATTTCTCACTAAAAGTTACAGCCATCTTAAGCACCGACCGTACCATGACTCATAGAGTGTCAATTTCCTACAATAGTCTATCAAATACAAGTGCCGACACGACTCAATAATTTTCTTCACCCGCCCCCACGCACTTCACGCACTTAATAAAAATAATAATAATTATTATTATTATAATTATTACTATAATTATTATTATTATTCCTCCTCCTTACAACGACTCCTTATCTTGTTTCATGTTCGCTATTCTTTAATTGTTTATTCTTCTTCCTTTCATTGTCTTTCCTTTGCTATCATTCCATACTTAGTAACATTATTAATAATAATAATAATATTATTATTATTATTATTATTATTATTATTATTATTATTATTATTATTATTTTGTGTATGTTATGTCTTCTGCATTGTATCCGGTAGAGCCGGGACCAAACTATGGTCCTTAGATCCTATAGGAGGATTGTCATTTAATTGATAGCACTTTATTTCATACATGGGATGATCAACTTCTATATTGATGTTACCTGGGACTCTGTTAGTAAAATAGTCCACTCCTTTTCTCACGAGGCCCATAGCTCCGATTACTATTGATACAGTCTCTGTCTTCATTCCCCACATCCTGTTAATCTCGATTTCCAGGTCCTTGTATTTGGACTATTTATCGATAATTTTCTTGGAAGTGTTTCTCTCAGATAATATTTCTATGTCAATAAGAATACATGTCCTGAATGTCTTGTCTTTTTATGATAATATCAGGTCTCTTCAATTTTATTTCCCTGTCATTTCCAATTTTCTATCCCATACTTTGGGTAACTGTGTCTGGTTGGTAGTCATCCCATCTCTCAGTGGTTTTGATTTTGTGCTTCTTGCATACCTCCAATGCATATACGTCGCTACCTTGTTATGTCTGTGGGTATATTCTTGTTTTGTTAGATCCAGACATCCTGAGATAATATTGTCGACAGTTTCATCCAATTTTCCGCAGTTCCTGCATTTCGGGTTAGTTCTATCCTTGATTATGTGACAGTGATAGGACCTGGTTGCGAGCCTTTGGTCTTGAGATGCAATACTTATGCTTTTTGTCTCAGCTTTCACACCAGTGCTCCTCAGACTCTCATTTGTTTTCTGTTTGTCCGCATCTGCTTATTTCGTTCTTTTTAGGTATTTGCAATGAAACGGCTTGTCCTCCCACTTTTTTTTATAATTTCATTTGGCCAAGTTGTTATTATTATTATTATTATTATTATTATTATTATTATTATTATTATTATTATTATTATTATCTTTGATTTCTCGTGTATACTCATTTTTTGCGGGTACCGACCAGATATCTAAGGACAAAAATGGCATCATGTCATTTTCCACTGAGCAGTATTGAAAAAAAATCACACATAGATAAAACCGTTCGTAAGGTGTGGGCTCTATTTGTGAGAACAATCGTTTGTATTTCTTTAAGGCATAGGCTACAAGCAATTTTTTCTAGTCAATCCGAACGCTCCAACTACAACATGAATTGTTCATTTCCTCATGTCACACATTTTTGCGATTTCGATTTAAAGGTGCAAGTATTTTGATAGATTTTTAATATATTCAAAGTTACATTGCAGTCTGCAGGGACTCTCATGACAATAAAAAGGCACGTTTTATTTTTGTGGTCTCTAATCACGATGTCTGGGCGATTAGATTTGATTGTTATAGCAGTGTGTTATTATTATTATTATTATTATTATTATTATTATTAATAATAATAATAATAATAATAATAATAATAATATTGTTGTTAATATTATTCACTCAGTTAGCTTCTTCCGCAGAACTGTCATTTTCTGGAAGAGTGCTAGCCTGATCACTACGATCTTAACCTCTTCGTGTTTAGAGTAAAGCGTTATCTATCCTACATATCATAATATGAACATCCACTTCATCATCCTTTTACACCCTTACAATAATCTTAATGAGCAAACTTCTACATTGGGCGGCTCTTGGGCCTTGTATTGGATGAACAGTAGTCATTTTTAAAGAAATTATAATATTTTGAAAGATTTAAAAATTCTGTTTCTTTCTTGCATACAGTTTTTCTTCTTTTTTTTTCTCGTTTCCATATTCTACTTCTTTTTTTTAATTCGATTTTCTGCGTTGTTACTCTTCCTTTGTATCTTTTTCCCTCCGCCTGTTCATCCACGTATGTTGGTCATTTTTATTTTTCCTTATCTCTTCTTTTGTTTCATCGTCATTTCTTTTTCTCCTTTTTCTTTTGATTTGTATTTCCACTATTCTAGTCCATTTTTTCTTCTTGTCTCATGGCTTCCTTTCTATTTTAATTATCCCCGCTTATTCTTTTATTCTGCTTCACCACGTCTTCTTTTTATATCACACATCGCAGCATTCTTCAAGCCTATCAGTTTGGATGAAGGCGCAGTATCTGTCCTATTCTTATTTTAGATGGAAGAAGACACGCGCTTACGTCAATCCCAACCCTGCCGCAGCATCTTCCTTATTAATTTGTGATGAAGGCGTAGTATCTGTCGTCTTATTTTAGATGGAAGAAGACATGCGCTTACGTCAATCCCAGCCCTGCCGCAGCACCTTCCTTATTAATTTGTGATGAAGGCGTAGTATCTGTTGTCTTATTTTAGATGGAAGAAGGCGCGCGCTTCCGTCAAACCCAGCTCTGCCGCAGCACCCTCGTCATTAGACTAACAGAGGTCTGGCCGGTGTAATATCGATGCCAGAGACAGCGGTCCCAACTATTGGATAGATTTTGTTCTTGACCTGAATAGATATTCATGTGTATGAAGCACCCACGCTAAGAACAACCTTGTTTCACATCGTACCTTAGTGGGAAGTGCGGGTGAATATGGCACGTCGACGGTGTATAATGGGTAGCAAGCTTGTCTCTCTAGATCTATTACAACTGAGTAGCGATTTCGATTTTTATTAGATGCTCAACACTTTCGGCTTTTTGATGCATTCTATGCTACGCTTAGTAAATCGCTATTTTGTGTTTCCCTCTATAATATTTTCTATCATTCTTTATTTCGCCATCTTTCCCTCTCTTAATTTCTTCCATTTCATTATTACGATCATTATTTTTATTTTCCTTCTTCTCATAATCATCATTTCTTTCCCTATTTTCCTCTCTCCTACTTTTATCCTTTTTATAACTATTGATTAATTTACTTCGTATTTTTTCTTTTACTTTAATCACCTTTTTCTATTTTGCTTAATTTGTTGCGCCTATATTATTTCTTGTTTTAAGGACAGGCAAAAGTCAATCACATCTGTGTAATTGAAAAGGTTATATTTAGTGTTTCCCATTTTAAATCAGTCAATGCTGGTGTAGTATCAGATCATTTATTATTAGTATTTCCTGTTATTTCTGTTGTATACATGTTTCTTTCCGGATCCCAATCAGATACCTAAGGTCAGAATTATCGTCATGACATTTGCCACGAATTTGGGAATTTTTTTACGGGAAGGAAGTTGCAAGAAACTGGTACGAACAGCACCCAGACACAGTTACAGAGATAGGATATTTAACAATTTTATGGAGTTTTACAAAAACTCACCAAAAAAAAAATCACAAAACAAAAACTAAGATCACATACATTTTATATAGATAAAGCTCTTCGTAATCTATGTACTGTACTTGTGAGTACAATGGGTATTTTTTTTATTTCTTTAAGGCATGGGCTACCATAAATGTCCACAATATGCCCCACGGTACCATTTATAACCAAGCAGAAGACTCCAACTACAACTGGAATTATTGATGTCCTCATGAGACACATTTTTGAGATATCGATTTGAAGTTTTGTATTTTGATAGTTTTTGAAGATCTTTAAAGGTACATTACAATCTGCGGGGACTGCCACGCCAGTAAGAAAGCATATTCTCTTCTTGTTGTGTTTGATCACGATGTCTAGGCGATTATCTTTGATTGTTCTGTTTGCGTGTATTCTAAAACTCCATAAAATTGTTAAATATCCTATCTCTGTAACTGTGTCTGGGTGCTGTTCGTACCAGTTTCTTGGAAATTCCCCCCCGTAAAAAAAATTCCCAAATTACGTGCTAATACCCTTGGGAAAAGTATGAATCCTCTTCTAATAGCTACGGGTAAATAGCCTTGGATGGCAACTGATCTACCGCCGAATGAAATGGTAACATACTGCAGGAAAAAAATCTGCCTCGTCAGTCATGTATCGAAAGATACATGATCGCCTAAGTGTGTATCACGCATGGCTCATAACTGACTGACTGACTTACTGTTAACATTGTGCAGCCTGATACAAGATGGTCAATTGTTTCTGGATATTTATCACATTTATCATTATTATTATTATTATTATTATTATTATTATTATTATTATTATTTCAGAATTTTCTCATAAAATAATTTAACATCTGTCAATTTAATACAATTAAATAGTTTCGGCTTTTGCCTGGTTCATACACCTCACCGGTGTTTTCAAGAGGACTAGAGGTTTGTCTTTTGTTTCCGGTTCCATCTAAAAGTCTACTTCATCTGTGTACTTGTCTCTGCCTTAATTTTGAATTTTATACTATTATTGGGTTTCCGGTTTCTTCCAAAGTCGTTTTCTTCTCTTTCATATCCAGTAGCCTTTTACGGCTTAGTGGTGTTATCGCCTTGATTGGGGAGAATTTATAATAAAAGAAAATTAATGCATGGTTAACCTGTGCCAACCATGCAATATTCCTCCTCTGATTTTAAGTGTTCTTCCATTCTCGGATTATTCTTCCCGTTCCAAATAGCCTTGTTTTCTGTAGAATTGTTTCCATTTATGTTTATTTTTCTACTCATTTTCTTTAGCTTTACCTTCTAACTTTTCTTCACTTTCTCTTTCTTTTCTTTAATATTTCTCCCTTTTCGCAATGCTGATTTATATTTTGTTAATCATTTCACATCAAGCAATTCAAAAAAGACGCTAACACGCGAGGTGGTGGAGTACTGAGAGTGAAAGCGTATAAGAAACATTTAAGGAGCGAGAAAAAAAAAGAAAAGAACAGAAACTAAGAAGACAGTTTTTGTTCACCTATGCTGTAGCCAGGTGAACTCGCAAGGGAACTCCCAGCTATTTGGGTTAACCAACGCGTCTATCCACTGGGTCATATGTCTTTGAGGAGAGATGAGTTAAAATGGAGACAACTGATACTGAGATATCCGGAAGAGGTATAGCACGTGGGACTAGAACAATCTATCCCGGTGGTCGAAATAAAGGATTCGGTTCAAAATTCTAATCATCTGAAGAAAGCCTACAATCGTCGAAATGTTGTGAATATGACAACAAAGATGAGTACAACAGTCCGAACAATGTAAATAGTGTAAATAGACACTTCCTTGTCGATCTTTACCCGTTGAGGCACGTTACCTAGACGGGCCTTTCCTATTTCTAAAATGACTGTCCAAACCAGAATTCATACCGGCTTCTGGGTTATGGGGCATTTTCCTAAAGCGGCAATAATTGACTAGCGACTTGATGAAGGTTCATAATCCTTCTAATGATTACAATTCTGTTCACCAGTGAACAGCTTCTCATCAGTGAAGAGGATATTTTGTAATGTGCGATCAGGAAACGGTTTCAGCATCCTCTTGCTTCTTTTAAGCCGCTTTTTCTTTGGGGCTACTGAAAAAATCAGTCTTTTGGTTATATTGTAGGGAGCCATCTTTCGATCACGTCGACATAGCCTCGGGGTGATTCCTTCCGATGTACCGGCATCCTTATCCAATTTTCTCATTGACCTTCTTGGATTACGCCTGATTTTTTTCACGCACTCGTTTAATAATTTTTGGCATTCATGAGGTGAGAGGATGTACTGGTCTGGGTCTGTCTTTGATGGAAGAAATCTCGTTGTATCGATCGATTGACCTTTTGATAAACATACTATTAATTCCAAGTTGTTTTCCAGCTTTTAAAATCTCAAGCGGAGTCAGTCCATTTTCGTGTCGCTCAATTTCGTTAAATTTCTATAGACATCGTTGCCAGCAAGTACTAAAATCATTGAAAAATAAATAGTGTACGTTGTTTGGCGAATAATCAAACCATAAACAACAATCTAATAACCAAACATTTACTAGTAGAATACATTTGAAATTTTGTACCAGCATTTATGCCGCACGCTGTAATATATATAGGGTTACTGTGCTACGCCAATCTTTTTTAATGTTGACTAATTCTGTGCTTTGAAAAAAACAAACAACAGCCACTGTCTAAATTTTGCAAGAGTTAAAATACAGACAATTTGATTTCGAAATTACCCAACTGCCGTAGCAAAAGATTTTAAAAAATGAAAATTTATTTTCTTTTTATGATTTACTTAATTCTATTCAAATTATACTATTATTTTTTATCGGCATATTTTATTGTAAAAAAAAAACATTGGCTGTCTTTATTGTTATGCGCTTGAACCTGTTACTTTATCGTTTCTTAAATTTATTTCAAGTAGCTCGTTTCCGCCCGTGAATTCTTTGCTGAAGAATTATGTCATCTTATTCGTTTCTTCTTCTCTTGTTTTAATCGTTATCATCCGTTTTCATTGTTGATTAATTTCTTTCTTTATGTTGCAAATCACCAACGTTACAAACAGCACATCCCCACTACAGATCTTTAATGACAACTCCCGAAGAAATATATGGCACCAATAAAGGTGAAATGAGTCAATTAGTCAGAATTCTAAAGACTTCCATTTGTAGAAGAGAGATGGAGAGAATACTAAAATTACCATCGTAATACTAAGATTGTGAATTGTCGAGCACAGCAAGCCGCATTTTGGATGATCTTAACAGCAGATGTAGGCGTAAAATATTCAACGGCGGACATATTTCTTGACAGAAGTAAAGTCTTCAGATTAATTCGTTCATTTGTTATTATTTTTTTTATTCAATTTACACCAAGAAAGGCGTTAATGTCACTACGATGCAAGGATCGACTGAGAGCGAAACAGAATTAAAACTATTTTAGAATGAAAGGGAAAACCTATCCTAAACAGAAATCAAGGGATAAACCTTTATTTATCAACAAAAGAACGCAGAGGCGTCTGAACCGGACGATAGGTGCACCTATTTAATGAGGAAAAATCAATCGACCAATAGTAAAAAAAAAAAATCAAAGTTTATGCGGAACCGTTAGAAGTATAGAGTTGAAGTACACTTTAGAGTGATTGAAACCCTATCCTAAACAGAAATTAAGGGATAAAACTTTACTCCTGATCAAAAGAACGGGTAGGAGAATGAACCAGACGATAAGCAACTCTATCTACTCCTATTGAGTAAATAAAAAGCTTAACTAATGTCCATTGAACAGGTCCGGTGAGAAGACATCCTTGCTTTACGCCCCTTTCTATTTTTGTATATTCGCTGAACTCGTTCTCTATGCCCATGCATAATGTTTGCTGCCAGTATAGGTTCTTGATTATTCTAATATCATTCCTGAATATACCAAGGCTGCTAAGCAGTTCCAACAGGTCTTTGTGGTGTAATTTGTCGAAGGCCTTTGTGTAGTCTATGAAACATAGGTAAACGTCCTTCTGCATTTGTATCGCTCTTTCTGATAACATTCTAAGCATTTCTTTTTCCGATGTCTTTTACGAACCCGCATTGTTCTTGACCTATATCTGGTCTGATTCTGCTGCGCGCTTTATTCATCAGAATACGGATGATTAGTTTTGTTACGTGGCTCATTAGACTGATTGTTAAGTGGAGTTCACATTCGTTTGTTCCTCGTTTCTTAGGCAGTGCTATGAAGATAGATCTGCTGAGACTTTCCGGTATATCTCCGCTGTTGTAGATTTCATTTATTATTTCTTTGATTTTGTCTATGCCAAAGTCATCTAAGGCTGGCAGAATTTCCGTTACAATTCCGCCTGGCCCTGCTGCTTTGTTTATGTTCAAATTGGCCAGCGCAGAATCTACTTGGATTTTCAGAATTTCAGGTCCGTCGGTAGTTATGTGTATTTCTGGTCGTTCTATTTCGTCGTGGAAGAGTTCTCCATTATACTGGCTCCAGCGTTGAAGAATTTTTTTCCTTCTCTAACAACGGCGTTCCATCATTTGATTTTAGGCAGCCCGTTTTTAGCCTGACTTCTGTCCTGCTAGTTGTCTTATTTTTTTGTGCATGTCTCTTTTGTTGGTAGTATTCAGTCTCTTTGTTTCTGCATATGTTTCGTTTAGCCACTCTTCTTTATTTTGCCTGCATTTGGTCCTTATTTCACTGTGTAATTTTCTGTAATCTGTTCCGTATCTTGACAGAATTTTGTCTCCTTTCCATCATGTTGAGAATTTCATTAGTTTTCCATTCGTTTTTTCTTCTTCGTCTCGTCTGTTCAACCAATACTGCGAGACAATTATGACAGATTTGGAAACACTACCAGGATTCAACATTGGCGACCACAATCTTAACAACATAAGATACGCAGATGACACAGTACTGATAACAGACACGGAAAAGAAATTACAATATCTCCTACAGAAGCTAGAAAAGGAGAGTGAGAAAAAGGGACTAAGCATAAAATACAAGATGACAAAATGCATGGTATCAGTAAAAGTATGAGCCCGAAATGCGATTTGCAACATCAAACAGGTGCGGGAGGCATTTTGACAGAGGACGATTTTGATTTAGAGGCATTGAATGTGACCATTCAGTTTTTCCACTACTTATCTTTTCAAGCTAGTTCAGATCAGAGATCAGCTACCAGTCTCTAGTCATCTAGATTTTTGAAGTTACATTCATATGACGTTGTATAATTAGCATAAATATTCATAAATGATTGGAGTATACTCTTAGGAATATCATTTATGTAGAGGCATGTATCGAGAGGCAATACTTTGAAGGATGCTTGTGTGACACCCGTCGTCCTGGTCAGGGCACCATTTGTGACAGCCGTACTGGTCGCGGCACCATTTGTGACACCTGACTTCTTTTTCAGTCACGACGCCAATATGTAACGTCGGTCCTTTGTGACGGGCTAACCCTGGGACATCGGTTGAAGTCTTGTTGGGTTCTAGTACCAACTTGTCGTACTCAGCTCGCTTCCAACGCCTGGTCACCGAAGCAACTGCTTTGATCTCGATTCAACCTACCCACGTTGTGATTTGATCTTAGGTTGACGAGATCAATCAGACGTCGGGCCGTAGTTCCAGCCGAATCCGGGTCAATGTGATACTGCACAATAATTGTAGACAAAAAAAACAAAAGCACAAACAACAACTTCAAGGCGAGCGACTGGTTAGGAATAGGGATTAATTTTATGTCGGTTTGTTGAGTTACAGGAGTGCGTCTCTTTCTTTCTCTCCCAGCCCGAAGAAAAGAAAATGTGGATTGTAACACTTTTGCGTTCCTTAACTAGTTCTGGATATCTGGATGGAGAATATAAGTCAGACTTCTATAATTTGTTCTTGGTTAGAAGTCTAAGTCGGAAACTTGTTTTGGTGGGAAATCTAAAGTCGGACTTCGACGAATTTGTTCTTGGTTAGAAGTCTAAGTCGGAAACTTGCTTTGGTGGGAAATCTAAAGTCGGACTTCAACAAATTTGTTCTTGGTTAGAAGTCTAAGTCGGAAACTTGTTTTGGTGGGAAATCTAAAGTCGGACTTCAACAAATTTGTTCTTGGTTAGAAGTCTAAGTCGGAAACTATGGAATCGTGCGGTGACCTGTGCGAGGCGCGTCTCTCTGCGAACTGCACTGCACTGCACTGCTCTCTCTTACTGCACTGGCTGTACTCTTCTCACTGACTGGACTCATGAAACACCCGAAGGTGTTTGCTTATATGGACGCCGATCAAAACCTGGCGTGGGGTCGGACGTGGTGTGACCACCACGTTGATTTCAAACCCCCAATAAGGATTTTCTTTGTTTTCGGCCAAAAATAATTATCATTTTCCATATTTGAAAATCTTATTCCACTCCCACCCTCTTCTGCTCTCATATGGGTATCTCACCATACTTTAGAGGGCGTCAACGGTTTTCCCACTTCCTCGCAGTAACATATCATACCTATCCTCTCAATGGGCGGTGGCAGGCCTCCTCTCTGCGTCAGATGATCATCTCCGCCTGGCTATTCGGCCAATAGGCGTCAACTGATAATCTCAATTTTTATCCAACTTCACGGGATATGGTTTTTCTCAACCAAGTTTTTCCGCCAACATTAAGTGGACGAATTTTTTGGCGAAATTGGGTTAATTAAAATAAATACCATAACATGGCCTTCGTTATCACAAACGATTTAAACAGAACGCAGATGTTCTGTCCAGTCGACATTTCCTCTCAATCCAGGGCCGAGCTCCGTGTGCGGTCGGCAGACGACCCATCAACTACTGATAACACAAGTTCGTCATCCTGACACAGCCAATTTTTTATCTGCCCAGAAGCTCTGGTATCCCTCAACTAATTTTTACGACAATGACCATCTGAATTTTCGCCATTCCACCACCCAAAACAACATCGCTTTTGTGGGTGGCCTTTTTCTTTCTCTTATCATCTAAGTTGTTAAGTCTTGTCCCTCTGTTTCCTTCTCTTCTTTCTCTTTTTCCTTCTTTTGTCCTCGCAGATAATTTGGCACATCTCAGCATCACACTTCCGCGAGAAAGTAAAATGGTTATCTTGATTCGCACTTGAAAATAACAAAACAAAAAATCTTTTTTTCACCGATACCCTGTTTTGGGAAAATAACAAAACAAAAAGAATATCGCTCGGTATGTCTTTCGTTATATCTATCGGTTTAAGTAATCGCTCAGTATGTCTTTCGTTATATCTATCGGTTTAAGTAATCCCCGTAATTAACTTCTGTTGTTAATTAATTGATTAATTAACCTGCCGTTTCTAAATAGTGTTACACTTGTGTTTATTATTTATTTCGTTCAATTCGGTTCTACAAGTTACGCGTATGAATGACTTTGAACACAGATTTGTAATCCCTTTGCTAATAACACCTCAAAAAATTTGTCTTCCCAATCTTGAATTGTAAAGACTTTTTTTTCATTTTACTTTAGGACAGGAAATCTATTCCTTCAATGAAAATACCAAAATCGGTGATTTGGCAGGGATATACATAACAGTGCTTATACACAAATACATGTATTCGAATTGATAATTAATTATGTTGGATATACCACTACAAGCATATCAAGAAGACTACAGATCAGTTAGTAAAATAACAAAGAATCATACCAAACTCCGTTTGTAATATACTCGTAGAAAATACAAACATCCCCTTTTAAAAATGGCTAAAAATAATGCAATGACAACGCTCAATGATAACAACTATAAACACAACCCAAAGTGCTAATCGTGTTTAGAAAAAAGTAATAATTTTGATGACTATAGATACACATATATATAAAGGAAAACCTTGATAATAGAACATAAATAACAGATTGGCCTAAAGCGCACGGATATATAGAACATTTGGAGAGATTTTATGCACTGTGTTTCCAGAAAACAAAACATTTACGCGAATCCAAGAATAATTGAATGAAAAGCTTAGTCCCAGCACCATGTAAGTCGTCTTTAATAAAACTTGTATAAATGCATAAATATATATGTGTGTGTCTTTCTGTTTATTTGCCTACGTGTGTCTGTCTGTATGTATTATTATGTGTGTGTACTTTGTTTTACAAGGTTATATATTTGAAGAAGCGAGTTCAACGTTGCAGATACGGAGGTTTATCTGAACATGTAATACTAGATCTCTTCATCAGTATCCCATATATAACATATTACGTCATAAATATATGTAAACAAAGAAAATGCTATTAAGCAGCTGATGTTGTTTCATATATATATATATATATATATATATATATATATATATATATATATATAAGTGAACATTAAAGTCAACATTGTCAAACTGTTTCATGCTAGACGCAATCATCAGGCCTAATTATTGCGTCTAGCATGAAATAGTCTGTCGCCTCTGAATGGTCACTTTTATATTTACATACGCTCTATCTCTGATATTGAGCACTTTAGCCCATAAATATAGCACACCTTAAACCTATATTACTTCTATCTCTCTCGCTATCTCTCTCTCTATATATAAGTTAATATAATATATGTATATGTATATATATATATATTTATATATGAGTTAATTATATATGTATATATATATATATATATTTATATATGAGTTAATTATATATGTATATATATATATATTTATATATGAGTTAATTATATATATATATATATATATATATATATATAACATCATATAATATAAAAGAAAGGACGTAGAAATATATATTAATGTCAAGCAATATCGATTAACATAAAATATTACTTTTGTATTGTTTTATATTTTAATGTGTCTTCTATGACATTCTGTATCATTCTTTAGTCCTGTATTCATTCCTTTTCCTTGCCTTTTCTCCAGTTTCGGCATTGCGCATGACCGGCAGAAGTTTCTATTCCGGCAAAATATCTTATTTGTTTTAATATCGTTTTCCATTTTCACGTCTCTTAATGACAGACTGCAAGGTTTCTATTTGATTAACATCTGGTGACACTTGCAGCCATTCTATTAAGTTGGTACCTCTGAAAACCATTTTTTTTAGTTAGGTGTGAAATGGCTTTAAACAAAGTAAAAGGAGTATTCTCTTTCAGGAATATACTGTTTAACGAAAGGCTTCCTGTTTGGGAAATGCAAAACTCAAAAACGTATATTATTCAAAGACTTACACTACGACTTTGTTTTTTTTTCTGGCATCATTATTATATTTTAGGTGACGTATAATATTGTGTCTACAATAATAGCTTTAGGCTTTAATCCACCTATTAATCTTTCTTCTGAAATGCATCTGGCTATTTAAACATTCATATTAAGGAACACAGATCTCGCCCAGTCGTCTCTACTCATTGAATACGTTTTTGCACGTCTTCATATAAATTACATTTCTAGATTTAACAATTATTACTTCGATAATTATTGCGTCACTGACGGCAAAATCATCAAATTTCAAAGCTACAACGCTTGGCCGTTTTCACTTGTACCTTATTAGAAAATGAGTTCAATTTAGATTCCGAAAAACTCTTAAAAATTACACCACAAACATGGTTATTTCGGAGGTTGTTTCCAAACAAAGAAGGAAATTGACTTTGCAACAATTATGTACATTTTAATTTAATCCAGTGCATCTATGTTTGCGTGTGATTTTGTGATTTAATTCAATGACGCACCAAAAATATAATTTTAATTTAATTTAAAAAAATAAATTTAAATCTAAAAAATAATTTAATACCAAATAATTTCCGAAAAGTTCAATTTCAACGCACACACACACACACACACACACACACACACACATATATATATATATATATATATATATATATATATATATATATATATATATATATATATATATATATATGTATGTATATATGTATGCAGGTGTGCATTGAAATAGGAAAGAACACGTTAGGTAGATAATCCGGTGTTCCTTAATATTTAGCTTAAAAACTAAAAATATTATTATATTATATATGTATGTATATATAATAATTCGTTGATATATAATCCAAGTGAATCCTAATAATATAAAATATTAAAACTGAACAACAAAAAGAGCCTAATTTATTTATAATAAGAGAGCATATAAATTACATATAAAAGAAATCAAATATTTATCTCTTCAGTCTATCTATTTCAACCAACAATTTCTATGTTCGCATTTTCAACTGCTTATATTTAAGCAAGTTGTTTTCATTGAGATATGTTTCATTGAATAATTTAGACAAGTTTACTTATTTTCAATTGGAACATTCATATTCACGGACAAACCTGTTGGTGTTATTTTTGAAGGACAAGAGAAAATTACCGTGTTAATGCATATTATTTATTCCGAGTACTTTCGACATTAGAACCATGTCATCATCAAAGTTTTTTTTTTCACGTAAATATTGTAGCGTTCATTATTTTCAAAAGCAAAATTGATGTTCATCTGAAAGTTTTTTTTTTTAATTTGAAAGGAAGAATGCACGCTGGCTGAGTTTTCATTTGAAGGATACGTCCAACATTTCTAAATATTTACAGCAGCATGACTGCCCTCATTGACAATTTCAGAGAAATTCTTGTTGAAAATACATCTATATATTTTCCTGAAAATAATAAACATAAACTCAAAATTATATGAAAAATTTATCAGAGTTAAAATGTAGAAAAAAACAATATTTATAAATATAAATGGCAAGAGGAAAACTGTAATTGTTGCTAACGCGTTTCACATAGGTTCACATTGGACGAAACGCGTTGGCAACAAATACAGTTTTCCTATTGTCATTTATATATATATATATATATATATATATATATATATATATATATATTATTATTATTAGTAGTAGTAGTAGTAGTAGTAGTAGTAGTAGTCTTATAAGTATAAGAAACTATACTCGTTCGGAAAACAATTGGTGTCTTCATTTGCAAATAATCAAACCAATACCAAAGGGAAAAAAGTATAAAAAAGGAAAGAACGAAGAACATGTACGTTAGCCGAAAATAATCGTCTAGCATATAAGTCCAAACCCCAAAGAAAACGACCCCGATATGAGTACGCGAAATAACTAAATAAAGTGTTCAATACAATAGGTAGAGCAGACCTAGTTAAACATAGAGAGCCAGACAAATCTACCAAGGTTTCAACTAAGCGGATTGTCAGGGCTATATATATATATATATATATATATATATATATATATATATATATATATATATATATATATATATATAATTTCACCCCACGAAAAGCAATAATGGCAAAGTCGTAGGGAGTGAAATAAAATGAGAAGTCTTTATTGAGGGAGAAAGTTCAATAAAGCAACAGGGTCGAGCAAGATAGAAGATAGCGTAGCATTTACATTTTTAAAGACTGTAGTTGCCTGGGAAGTAAGAACACGGATGGGATTTCCACAGGCGAAAAGTGCGAGAAAATAAAATATTAAAATAGAACAGCTGTTTGCACCTAGCTAGTTTAACACTAAAACAGTGAGACCTAGTTGCCAATCTAGTAAGACGCTTTAATTCATGCACTCGATGGACTAAAAAATACTCATCAATACAGTTGCCGTGAATTTATTTGTAGAAAAGACAAAGGGAATCCACGTCACGTCGGTGTGTTTGTGTGTGTGTGTATTAGCGTGTGTGTGTGTTTGTCTCTGTGTGTGTGTGATTCAATATACCAAATTATATAAATTTCCGTAGAATAGTTCGTAGTTATTAAGTGAAATTACATGTGAAATGTTTGATTTCTGATGTTCGATAAATTTGATTATGAATGACTCACTTATGATTTAAGTGTATTATAAAAGTTTCCGTCGAAAAAAAAAACGAATTCCTTTTTCACATTTCGTCTCCGGACCTATTGATGTAACTGCGTATTCGCAAATCGATAGACATATGCATAAATGCACTCGATCTTACGCGCATATGAAAACCTACACACATAAACACCTGTACGCTTGCCCCTTTGGAAGTGTACATGCATACTTTTTTTATACATTGATGTTAATAGATATTAAGTCAATTACTGTTGACGTTTCAAGTGTCGAAAATAATCAGAAAAATAAAATTAAAAAAAAACACGGTAAAATTTGGTAATCAATTATCAAGGCTCTGGAAATTTCCAGACGACAAATTGAGAGGAAAAATAGAAAGGTTGCGAAATCGAATAATTTCCTCGTCTTTTTAATCTTCAATTTTCTCCAACTATTTCACCATTTTATTTCTCTTTTTTTCTTCTTCTTCCTTTATTTGTTTATCGTACTTTTTCTTGCCATTTTCTTTAATTCTCTGAGCAAATATTAACATTTTTTCTACCCACACTCCACGTTCTGTAGACACTTATTCAAGTTTATCCAAAATGCAAACAGATGTCTCCTGGAAAAAAAAAAAAGGGCGTGGAGTCGGTAGGGACGATTGATGAAAATGAGTACAACAACATTTTGCCCGTTTCGAACAGTTAATTTCCAATTTCAATTCTTATCATTTTGAACCAATCATTTTCTTTTTTCGTTTTTTTCTTCTTCTTTTTTCTGTTACCTTTTCAGTGGGAAATGTCGTTTGAGATGCCTTGTCATTTCTATTTCCTCCATTTTTTGATCAGATTCTTCTTTATTTTTATCATTTTTTTAATATTTATTTCTACTTTCTTATGACTTCTTTCTGTAGCTGACATTTTTATGCATACAAATGTTCGTTATTTCCTCTCTGACTGGCTGTGTTTACCGCGCAATCGTAACTTATATAACACTGATACGATTACGCAAAATCTCCAACCAATCCTTGCAATAATATTGAACCATAACATATGTACGTATATATGCGATTGTGTGTGTGTGTGTGTGTGTGTGTGTGTGTGTGTGTGTGTGTGTGTGTGTGTGTGTGTGATGTACTCTATGATATTGTGTTCGCTCATATACACAAACAGCTCTTTCTATATCTTCCTTTGCATATTTTTCATTCTCGTTCTTCGTCACTGCTCCAGTTTCACAATACGCACACACACACACACACACACACACACACACACACACACACACACACACACACACGTATATATATATATATATATATATATATATATATATACCGGGTGTAACTACAAAATTGTAAAATCGTCTTGCAGGTGTAACTGCAAAATTTTACAAATCGTATTGCAGTATAATTATCCATCCCACAAATAGTTTAATATCTAAAAAATAAATAAAAATAAAAACACTAAAATAATTGAGTTTCTTTGTTTCAGATAAGACATTTAGACTTCTTGACACCATTTGTCACAAGAATCACTAAAAATCCCTTTGAGCTATTCAGCCAGAAAGAGAAGAGTTTAAAATCGTTTTGAGTCAGTCCCACTGTCTTCCCAAATGAACATTGGTGAAAGCGGAAAAGAACATTCAGCCTTTCAGTAATGGTCCGAAATTTCATACTCTGGCTTCCATCTTAAAAGTCTCTTCAAGAACCATCACGAGAACGCTGAATAAGCTTACAAAGAAGGAACGGTAAAGAGGAAAACTGGATCAGGAAGTCACAACGGGAAGAGGGATCATCATTTCAACTTAGAGCTAATGAGACCAATTAGAAACGATCCAATTCAATGCATAAGACGTTTGGCCCGCGATAGGGGAGTTTCAGCTATGACAGACTTAAGAGCAGTGAAAAAATGTCTTGAAAATGTAATTGTATGTGAAACGTGTGAGGCGCTTTGTTACCTTAGGACAGACAGTTAGAAGGGTAAAGAGAGCGAAGATCATCTTGAATTAGTAGGAAAATAATCATGAAATAAGTTATATTCTATAAATAAATTTATTTCAGTCTTTCAATCTTTTAATAATATATATTTTATAAATAACTTTATTTCAATCCTTCATGAGCTTCCGATCCTTAGATATGATTAATTAACGATTAACATGTCATTTTCGTTTATGATCG
Source organism: Acanthosepion esculentum (assembly GCA_964036315.1). Lineage (NCBI taxonomy): Eukaryota > Metazoa > Mollusca > Cephalopoda > Sepiida > Sepiidae > Acanthosepion > Acanthosepion esculentum. The sequence goes on along the minus strand of OZ038477.1, from coordinate 57,129,886 downwards.
ATTTCATCAAGACACTTCTGTTAAACTTGGAGAGTAATACATTACTATTGCTCAAAGTAGAGTCCAATAATTTTCTAAAAGTCTCGGAAACTTCCAGTATGATAATTTTTTTATCATTTCTAATATACAACGGTTCGGATCTTAATCTAACAATTGGGCAATTTTGCTGTTACACAATTTTGACAATTTTGCTGTTACACAATTTTGACAATTTTGCTATTACATCCGATATACAATTTTGGAGATTTGCTAGCTGAATCGAGAAAAGTTATTTGGTTAGTAGATAGCGGGCATATAGCTACAGATATATGGAAAATAACAATTCGCTGCAGGGTGACTCTTGGTTTTATGCTTTCATTTCTATTTCAGACCGCGTAACTTTAACGGAAAAATCACACCGGCGCGTAAAACTGACTTTCATCATGCAGTGTTGACTAAAATATTTTCTTTTTAATAGTTTCACCCCAAGCCAGGCGATAACGTTAACGATACTTGAAGGGGATGAAAGAAATTTAGAAAAATTTAGGAAAAGGAAACCCAATCCTTAACAGGAAGAAATTGATAAATATCTGCTCCTATTCAAACGATTCGAACCTACGTCCCTACTCGACAGAAGCAGCCGTCGTTATATTGGTAATAAATATACTGTTCAAAAGTTAAAAAAATAAAACGGAGCGTCTATTCAAATATGGTTATCCAATAAAAATATCGTTTAAGTGATAAAACACACACACACATAGTAACAAATACACACAAAATTACACAGAAACACACACACGCACACACACACGCACGCATATATATATATATATATATATATATATATATATATATATATATATATATATATATATATATATATATATATATATATATATATATATATATATACATATATATATACATATATATATATATATATATATATATATATATTTACAGTGCTGTTCGATAAAAGTGACTCACCTGATTTTTTTACTTAAAGTTTTTTTCGCCTCTTGTTTTTGGGGTCAAAATAATTTTTATTCTTACTAATATAAAGAACCCTTCCCAACCACCTAGTAAAAAATTTTACTCACCCTAAAGTATTCTATTCATAATTATAATTTTGGATATAAATGAGATTTAGGGAAAAACTCTGTGCAAAAAAGTGACTCAATTATTTCCAGAAACTAGTAATCAATAGAAACATAACCGAACAGCTTTAAATAAAGAATAATAGAGGTATAATTTATTTATAATAGGTAATATAGTTCGAAATATTTAATAATTTATGGGTCCTCATATATTTTGAATAACCTTGTCAACACTTTTTGGCATAGACTTGATTAGGTTTTGGCAAATCTCATCTCAAAGCATTGAATTCCATTCAGATATGAAATTCAAAATCAAATCATCTCTGTTGCTCAACTGCTTTCTCGAGAGCCTGTACTTTATAATGTTCCATAAGTTTTCTATGGGGGTGAGGTCAGGAGATTGGGGCGGACATGTCATAACACTCACCTGCTTCTCATCAAAGTGTTCCTTCATCAATTTTGATTTGTGATAGGGAGCATTATCCTGCATAGAAATGAGCTTGGTGTGGTCGATTTGCACCCTTTCAGCAGAAGGGAGCAGACAAGACTCTAAAATTATCTTGTACTGCTCGCTCCTGAGGGTCTTTTCAATAGGTTTTAAAAAAACAGTTCCATGAAAAGAAAAGCATCCCCAGAAAATTATACTGAACGGATGCTTGACAGTACTTACTGCTAAATTCAAAGAGCTTTCAAAGCTTCTTCTTCGGATTTTATCCTTTGAATTTAGCTCAACTTTCGTTTCATCGGAGAAGAGAAATTTTAGTAAAAACAATCAGGTTATCACTTTTATCGAACAGCTCTGTGTATATATATATATATATATATATATATATATATATATATATATATATATATGTAGGATGTATCAAAAATACTTTTACAAACACTGGGAGCGGGTTCTTCACTCCTAATCAAGGACAAAAGTATATAGAAACATATGTCCGAAAATCGTTCGTTTTTGAGTTATTAAGTTTAAAGTTTACGGTTAACGCCCCTAAATCGACAATCCAAAAATACTTTTACAAAATGTGGCGGCGAGTTTCTCACGCATGTCGTCCGCTTGCTTCTATACACGCGTGAACCCGTCGGATGATTAACTGGCGGACCCTTTCAGAAAATCCAAAATAGCTTCGAATAGTTTCGCAGGCCCCTATGACACGTCGATTAAGCGTCTCTGCCTTATTAATGTCTGCTCCATAAACCAATGGTTTTAGGTGGCCCTACAGATGAAAATCCAAAGGTTTGAGTTCGGGCAATGAGCAGGATATGGAAGCGGCCCTCCTCTACGTATCTATCTTTCATTGTAGATGTCCGCCAGTGCATTCCGAACAATGTGACTAAAGTGTGCTGGACCTCCTTCATGTATGAACTAAAATAAGTCTTCGTATTAGCGCGGTAAATCCTCTAGCGGTTTTGGGAGTCTGTTCGAATTAAAATTCCTGTAGACATCTCCTATAATACGTATTGGTAAGACACATGGACCTACTAGACAGTTGCCTACAATTCCAGCTCCTACATTAATCGTAAAATGATGCTGGTGTCAAGACTGTATTGTACGATGGGGCTTCCAATCCGCCCACACATTTTGGTTGTATTAATTTGTTATTCTATCTCTTCCAAATGTTGCCTCAAAATTCAAGAGACAAACAAAGGAACGTGCATTAAAGAATCGGCAAAATATCTCCCGTGGTGAGTGATCAAACGGCGAAGAACGCTGAACACATTGCAAATTATACGTTTACGGGAGCTATTCTTGCAGTACCCTCCTGCAGTACTATGAGATGCTCGGTAACTTGATGTGTGTTGATACCTGGATCGTCTCCGACATCCCGTAACATGTGTTCTTCGTGCTTAGGCGTATCCATAGTATCTTGTCCCACGGATCCTGTCTCAGAAACGAGAGGATACACAGCAGCAAAGTTTAGATGACTCGGCAACCTTCGGTCTGGAGCCACAATCTGATAAAGCCGCGTATCCTCGCGTCCATTACCATTGGCGCGGCTGTATGCAAAAATCATATCTGCCTGCTCCCGTTAGGAATATCCTGCCAATGTTAAACAGAACATTTCTCGGTTTACTCTCTAATATACACGTTAATCGTTGAAGAGAATATAGCCAGAAATGTACACGAATGACCAATATAACTTAGGCTACATGGAAACACAGAGCCATCTGTAATCTTACTTTAAACTTAATTACTCGGAAGCGAAGGATTTACTGCTATATATTTATATGGACTTGTTTCCTTATTTTGCTGTGAGGAAGGCGGCCCCAAAGTTTTAAACCTATTTTTGATACATCCTGTATATATATATATATATATATATATATATATATATATATATATATATATATATATATATATATGTTGAAATATAAACTCATCAAAAGTAGATATAGATAGATAGAGAGATAGATGACAATCACCAATGAACGATAATTTATATTCTTATTTATTAGCAATGTTGTTATGTGCTAATGTTAGGGTATAATCTCTCACTAGGATTTTATTTTCTGGCGTTGTTTCTATGTTAAATGGAGTAGCTATAAGGATGAACATAGGAAACTGATCCTTTTAAAATACATCTACTTTCTCACATAGCAATATCAATTCGTATTCTTTTTTACTCTAATATTTTAACTTTTGGCACACAATGTTTAGAACTTCAACCAGCGTTATGTTTGCCTTTTTAAATTGGTGAATACGCTTATAATTTTAGGAAACATTTGGCTTGTTTAATATCCGCCAATAGAATTATTGTTTGCCTTCGTACTTAACTTTTACTACATCTACCTGCAAGTAAAGGTCAATGCCGTTTGATTTTAGCATATATATATGTAGTAATTATGAACTAAATGTTATTCTTTTTTTAATATGTTTTTTCTAAGTTCATATATCTTATATAGCTTATATCTACGTAGTAATTATGAACTAAATCTTATTCTTTTTTTAATCTGTTTTGTCTATGTTCATTTTAGCTTTTATGTGTTTTCCATTGAAGATTGTAAAATGTATATTGATATAACAACAAATTAAAATAGCTTATTGCTGCTTTCGACAGTTTTATGATTTCAGCATCAAATTCTTCTACAGTATATTTTAATCATATTTATTGAATTTGAATTAAAATTTGAATCTACGGAGTTTTATAAATGAATTACTTCAAATTTTTTATTGACATTGCTATAAAGAATTTTCCATTTTCATCAAATCTTGGTGATATGTTAATGATGCCTACGGATTCTTCTTCTTTTTTTTTCTTCTTCTTCTTCTTCTTCTTCTTCTTCTAATTCTTTTTGTTATTATTATTATTATTATTATTATTATTATTATTATTATTATCATTATTATTATTATTATTATTATTATTATTATTATTATTATTATTTCCTTACATTTCTCTTGTATACTCATTTCCTCCTGGGTCCGAACCAGAGGCGTAATGTGAAAAATGGCATTGATCATTTTTTTATAAAAAAATGTCGAAAAACTAATATCATACATAGATAAAGCCCTCTATAAAGTATGAGCTGTACCTGCGAGAAAACATTTTTGTATTTCTTTAAGGCTTGGGCTACAAGAGACCTGTTTAGTGAGTCTATCGGAACCTTTTCCAATCAATCCGAGGCCTCCAACTACAACTGGAATTACAGATGTCCTTATGTGCCACATTTTTTAGATTTCTATTTCCTTGTATTTTGAGAGTTTTTTTGAAAATCTTCAAAGATGCATTACAAGAACTGCCATGTCAATAAGAAAGCCCATCCTGTTTTGTGGTCTCTGATCCAGATGACTAACCAATTAGCTTTGCTTGTTCTGTTTGTCTGTATTGTAAAGTCCCATGGAAATGTTGCAGGTCCTATCTTTGTAATCGGGTCTTGATGATGTTCATACCAGTTTCTTGCATTTTTATTCACCTAAAAGTTGCGTATTTTCAAGTGCAGATATAGTCCGAGCTTTATATTCAATGGGGGCTAACACCATGCTACCAGATACAAGATGACCAATTGTTCCCGGATATTTACCAAAGAATCTGCACTTTGGATTAACAAAATCTTTCAATATGTGAGCTTGGAAATTTATAGTTAACAAGCATTGACCATGTACAGCGATAATTTAAAAAATAATGGGTTTCAGCTTTTAACCCTGCATTACTTAACCAATGATGGGTACGGGGTTTGTTTACGTCATCTTCTTTGGTATTGTCAGTGTACTGAACATGAAGAGACTTATCTTGCCATCATTTCGTCTTTTCGTATACTGCCATTTGCTTTTGCATTATTTTTAAGTTGTTTGCCGCTGAAGTAGATGTATTATGATTTATTTGCACGTCTTCACCCACTTGAAATTCCCTTTTGAATTTGTTAGCTTCGTTTATTACTGAATACATTTCCTTATTTTTATCATCATTGCCATCATTATTATTATTAGTAGTTGTTGTAATAGTAGTAATGATATTATTATTATTATTATTATTATTATTATTATTATTATTATTATTATTATTATTATCTTTTTCTCAAGCAGATCTTATGCCGTAATTTAATGTTACGGAGTGGACAATAACAGACGACCATGGATCACGCCATTTTATCATCTATCTGCATCAACAAAACCTTTATTATAATACTGGTTCTCCCAAGCAGGCCACTTTTCTGAAGTACCTCAGTTCGAATCACAGCCACCTTTTTATGTAGATTGTTATTATTATTATTATTTTTATTAATATGATTATTATTATTATTGTTGTTGTTTTTGTTATTATTATTGCTACTATTATTATTTTTGTTATTATCATTATTCTTATTGTTGTTGTTGTTTTTGCTATAATTATTATGGCGTTTTGTCTTCTTCATCAGAAGCAACAAAATTTGTATCAAAGGATGCACACAGAATGAGGTGCCAATGCAATCTGAGAGACAAATGTATATGCGTTATGTGCATGGAGAGAATATACTAACACTTCCGGAAACCAACGCTTAATTTCAAACTGAAGCCTTTTTAATCTAATAAGGTAACATGTTGTCATTGAGATGACCATATCATGGGATATCTCTCATCTTTTACCTATTTTTAGTACAGCTCGATTATTACTCGTTCTGTTTTAACTAAATATAAAAATCAGTAATATCTGGCCCAGGGACTGAATAAAATTACGATATACAGTTGAAGTATTAGGTTAGTATCAATAAAATAAATTAATTGCAAATAAAATTTGTTTTCCTCAACACTTATACATTATATTTAATAAAATGTTTATCCATATATATTTTATCCAGCAGGTGACACATTTGACATAATGAAAAAATATTACGTAGATTCACTGTAGCAATATCATTGAGTATTTCAAATATTTTTATTACAGATCTCTGTCTAACGGAACGATGTTATCATTGAACATGACGTAAAGATGATCATTCAAAAATGAACGTGAACAAAGAAGATTGATAGTGCATCTACATTTTTGAAACTCAAGGTTGACTGGGAAGCAAGCACCCGGAAGAGAGTTCCACAAGCAAGAAGTGCAACTGAACAAACTATTAGAGGAGAATTTACGGTTACATCAAGCAATTTCAGTGATATTATTGATGAGATCTTGCTGTGAATCTAGTGCTTCACTTAAATTCATAAAGCATAGGTACCATAGAGGAAAGTCATATTTATTTGCATGATTATACAAAATGCGGTCCGCCCAAAATGGAAAATGGGGAAAAGGACGGTCTTGTTCTGTTCATTAAACTTAGCTAGCCACAACCACTGACCCAAACATACCACAATATTTCTAACGCCAAAACAACGCGTTCTTACTTACCTTTCTTATCTTTCTGCAACCTGTTCCAGCAAGACGGGCGAACTCTCTGCCCGGGGGCAGAGAGGAACCCGGACGAGGCTCCGCCGAAGAGCAGAGTCTCGTTCGGGTAGGTTGACCAACCCGATTCTGTTTTTACAGTTTTTAAGGGCATTTTTGGCCGAGCCTACGGGCTCGGAATACCCACGTAAAACTCGGTCTTGTGCCACATCTTTCCCTCGTGGGGGGTAAGTAAATAACAACTTACCTTTCTTAATACATCTACCATACATCATTGTCTCTATGAAAGTCTTAACTAATTCCAATATATACAATTCATTCTCCCTGAGGGGGGGGGGAAATAACAATTTAAAATACTAAGCCCCAATGAATATTTACAAAAAAAGAACAAAAAACTATATACAAGAAACTAAAAAAAATTATAACGTTAGTAATAACCCCCACCACAATCCTTAACTGTAGCAGAAACATCAGTTCACTGGACGGAATCAACGTGGTACTTTAATAATATACGTCATTCATTTATCGCAACCACTCACTGATTCAAGCAACAACAAATTCGAGTTAAGTGGCCAGATATAAGAGGTGATATGGTCGCAGAAATTGTTTGACAGCTATTACTGTGTTCTGCTGCTTGTTGGACATTGTGATGAGTCCTGTTACCAGACATAGGGTCTTCCACCATCCACTTTCTTGAGCCAGAGCAGCACTATCTCCTCAAAGCACGATGTAGGCATCCGTGTTGTGACTGGGGCCCTGTTGGAATAAGAATGGAGACAACGCCGCCATCATTAGCGGTCAATGCAAACACCTTCATAATCACCATTAGACTCTTTCAGCTCTTTCCGAATCCTCTACACTGTCCATACATTTATACATTTCATACATTTCAGAGTGTTTACTTTGAATTGTTCGTATTGGAGCTTCCGGCGCGAATGCCAAGCTGATCTGTATGCCTTTGCCAAATTTATGGCGGAGTAAACTGCGTCATGATGCTCTTTTTTTATACATACAGTGTCCAACTGACACTCCTATAATGTGAAGCCGACAAAATAAAAAACAAACAAAGCGCATGCGCGAAATTAACAATATAAAATGGTGACAATTTATCCATCTGTAAATGCATAAGATGGATGCCGACGAGAAAAGGATTTAGCACGACACAGCGAATTAATTTTCCTAGCAGATATAGCATTTCAATTATTATTCTACACAATAATATACAATGTAAGCTCTTGAAGATATGAGAATATGTTAGAGTTGCTTTTAATTGTCTAGGAGTTTATAACTTTTTTTATTTTTTTAAAAATAAATAAATGCCTCCTGAAAAAATCCCCAAAACATCTAGAGTGTACCTTGTATGCATTTTTGCGTGATTGAAACCACTGACCAAAAACCCACGCAAAGTGAAAATAATACTGAAGAGAGACTTTACAATTTTTTTTTTATATTCGAAACACCTACTATCCTCTACATTTCCAAGAGCCAAGTTAGGCTGAAAATTGAATACTGCCGCCCAGACTTTATTTTAAAGTATGGATTTAGCACGACACAGCGAATTAATTTTCCTAGCAGATATAGCATTTCAATTATTATTCTACACAATAATATACAATGTAAGCTCTTGAAGATATGAGAATATGTTAGAGTTGCTTTTAATTGTCTAGGAGTTTATAACTTTTTTTATTTTTTAAAAAATAAATAAATGCCTCCTGAAAAAATCCCCAAAACATTTAGAGTGTACCTTGTATGCATTTTTGCGTGATTGAAACCACTGACCAAAAACCCACGCAAAGTGAAAATAATACTGAAGAGAGACTTTACAATTTTTTTTTTATATTCGAAACACCTACTATCCTCTACATTTCCAAGAGCCAAGTTAGGCTGAAAATTGAATACTGCCGCCCAGACTTTATTTCAAAGTATTTTTGGAGATTAATTATTTTCCACTCTCAAACACGTTTCCTTCAAACGTTGCAAGCCTCTCTCTACACTATCGTCATTTCCATGTAATGTCTTCTAACGAACTACTGTAAGGTGTACGACCAGTTCTAACTTTAATGTCTAAGACCATCCATGCTGCGTACATTTTAACGAACCACGCTCATTCACTTTGTATCTCACTGGTGAGATCTACTCGAACAGCTTCACCCCACGAACCGGTACTATGTGGAACCTACTCCTAAGAAGACTAGTACAAACATAACCTGTATACGCCTAGGGTTAACCGTTATCTTTCCACATATCCTCCTACTGTGTGAACATTATTGTAAAAATTACAAACAGTTCTAGTACAAAAACTATTTTTCCTTCATGTGAAACAGTGTTTTTTTTTTTTAGCTTTATTTTTGTATTAATTACTTCAACACTAAGCAAGGCGATAAAGGTACTAAGACGTACGAAGGAGTACGGGGACCGAACGATATTTTTAAAACAATCATAATTAAGGAGAGAGGTCAATAAATGTACAGGATTCAAGGAGACAGGATATGAGAATTTACATTGCATTTCAATTTCTGAAGATCAAAGCTAATTAGAAAGCAAAAAGACGGTGCGTAAAAAAACGTCTGTTAACCTAAAACTTACGATTATATCTAGTCATTTCAACTTTAAAATGATGAGACCTTGTCGCCAATCTAGTACTGCGCTTAAATTCGTCGGTGTATTAAAAAGGGAAACTCATCAGAACGTTTCAGTCAGTCAGGTGCCATGAGTGATACAGGCTTAGGCGATCATTTATCTTTTGTTACATGACTGACGAGGCAGATTTTTACCTGCAGTAGGTTGTCATTTCTTAATGCTGTAGACCAGTTGACATCCAAGGCTCGTCCTGTTATTTACCCATAGCTGGGGGAGAAGAAGCCGATTCATACATTTCCCGAGCACGTAAGTGAATGCAATTGATTCAACTGGAATTCGAACTCGGTTCTCGGATTCCTCAATCCGAGCCGCTATTCATTACTCCACCGTGCCTCCTCTCATCAGAACAGTTACCATGAAAATATTTATAGAAACATGAAGTGGAAGCTACGTTAGAGCGATGGGAAAGTAATTGAAGATCGAGATACCAGGTCAGGATCCAAAATATTGCGGATTATTTTTTTTAAATATTCTGGTTATCTGAATATTTTTTTCATATTAAATATTAGAAATTATTAGAAATAGAAAATTATTATGTAAGATAATCTCATTTTTAAAAATGTTTGACAATTCAATTGATATAACTTCTAATTATTTTGTAAATTAGAAGGCTTCTTCTTAAAAACAGTAGCGGAATGTATCTTTAAAGTAAATATTTCAACTTACGAAATCTCACTTAACTACTACTTCATCGTGAATAGACATTATATATTTCAAGATTTAACATTTGTAAAATATAACACCATTTGATGCTACAAGGTTTTACAGAAAAATCCGACACTTGACATAAAGAAAACGAAATAGGCAATAAAAACGAAAGTTTTGTATGCAGATACCCGACAGTTTGACTAAAGTAACTAAAGTTTTTCTCTTTACCCTTTTCCAGGATGGAATATGAGCGTACATCAGCGGTAGTAGCTTCTTTTCGCGTCCGGAAGAAGCTTGCGGAAATGATGTCCTGGTTTCGGTTCAAGAGACCCATGGTCATGGGCATTTGGAGGAAGTGGAAGGCGTGTGAGAACAAGGACGAGTTTACTGCCAAAGGAAAGGCCCACAGCGTTCGTTCTTCGGCCGTTAGGACCGACGAGATCGTCGCCGCCGTCAAGGAGACAGTCTTCAATGATGGAAGCCAGAGCTACGCCAAGATCGCCGCTGACATGAGCTGTCACAAGTCGACGATCTACCGAAAGATCAAGGACATTGGTTAATCCACCTACCGCAAGTCTCGCCGCATGCTCATCACGAATGCCTCCAAGGAGTCGAAAAAGGCCAAGGCGGCGGTTTTGCTGAACGAGGTCAAGCACGGGTCCACCGGGATGTTGAGGTGCTTCTCTGATGAAAAGAATTTCATCCAGGACCAGATGAGCCACAGGCAGAACGAGATATGAATCAGTTATTTGTTTTATAGTCAATTGCCTGTCATCCATCACCATCAATATTTCACTTGGGGGTGGTAGTTGCAAGACAACGAGACTTTGTATAATCTTCAAGGATCTCTCTTCACCTCCTAAATTCTGCTGCCCAGGTTTGGATTGTTAATACAGGTGGAGCCTCGTCTCCGAATGTAACAATCCTGTCAACATAAATGTTCTAAGCGGTTAAACACTTTTTCTGCAGGAAGTTGATGCCACGATGATGTTAATTTTCAAAAGAAGTCTCTAATAATTACTTTTAAATCTTCTGTCAAGTCAGATGTGAATTTGTCTGGAAATAAACAATGCAGTTATTAATATAGAAGAATTGAAATTAAAGCATACACTATTTCAAGGTGTAATGCTAGATTTCATAGTCAGCCTATGAAACTTTCAGCCCATCCTCGTATACTGGGTTGAGTGTTTTAATCAAAATCTACGATCAACTTATGTATTCTTGTCCACTTCTCGTCTACCAACTTATAGGTATATCTTGTTCAGCCTATTTCAGCCAACCTTCGTATTCGTGGTATTTGAAATAATCTCATGATAGTCTTCAATTAAACATGGAGAAAATTCAAGTTCGTTAAATGTATCTTCTGAGACCCAATGCTAAAATATCCTGAAAATTTCAGATAATGAAAAATATTTGAGATAAACAGCGTATATCTCAAGGAGTTTTCATCAGTGTATGAAAGATCGGAGACAAATGACTTATTAATTGGTTAAAGGTTAATCATCGCAGAAAGAAACAGGATGTTGGGTAGAGCCATGATTTCCAACTTCTTGAAACGCCATAGCGTATAAGATGAAAGACGGTTATAAAAATTTTGGAAAAAATTCTCCTGAATTTAAATAGTTAAGCACTGTTGTTTGAAAATAATCACATCGGTATTTTCACAGTTACTGTTTATAAATATATATATATATATATATATATATATATATATATATATATATATATATATATATATATATATATTGACCTTTTTTGACTCCTTAGAGGCATTCGTGATGAGCATATATATATATATATATATATATATATATATATATATATATATATATATATATATATATATATATGAGTTCTAACATATGTAAAATGAATATTCCGTTATTTACCTAAATATTTCTTTATTGAAAGACAGTATTTTGACAATCATTTTAATGTAGAGTCTTTGAACATTTCTAACGTCCTGACACAAATATGGAAAAACAAGCAATACAAATGAAAGTGACGAAAATAAAGATTTGGGACTTAGAAGAAAAATCCCTGTTCTTGAAATATGAAAAACAGTAATACAAAAATCAAACAAACACTGACGTTAGTATTAATAGGAGAACATAGCATTAAAACCAGTAAAATAGGATATATATATATATATATATATATGTATATATATATATATATATATATATATATATATATATATATATATATATATACATGTATGTATATATATATATGTACATATATATATATATATATATATATATATATATATATATATATATTCAATTCAGCACTATTAAGTGAGACGCTAGTTCTATAAACAACAGCCACCTGCGCTAATGCAAAGCTCTTCAGTAAAACGAATGGAGCGCTTTGGCTGATTGGCATTTGTTTATATTCGTAAAAACAATACGCTAGATTTACCTGTGTAACTCTACCGAGTGCAAATAGCTCAGTGGTAGAAGCTCTGATTGACAGGTTAGGTTTCGATCCTGGTATGAGGCATTCGGATGTCTAGTCGCACTGAGGAGCAGTGATACACCGAAACAGTACTGTTTGCGAATCACACAAACACACACACACACACACATATATATATATGACATATTTATGACATATATATATATATATATGTATATATATTAATAATGCTTAATATATATATATATATATATATATATACATATATATATATATATATATATATATATATATATATATATAGAGAGAGAGAGAGAGAGAGAGAGAGAGAGATAGATAGACAGATAGATAAATAGATATGTTAAGCATTTCACCCCAAGCACACAACACAATGGGTTACAAAGGGTAGAATACAAGAGTAAAGAGGCTTGTTTGAAGAAAGGATAAAGAGAAGGACGGGGAAAAAGATCAAGATATCAGATGTCAATTGACATTACACTTGAATATTTGTAGATGATAGTTAGGAAGTGATTATTAGACAGGAAGTGCGAGGGACGAAGCTTTTTGAAGAGAAGAGACGGTTACATTTAAGCGTTCCCACAGCGAAATTGTAGTTTCATAATTCATAATGTTCGCATCGCTCTCGGTCGAACGAAATACACATTTGCGTAATGAAACAAATAATTGATAAAAAATCTCCAAAGTAAAGCGAATATATAACAGAATAACAGGAAGACTGAAATTGAGGTAAGAACTTTCATTACATGAATTATTATACCAGAGCCATCGATTTGATTAATTAGTGAAGTTGCAATACCAAGGCTGTTGATATATTAAATATTCCGTTTCCATTTTGACACATTCATATTTTAAGATTATTTATCATCTCTTATCTTTTTGAATCGTGAATAAATTTGTATCCGGTGATTGTCTAACAGAAACATAATGCATGAAATGTCTCCAAAACGTAAATATATACAGCTGATATTTGGGACAATACGAGAAATGAGTTATTTAAAGGTGTGACCGTTTCCATTTTCAAAATATGATTTCACATTATTATTGATGGAGAACTGTAAAAAATTATAGCCTATTTTTAATAAATGTTTCGGAAAAGATATTAAAAATAACGCTGATAAGAATGTTCCATAAAAAGATACATTAGATGCGCCTGCTTTATTTTTCTGACTAAAACCTTTTAACCGCTGGAAGATCCGGACTTCTCATTCCGCATTCTATCCTTAGTGACATTAACTCATATCAGTTAATAATGCTCATTAGATTTCTCGCTGTGCCACATCTAAGGTGTACTTAATCACCATATCAGTTTATACTCACCAGCCTTTTCCACATTTTGAGTCTCTTTTTCGTTTTTCATCTGAACGATTATGTATGATATGCCAGCTCTACTAGAAGCAAACGACATTGAACAACGAAGTTTCAACCAATGTTTTAAACCCTAACGAATTTGGTGTTAAAACGCTTGTTAAAACAAAGTGTTAAAAAGTTATGTTTCTTAATTTCATGACGAATACGGAGTACAAGCGTCAAAACGGTGTGAGCATGACAATTAAAATATACATGCTGATGCTAACAGAAAGCATATAATAATGAACATTACTCATATAAATATTTCGGCAAAATATCCAAGATTATTACAGCCTGCTTATAGATTTAGTAGATCGGCCATTTTGGATTGTTAAATAAGAAAAACCTCTAAAAATATCTAGAACCGAAAACTGTCTTATATTTTAAATAGGTTTCCCCACAAAAAAAAAAAAAAAAAAAAATGAAATCATGAAACATGTAAACCCAAAATAAGCATATTAATAGTCTATTCCAAATATTTAAATAACCTTATTAACTTTCCGAGATATTCAATATTGTTTGGACGGCTGAATGTCTTCTTTTTACAATTGCTGTTGTCAGCGCGCGGCGGACATTGCATATTTCAGCACTTGTTTCAGCTATAACAATATTTGTTTGGGGCGTCCAAACAATTTTGCAGTATATTTTCGTTGATGGCATATTCATAATGAAAACTCGAAAAATAAAAAAAACAAAAAAAACAGGAAGAAACTCTCAGACACCGCAGTAAAAGAGACCAATCAGAAATTACTAACTTCTAACGAAACGAATTTTTCTTAGCCAAAAATGTCCGTCCAAATTGTGTGCTATGTACTGAGCACATCAAAATACATTATAAACATCTCTAAATATCTGCGTACTTTTCTAACAGAAGACAGAAAACGTGACACAGACATACGAATTCGTTTTGGAAAATTGAGAGAGATATATTAGAAAGTAACCAAAGAATTGAATTTAGGAAAAAATCATTCGACAAAAGAGTGTAAATTTTCTATGTAATATCTCATGTCTTATATGAAACTGAATAATGAAAACTCTTCAAAATGAAGGCGAAATTGCATGCGATAGAGATGTTTAGTTATACTGAGGAATGCTGAGAATAAAATGGAAATGGTTAATCCATCAGTAAGAATGTCGACTGAAATTTATAAAAATCCTTCTCTTTAAGCCTTTCAAGTCCACGACCTGTTATCGCTCTCTCCAGTAATGACTGGAGTTTCCTTAATAGGCTTTTATTTGAAGGAGTTTGGAATGTAACCATCTTGACTATGTCATTGTTTTCTCTTTTAGATAGATGTGATATCCATTTTAGTTACTGCTGATTAAAGTCGTCAGTGATGTGGCTTCAGATATCTGATGCAATTCTTTGATTGTGATTCTATAGCGCCAGGTTTGAAGAAGTGCGGTCTTCGCCAACATCCACGGACAGAATATATATCAGCAGAAAGGACAAATCTGTGAGTTGATTTATTGTATAAATGCTGTTGAAATTTTTTTATGTTTTTCTTTGAGGATCGTTAATTCTGTTCAGTACATAAAGTATAGTTGTCAGATTCCTAACAGACTTATTATCTACAGCCAACAAGATGAGTACTTGAGAGCGGCTATGACGGAAAGATGGTCATATATACTCTTGTGATTTGCCTAGTCTTATGACATCGATCCTTCAATTGGGAGGCTTGAAAACTGGTATCCTTCACAAGAGCCAATAAAAATACGAAAACATCTAAGTTATTTTCAAATACATTTTACGCCTCTTCCCATTATATAATATCCGTAATTCGTACACACACACACAAACACACACACAATATATATATATATATATATATATATATATATATATATATATATATATATATATATATATATATATATATATCATAATTAAGTAATTCTTCGAGTCTAGAAGAAGCATCAACAGAATGCAGAAAGCACAGGACGTCCATTTCGCCCTATATTTGGGACTCATCAGCAGTACGCACTCATGATGAGTCCCAAATATAGGGCGAAATGGTCGTCCTGTTCTTTCTGCATTCTGCTACGGCTTCTTCTAGACTCGGTGAATTACTCAATTGTGATTATCTCAAATCCTCACAATAATTTCGATCACTTATATATATATATATATATATATATATACATATATATATATATATATATATATATATAAAACGAAAAAAGACATTTCTAAATCAGGAGATGATTTTTTAATGAACTACATCATTCAGGAGTATTTTGTTACCCGTATTTTGAAAACAGAAAGTCTATATTTTTAATTTTATGTGTTTTTTGTCTTTCAGGACAAAGGTTTCTATTACCATTCACCACTTTTTTCTTCTTTTTTTTCATTCAAAATAAAATGTACTTTTTCAGTGTTCTGTCGTTCCATCACGTAAAAGCATTAAGTAGGCTGCTCAAACGTCGTCTGCCCAACGTCTCTTGGTTTCTGGATGTCTTTGTTACATTTTATGGGGTCCCTCTTTTCACATTTTGTGAAAGAGAATAAACGATTTTCAACATAAACTGATATATGACTGCACCTATGTTGCTTCAATTCACGTAAACCTGGGCCAATACCATTTAAAGTACAAAGAACACTACAGCCTTGTTTTGATACAAGCAGAATTAAAGTAGTTTAGAGTGTTCTTATACGTGGTGTCCGCATACATACAGCATTTATCCCGTCTGCATAACCATCGTATGTGTGTGCGAATGTATGGGCACATTATTTATAAATAGAAGGCATTTGATATGATATCATTGCAATCAAGCAACTACAAGTGCAAGTAGACATCTAGTTCTGCAAGACCAGGCGAATCCAGCTCTAACCTCTGCAGTTTTCCAAGGCTACTTGGCCAAGATGGTAATCAATATGCATCCGCTTACCGTACAATGAAATGTAAAAGATGCCGGTGTTCATGGCAGGATGCCTCGAAAAAAGCCACTGCTTACGCAAACCACAAACTCGACTCAGCTAAATCAAAGGTCATATTACTAAGCTAAAAAACGTGTTTTATGGTCGCATGAGACAAAACTAGATCGTTTTAGGAGGAACGAACAGCGGTATGTTTAGCGAGCTCCTAATATGCCGTTTCAGGATTAGAATATGGTACCAAACATGGCGGGGTCAGTATTCTAATTAGACACAATATTACGCATTGACGAATAAAGTAACTATGAACGATATGAAGCAAATTTAAACGAAAGTATCTTGACGCGGTTTAGGTCAGTACTGAAACGTCAAACAGGAATATGATACAAAGCATCAAAGCAAATACACAAAAATATGTCCGAAAAAAGAATTTCAAGTCTTGGAATAGCCTAGTCAAAATCCTGATCTAAACCCAAATGAAAATATATGGTTCAAGTTAAAATTGTCAGTACATGCAAGAAATCCAGGTAATATCGAGCAATTGAGTTTGAGAAGTATAGTGAAATATTGATATTCACTACTGACAGAAACTACTTAAAAATTATAGAAAAAGATTGGTCAACAGAGGATTCATCAAATATTTACTTCTTTTTTTTAATTTAGAATTAATATTTTTATTCCAGATTGATACAAATTTTTCAAAGTGTGTGTAATTCGTTTAATTATTTTTTTCGCAGTGAATATATAGTGAAATTAGAATGGGTTTATTAACTGTAAAAAAAAGAGACAATTTTGTTTTAATATTATCTTAGCGGTTCATTTAATTTTGCGCAGCGCTTTATATATGCATACATAGATACACACACACACTCTCTCTCTCACTCTCTCTCTCTCTCTCTCTCTCTCTCTCTCTCTATATATATATATATATATATATATATATATGAAAGTGAAAATAGAAGTCAACACTTAGAGGCGACAGACTGTTTCATGTTAGATGCAATCGTCAGGCCACGAGTGCTGTTATTTTTCTCGGCTATTTATATATACGGGTTAGTGGTGCATTGTGGGTAGTCTATTTTGGGGGTTATTTTACCAGAAGTCGTTTATTTATTTTTACCGGAAGTCGTTTATTTATTTTTTTTTATAACTAAAATAAACTATTCTGCAAATGTATTTGTCGCAGCTGACAAAACAAGAAATTTATACAAACTAAGCCCTCCTACGCACAATAATTTACTCATGAACAACATAACCAAATCATACAAAAAGGCACCAAAAACAATAGAACACGATATCAATAAGGAAGCTAAAGCAATCGCCCAAAAATTAGACCTAGATGACCGAATAAGTTGCATCAGCAAAGCGCAAGCCTTTATCACACTAAAAGACCTCAACCAACCCTGCATGCAGACCCATAAACCCAGCCAAAAGCGAACTAGGTAAAATAAGTAAAACGATACAAGAAAGAATTAATTCTGAACTTAGGAATAAACCAGCGGAAAAAACACAAAAGCAACTATTGACTGGTTCCACAGCATAAATAACAAACAAAATTGCCAATTCCTACAATTAGACATAAAAGAATTTTACACATCCATAACTGAACGCATGTTAAATAAGGCCATCAACTTAGCTCAGGAACAAATAATAATAAAACCAAACGAAATCGACATCATTAAGCACTTCCGCAAATCATTACTATTTCACAATGAAGAAGCATGGATAAAGAAAGATGGGATATTTGACACTACAATGGGAAGCTTTGACGGAGCACAACATGCGAAATAGTAGGTATTTACTTACTACACGAACTAAGCAAAATAATAGATAGAAATGACACGTGACTCTACAGGGACGAATGTCTCATAATCTTAAGAAACTGTAACAAACAAATCACAGACAAAACTAGAAAAGCAATAATAAAGATTTTCAAAAATAACGGATTAGAGATAGATATAAAAACTAACCTAAACGAAGTAGATTTTCTAGATGTTACCTTCAACCTAAGAAAAGGCACATACAAAACATACAGAAAACCCAATGATAAACCACTCTATATACACACATCTTCCAACCACCCGCCTTCTATAATCAAGCAGATACCAAAAGCGATTAACCGCAGGTTTTCTGACACTTCCTTCAATGAATCCATATTTAGCAAATCTAAGAGAGCATACGAAACAGCCCTATAAGTTAGCGGATTACCAGCAACACTCACATACTCACCACAGAACACAAAAAAGGCCAACAGGAAAAGAAATATCATATGGTTCAACCCACCGTACAGCAAAAACGTAAAAACAAACGTAGGAAAAATATTCTTCAAACTCTTACACAAACACTTCCCGGAATCAAGCACTCTACACAAAATATTCAACAAAAACACAGTAAAAATCAGCTACAGTTGCACCGAGAACATGGCACAAATAATAAAAATGACAACAGGAAAATTATCAACAAACCACACGAACAAATTAAACCCACGTGCAACTGCAGAATAAAGAACGAATGTCCCTTAAACGGTAATTATTTACAAAACAACGTAATATACCAAACCACGATAAATTCACCAGATAATGAAGAAAAAGTATACATAGGAGTAACTGAAGGACCCTGGAAACAAAAAAATTATGTACACAAAACATATTTCACAAATAGTAAATATGCGAACCGCACAATGCTTCCTAAGTATATCTGGGAAATTCAAAACAAAACGCAGACCACACCAAAAATATCTTGGAAAATAAGGAAAAGATCATCAGCCTATAACAACCAATCAAAAACTTGCAAACTTTGCTTGGAGGAAAAAATAGCTATCATTACATTCCCAGACCAAAATAAATGATTAAATAAAATGCAGACATGAAAACAAATTTTTACTACGTTACTAAAAAATCGAAAACGGAAAAAATAAATAAATAAACAAAATGACAATAAAATAAGCTAAATAAATTACTCCAAACAAATTAACAAATCACACCTGTTAGAATAGACGAAATAGAATAAAAATAAGAAACAAAATCAATAAATAAAGTAAATAATAAACAAATTAGAAAACTCTTATGACCAAAATATTAGTTAGACTATAAAAAGCAAACCAAAAATCGGACGAAAAAAATATCTATAACTTTTATATAACGATAAAAAAATGAATAAAAAAATACTACGTTACTTAAAATTCGAAAACTAAAAAGAGAAAATATACAGTATAACAAATAAATAATAACAATTAATATAAATTGATCTAAATACATCCAAATATATAAAGGAACTAACAACCGATACCGATAAACTAGCCGTTAGAAAATACAAATTAAGACAATCAATCCAAATAAATACATGAAATAATAAACAAATTAAAAACTGTTCCCGACAAAATAATAGTTAGAACAAACTACAACAATCAACCCCAAAATTGAACAAATAGCTTTAATTTTCTTCCCAAACAAAATCAAAACTATTAAATAAGCTATATAAACAAATTTTTACTACATTAATAAAAACACCGATCAAAATAAAAAAAAAATATATATGAGATAAGAAATAAAAAAATAAAAAATAAAAATAAAAATAAATAAAAACAAGCGAAATAATTTAACCCAAATAAATAAACTAATAATAAAAGGCTTCCGTTAAAATAACCGCCAAAATAGACTACCCACAATGCACCACTAACCCGTATATATAAATAGCCGAGAAAAATAACAGTACTCGTGGCCTGACGATTGCATCTAGCATGAAACAGACTGTCGCCTCTAAGTGTTGACATCTATGTTCACTTTTATATTTACACACGCTCTATCTCTGTTATTGAGCACTTTATCCCATAAATATATCACATCTTAAGACTATATTTATTCATATATATATATATATATATATATATATATATATATATATATATATATATGTGTGTGTGTGTGTGTGTGTGTGTGTGTGTGTGTGTGTGTGTGTGTGTGTGTGTGTGTGTGTGTGTGTGTCTATTTTGTCTGATCATGAATCGTTCAAATGTTCGAATGTTTGCTTTTATTTCTGGTGAAAATAAAAAAAAATTCTGTAACGTTTGGAATGTTTTTTGTCTTACACAATAATACTCACTCATACACACGGTAAAATGAACCTTCAGATATTGGAGGCCCTCTACATTAAAAGGAGTCAACCCCCACTCAACAAAATTACATTTCAAACTAGTCGCAACACATTACTTTGTATATAGACATTGGTTCTCTTGTAATACTTCGGTCTATCGCGTGATATGACGTCATAGAACCGCATGTTGAACGAACTTTCTGCGTCTGTTATTCGTTACGTAGCAATTTTCTATGTCAAAATAACAAAATATCATCTTTGACTGTGGATATCTTAGTTTCATGTCCGTATAAGCAATGTGAGGTTGGCTCATTTTAGCCGAAAGCTTAGGATCAACTTAATAAAAAAAGGTCCAAATGTTGGATAATTGTTGTCATTATTTTCAACAGAAATTAAAGCAAACATACAAACATTAGAGCGGCTCATGGTCAGACATAATAGGCATTGTCTGTTATATTTAATAATATGTTTAAATAATGATCTACTGCCACAATAAACTATATATATATAATATATATATATATATATATATATATATATATATATATATATATATATGTATATATATATATATATATATATATATATATATATATTAATGCATGTTTCATTAAATGATATAAACAAGTTTATTTATTTTAAGTAAGTTCCTTTCGTATTGTCTGATAAGCTTAATCACATTATCGTTTAAAGACGAATGGAAAACACCATATTGACACATGTTTGAATCCAATCTAAGCTTTCGTCTTGCATAAGCCATTACGAAAGATGACAATTTTAATAAATCAAACAATACATATACGAAACTACAATAATGGCCCGCCGTTGCTGTTTGAATAAGCTCAAAGTAACGACAAACTCTTAGTTACGAGCCAAGGAAGCGAAAAGCGCGTCGTAGCTCGTGACGTCACACATGACCACGCGAGAGTGAAAACGAGAAGTATTAAGTATGGGAAGCTACTGGTATAAACCAATGGCTTCTGCTATAGATTATAGGCATTTAAGAATGTTTGTGGAGATTTCATAGTTTATTTTGTTCAGGTTAGGTTTCAACTGTTTTATGTATATAGATTCAAGGATTTTTAATTTGTGTTTTGTTTTGTTTATTATTTTCATGTTTATGTTAGTCACACCACAAACTCGCTTTCAAGACGCTTAACTCTACATTTAACTGATAACTCTAACATTTTTAGACATTTAAAACAACATGCCTGCCCGTGTACTCAATTCCGAAAAATCCTTGTTGACAACAGAATTATACTTAAACATGAAAAATAATAAACCAAAATTAAAAATCCTTGAAGCTCGTAAATAACAGTTTGTCATTACTTTGAGCTTATTCAAACAGAAACGGCGGTCCATTATTGTGGTTTCGTATATGTGTTGTTTGATTTATTAAAATTTTCATCTTTGATAATGGCTTATGTAAGACGAAAGCTTAGATTAGATTCAAACATGTGTCAATATGGTGTTTTCCTTTCGTCTTTAAACGATAATGTGATTAAGCTTATCAGAAAATACGAAATGAACTTACTTAAAATAAATAGACAAAACTTCTTTATATCATTTAATGAAACATGCATTAATATATATATCTATATATATCTATATATATATATATATATATATATATATATATATATATATATATATATATAGTGTATTGTGGCAGTAGATCATTATTTTAAACACACACGCACACAAACACACACACATATATATATATATACATATAATATACATATGTAGTATATTGTGGCAGTAGATCATTATTTTAAACACACACACATATATATATATATATATATATATATATTTAAATATATATTTATATATATATATATATATATATATATATATATATATATATATATATATATATATATATATATATATATATATATATATACACACACACATTACAGTTCAAATGTTTTTGTTTTTATGGGTATGTGCGCATCTGTTTGTTACTGTAATATTACAATTGTTTTTATATGTGGAAAAGGGTTTCTTTGTAAATTAATATTTCTTTTTACCACACTAGGTATTGCGTGTCTGGATACAATTAATGAAAATATATTGCATAAATATTTTTCAATCGTTTTTGACCATACTTATGGAATGAAGAAAATCAGTTATGATTCCTTTAATTTACGGTGTTCAACATTTGTGTGCTTGATACTTATTGATAACCAGGTGAAATACATAACTGAACTGATGTATTCAACAGTAATCCCCCCCACCACTCATTTCATGATTCATGAAATTTTTATATATATATTATGAACTTTAATGAGATTTTTATGCCATAAAGTGTTTTGCTAGGTCCCCTGTAAGTGTTTGGAATTGTGGTATATGGGGGTTGGTCTGGTGAGGGATGCGTTCTTGTGGTAAATGGATAAATTGTATTGGATGAATGGGTCGTGATTGTGATCAACTTGGACTCATATAGTTAGCAGAAACAAGCAATTCTCGATTTCTCCCTTTGGCTTTGTGCCAGAATTTCTGTATTTTTCAGTAATAACTATATATTCATCGGTAATTAAATACACTTAAAATATCTTCGAAACTGAAGAATTACTTTAGATATGGGTTCTCTTTTTTTATTCATATATATAAATAAGTTTTTGGTAGTTTGTATTAGTCAAGCTGAGACATTCTCAATCTACTTTTTGCCTATATACGTATATACACACATATATATGTATGTATGTATATGTATATTGAAATACACGAATATGCTGTACATATAAACATAAATTGCATAAGATTAATTTAATTATATAATTCCAATTTTCCTGAGGTTTGTAGAATCGTAACATTCGTCATATCGACCGTGATTGCGAATTTAGGCTGCATTAAGTTTATTGGTTTTTTCAGTTCTCAGAATGGCTAAGAGGAATTCATTCTCATATTTTCATAGACGTTAAAAACGAGCTGATGTTTCTTTGTATTACAGGAAGTGACTAAACAAATTGATTTTCCAATGCAAAACCATTTTCATCATCACCTAATTTAAAGAAAGAGACGTCGACAATTGCCCACCCTAAGATGAAAATTCTGCTTCGATTCTTCACGATGTTAATTTTATTTTTCCTTGAGAAGCGCAAAAAATGGTTTCGGCAAATATTTTCATTCAAACCGTTCACTTACGAGTTTTTATTTGTTTATTTTATTTTCTTTATTTTTGTTAAATGCAATCGTTATGGAAAATATTGATAACGCCTTCAAATATAGAAAGTCCAAAAACAAACAAAACATTTTACCTTTCGTAAAAAGAAGAAACTAATTTCTGATATAAGAATTGATTTCCGGAAGATACGTCTAATATATAATAAACAAAAACCATTTTAACACATGCAGAATTACTTTGTCAGCAATTCTAACTTTAATACTGATCCAGTGACCAACTCTTTTCCCGCATAATTAATACAATACACACCAATATGATGCCGAGAATGGCGTGAAGATATTTCTATTAGAAAAATTGCAAATTTTGTCTTCAATCATACATTAGTCAGAAAAATATAAGATCCACTAAATTATTTAAACTAAAAAAGCTGTGAGAAAATGTTTATTTACGTAGATGGTTTAATGGAATTAAATATAGTACAGTGGGCATCAAATGTAACCCCCATTTATTTATTAACATTTATTGAACAAAAAATAAATTACAGTATTCTAAAATGGCTTAAGTTTAACTATAGCTTATCCGTCCGCGAATGGTTAAATCTTAATTTCGAGCTGACGTGGATAGGATGACGTGAATCAATTGAGTGGTCATCATAAGCACCAGACCTAACGCCATCAGATTTTTTCTTGTGGGGTGAACTGAAAGGTCTGGTTTACATGCGCAAACCGAAATCAATTGCTGAATTAAAACAAGCAATTTTTGGCAGATTTTCTGAAATTAATATATAAATGTGTCACATGTTTTATAGAAGTGTTGCTGTTAGGTTTTAGCTTGTATTGAACATGAAGTGGATTATTTTGAACATGTTAAATAGTTATTTTTAATAATAATAAATCTTGTTGTTTTGATGGGAAAATACTTATGAATTTCATTAAACTAGCATTCAATAAACTATAAAAAAGGACGTCACTTTTGTCTCTCTCTGTATAAAGCCATATGTGATTTGATCTAGAATAAATTTCTGTTTATTCATTACTGGATTTAAATAAATATTATTTACGTTATTTTTAGTGTTACTAATGCCCTCACCTGTTTATAACAGATTTACGAATGGAAGCATTAATCATCAGGTCTATATTATTAAATATTATTAAATATTTCCTTTCAGGAATTTTGTTGTATAACAATTGCGAAATCAATTCCTGGGTTGGGTTGACTGAATATAAACAGAACGAGGAATAACTGAGCTTTTGAAAACTATTCTACACCTAATATATATTTGATGTTTTGGGAGTGTTAGACTCAACGGAAGCGACTAATGCATTCTACATTTTTTTGAGCAAAATCGGGATGAAAAAAGTGCTTAGGTGTCGTGATTGGATGGTTGTACCAGCCGGCTTTGTTCAAGTACTAATTACGCCGTTTTATGTACTCTGTCTCTCAGAAACTATAAGGTTTGCTCAATATCGTTACAGCATTATCCCTTCGTTGGCTCTGTGGCTTCTGAATAAATAAAAAAATTGTATCTGAGCAGTAGTCTGCAAAAGGGAATATTCAGTTTCCTAAGGAGACACTCAAACACGGAAACGAATAGGCCCACATTGTATATGCACGTAAATTCTTAGATATACCGATGAATATTAATCTCTCATATTAGTATTTATTTAAAGGCATTTACCGAATCAAACTCGGAATATTCCTGTTCCCTGAGGTACTGTTAAGATAAGTGCTTTCAATACAAGAATCATTCAGCAATCGACGGAACAGTTACCTTTACTTTCGGTTAAAATTTATTAAATCTTTCTCTTAAAACATTTCTCGGGAAAATATCTTTAATTCTTAAGTACAAGAATTGTTATTATTCTTTCTAATATTGAGGGACACCTACTTCCTGAATTCTTCTTTAAACTGTATGTGAAAAATCAACTTCTTACTTATTCTTGCTTATTTTCTTCGGAAGCATATGAAATAAAGAAACATTATTAAGGAAAGAGAAGAAGAAAATAATAGTAATTAAAAGACAGAATATAACGATTAATATTACATTATCATTTTTTAAGACCAAAGGAAGAATCAGCAAGAATGTTCCAGAAGCGAGAAGTTCGAGAGATTTATACAAATAAATTGAACATTTCCCATTACAGACATAAAACACGTAAATAGAAACGAAGATGATATGTAAAAGCAAAGACAGATTTTACAGCAAATATATTATCGTATTTATATAAATATTTTGAAAGTAATTTAGTCCTTGCTCACGTCTATCAAATTATGCCATAATCGATATTTAACTACACAGCGATCTTATATAAAAATAATTTTGACTTATGATTATAGAAAAATACAATAATGCTATTTCAGTAATCATTTATATATAATAAAATTTCACTCTAAATTTAAAAATTTGTATTAAGAATTCCTGCTTGAAAAAAATAACATAAATGAGTTGGACACTTTTATTTACTTTTTTATTGATTTATATTTTTAATAAATTTTGGTAAGAATTTTAAACATTTATATTGGAACTGTCTGATCAGAAAAAATCTAAAATTCTTTCTTTCTTTCTTACTTACTTTCTTTCGTTTATATAGGAGAAGGTATTGCAACATCCACGATCCGGTCAAAACATGTTTCAAAACAGTCTGAAGTTTGTCCATTTGATCAGAAATTGGTAATTAGGTATTAATTAGCATGATCGGATGAAATGCCTGAACATGACAAAATTTAGAGAGGAGTTCTGTCCGTGACAATACATTTGCATCACCCCTTCTTATATTATTGTTAATACACGAATAAATTCAAATATATCGAGTGCAATAGAAAAAATTTCCAATCTTAAAAATGATTAAAGATATCTTACTGAAATTCTCCGAGGTTCTTTTTCTAAACTATTGGGCTCTAATTTTTACAATAAAAATGTATTTATCTCTAAGTTGAAATGATGATCTCTCTTGCTGCTGTGACCTCCTGATCCAGGTTTCCTTTCTACTGTTCCCTCTATTTTAAACTTATTCACCGTTTTCTTGATGGTTCTTGAATGTACTTTGAAGATGGAAGCCATAGTATGAAAATTAGTGCCATTACTGAAGGCTTCAATGATCTTTTTCCTCTCACCATTGCTCAGTAGGGAAGACATAGTGGGCTGACACAAAATGATTCTAACCTGTTCTCTTTCCAGCTGAATAACTCAGAGGGTTTTTTTCTGTGATTCTTTCGACATATGGTGTAAACGTCATATCTGAAAACATGGAAAAAAAGAAAATCAGTTAGTTTTGCGATTTTTTTTTTTTTTTTTACATATTAACCATTTTGTGGGATGGACAATTATCCCATCATGTTACATGATTTGTACAGTTTTGCTGTTACACGCATTATATATAAAGTTTATAGCTAGTGGTACATTTCTGTGAGTGAATGTCACTTTTACTACACTGAAATCTTCTGGTTCGGATGTCTTATTACCGAAAATCAACATCCTGATAAGAAAGTGAATGCTGGACAATTTCCTCAAAGATAAAGAAGTGACATTAAACAACTGAAATATAGTACCACAGAAGGATGCAGAGAATACAATAGACCGAAGCTGTAAACATAGCAACGATGAAGTTGTAGAGAAAATGGAAACAATGGCCATTGATACATAACTTCCGAATGAGACGGTTGAAATTTCTAGGACACTTGAGGAATGTGGGCTTGGAAGATTTGACACTTACAGGACAGAACGAAAGTAATAGTGGCAGAGAGAGACACCGCATAACCTACCCAACGAGCTTGAACACATGTATAGTTTCATTAAGATCTACCAAAGGAGAGGAAATTGTAGTGAGCCATGATCTCCAACGTCCTGAAGGGATACGGCACACGAAATAAGAATCTGAAAAAAAAACTTCAGGTTCATTGGAACATTAGGTTGAGGCTCTATGTTAAGTCAGAGATACATTTTTAATAGAGATATTTTTCTTTGAGCTGTGTCCATTCGGGGTGTAGGCGAACATGGCTCTCCACAACTCCCTGACGCTTGAAGCACTAAGCAAACTTTTACTCTATAGTATACATGTTTGTCTCTGCTTTGCGATCCATTCACACAAGTTACGTCGTTTTCTCGGTGATTCCCTCAGCTCGTCCGCCTTTCGTGCGCACTTTGCGCGTTCAGTTTAAGTCTTCTTTCCTCATATTCGTTCTTTTAGCTGTTTCACCTTTTGTTTTTTTGATCTCATGTATAAATATCCATTTAGTTAAAATTCTCCTTAAAAACTTCCGCATTGCTCCGTATGATATTCTAAGCATATCGATGTATAATCACATTACGCGACGAGTGACTTCGTTATTTCTAATATTCGGATATTCATTGCTAGCATAAATATAACATAGCTCTGCAGTACTCTTTTCTTTGTTTCTAACGAGCTGTTGCTGTTTCTTAAGTCATTAAACAGACTCTACAAACGTCAATTATCGATCATATTAGGACTGAATTGTTTTGTTTTTTTTATTTTAATGTTTATCCACCTTTAGAAGTTTATTTAAATTCAGATAACATTTTCACATTGCATGAGTTTTTGTTTTACATAATAATGCTTTACTGATACAAGTCCTACTAATTAACCCATAGACACGAGGTAGAAGGAGTGGTCATATAGCTTTCGCATGTGCGCATATTATCGTAGTTGCTGTTTAATATTGGTTCGTCACTTTCATTTTCCTGGTCCTTAATGCTTGGAAACCAAAATTAATCCCTTCTTCCTAAAGTATCATGCTTTATTCACATTTGGGCGATTATGTATTTTTTCGATTCATGATTGGTTTAGCAGAAGAATTCCAGCATTAGGTTGCTGTCAGATTATATTGTAGCCTGGTTGCCAACCAAGGCTATTAGACTCAGTCTGTCTAGTTATTAAACACATAACTGGGAGAAGAAGACGTGGATTCATATCTTTCCTAAGGGTATTTGCGCATAACTGGATATCGCGAAGCCGATAGGACTTGGAACCCAACTCTTTGATTTTCATTTCTGAGCAGTTATTCATTACACCAGCCGCACATCCATCTACAACACCTGGTATTTACAAGCGGTCACCCTTCTATGTACTGACGTTGCTTAACTTCTGTGATCGTACAAGAGCCGATGTTTCAAAGTCATATGGCCGTAAACCATTTACACTGAAGTCTATGATTGGTATAACAAGAAACAAGAATCAGTTGTGGTTTAAATCAAGTAAAGAGGACATAACCGTACGTTATTACATCAGATGCGGCGAGAAATTTACAGAAGCAGGCTTGGTGTTTTATTTATTTCTCCAGCGTTTTCTACTGTTGGTCGACGATCGGCTTACACGTGTGTTCGCTTCTTCAATATTTATCAGTGGACATCCACGCACTTCCAATCATTGTCTATCTGCGTACTCAAAATGGTCAAACATTAACTCCGCAAAGGTTTTATGGACAGCAAATACATAAACGGTATTAATCTTCAGTCTAATTTTACCGAGCTAATAAGTTGCGCCTTTCTTCTTTTTCCTCTCACAAGACGGGCCATCACATCTCTCTCCAAGATTCTGTCCTTTGTAGCTCTTCGCAAACTTAGCATCGTCCCCACTCTCCTCTTTACACAATTATTTACACAAGCTATTTAAGTCTGTTACTCGCTGTTTCTTTCTGTGCCATTTGCCTACTGTATGTTCCTTGAGTGTCAAATCCCCGTGTCATCTTTCCTTATAATATGTCACCCAAATTTAAAGTCTCCTTTTTGTTTGCGTTTTCCTTATAACTTTCCTCTTACTCGGATGTTCTCTCCCTATTATCCTCTGCATATTTCTCTAGAAACTTATCTCTGAGTCCTTATGTCTCTTCTTTGTATGTGAGGAGATTGTCCAGCATTATATACCGGGTGTAACAGTAAAATTGTCCAAATAATGTAACAGCATAATTGTCCACCCGACAAAATGTTTAATATTTAAAACCCCTCTAATCTAATGGAGTTTCGTTTTGCCAAGTATTCGGATAAGAGTTTTCGTAATCTTCACAGAATGTTTCGTAAGAATCACTGAAAAACAATTTGGGGTATTCAGCTAGAAAGCGAGCAGGTTAAATCGTTTTGTGTAAGCCCCGTGTCTTTCCATCTGACCAATGGTGGGAGGAAAAGATTTTCAGGCCTTCAGTAATGGTCCCAACATTCTTACTCTGGATTCCATCTTCCAAGTCCATTCAAGAACCAACAATGAAATGGTGAATAAGTTTAAAATAGAGGGAAGAGTAGAGAGGAAAATTGAATCAGGAAGTCACAACAGGAAAAAGGATCATCATTTCAACTTAGAGCTAAAGAGATCAACTAGAAAAATACAACACAATCCATGAGATATGAGAGAGGATTTTCAGCTGTGACAGTTCAAAGAGCAGTAAAATAAAACTTGAGAATGAAATCGTACGTGAAACATGTGAGGCATATTGTTACTCCAGGGCAGAATGTTAGAAAGTTAGAGAGGGCGAAGATCATCTTGAATAAGTTGGAAAATGATTTGGGAATAATATATGCCTATATTTGAATTTACTTTCAATCTTTCATGAGCTTCCTATCCTTACCTATGATTAATTAATGATGAACATGACATTTTTGTTTATGATGGATTTCATTACGATTCTTCTGTTAAGCTTGGCGAGTAATTATGCATTCTTATGGCTCAAAGTAGAGTTGAATAGTGTTAAGAAACCCTCGGAGAATTCCAGTAAGATAGCTTTAATCATTTCTAAGCTACAGCTACAATGTTTCAAAAGTTAATCTAAGAAAATGACAATTTTGATTTTACACGATTTGAACAATTTTCCTGTTACACTTCTTATATAAGCGGATCGATATTACATCTGATTTTACCATTTCTTTCTTTCTAAAAAAATATTTCCTTTTTCTAAACATATATTTTAACTTTCAAAAGATATACAGGGTGACCCCAAAAAACGGGAACTTTTTAACATTCCAATGGAACCAAGAGTGATGGAAGAAAGATATTTAATTCATAGTAATTGTAACCTTAAAACATGCCATTTAAAAAACAATGATGGAATTTTTCATTTTTTAAAAATTACGTCCTGTACGAATGCATTCTTGTTGAGATTCCTCATTGACTGCTGCAACATCTCAGCTGGGATACTGTGAATTTCATTCTCGTTACTAAAATGGCGAAATGTTTACTTTCTCAAGGTCACTGTCTCGCAGTGTTGCCACTTGCTCATGTCTGGCAATACGCACTTAAAAAATTCCCGTTTTTTTGGGTCACCCTGTATTTCAACGCGACATTGGATTCCAGCGTCACATTATTCTTCCTCTTTTAAAATAATTAATGAATTTTTAGATTTTCGTACTTGCTGGATTTAGGTATTTCCAAATTTCAGTTTTCATCTTGACCTGTTCCTCTTTCTAACAACCACATATTCTGACTTAGAATGGATGCTTAATCCTTTCGCATTTCATTCTACTTCTGCAATAATCTCTGATGTTTCCTTACGATGTAGGCAATAAACACATTTTAATATGAATAAAACTTGTCAGGACTTGCAGTTTTCTCAGAATCGCCACACTATAAATGCTGAATAAGATCGGTGAGAAGACATCATTGTCTTAAGCCCCTTTCTTTTGTTTATCTGGCACCTATTAGCTGCATATACTATAAAAGTATTCCCCTTGTAAATTTATGCCATTTTTGAGTTGGTTGCTATATTGCTGGAAACCGTCTTGGAAATTGTTTCCGCCTGAATTTTTGGAATGGGGTATAATAATAATTATTATTATTATTGGTGTTATTATTATTATTATTATTATTTACATGCGGGCTATTTTCCACATCTTTATTCTAGGCATCACTACGTTTCGGCAGTTGCGCACACCGGCCTTCATCTGGTGCTTGTCGATTCCGGTAAATTTCAGCCAATTTATTTAATCTCCGGATGCAGACTGTTCTCGTTCCTATGACAACAGCTAGGGATAGCTTGACTAGTTTTTATTTAGTACTGTTCAATTTTTCCTCGTCTCATTTCAACTGTCCAATCTTACACTTCCCGGCTCACAATGCTACCAAACTCCGAGGCCAACGATGTAATCTACTACGCCAGACATGACAGGGATAACAACAACAAACTTCACTGTGGAGAAACTGGAGACCTAAACCTAAACTAACTGCCGTTGAGTGATGCTGCTTCTGCTTCTAATGTTTGACTTCACTGGCAGAAGTTATTTTTCTATTCTTGTTAAAACTGGTGCTGCCGTTGAAGCCTTGCTGTCACTTTATTTTTCAGTGGCTCCCATTTTATGCTTATTTCTATATTTGGCTTATTAAGGAAGTTCTCATAGACTAGTATGTGCGCTGATTCTTTCAGCCGCCTAACTCTCCAGTGAACTTCCTTGTCTACAGAATATTATCCAACAGGGCAATAAAGAATTGTGAATTAAATCGTTAATTTGCGACTTTGGTGACATAGTAATTGTGTGTTCAAACCTTGGGCCGAGTACTCTCTATTGGACTCAGTGGAAACATGGCCAGCAGTAACTGAACAGTACTAAAAATAAGAACAAGACGAGATATCCCGAGACATGTGTAGATGAACGAGAACAGTATGCGTAGATTAAATAAAGGCTTCAGTACGGATCGATACACGCCTGATGAAGGGCGGAGATATGTTGTGATTAAAATAACAAGAATGAGGACAATATTCCGATATAAATAGTGTAGATAATGATACCCCGTCATCCCGAGATTCAGACAATATCTGGGAAGCGTTTTAACAAACTCCAGAAAACGTAACTCAAGTATGAGAATGCGCAGTGGAATTGCAAAATATCTTTCAGAAGCTGCAAAAGTATTATGAAGCAAGACAACAATTATGACAAACAAAAATAGAACGCTGAAATGCTATGTAAAATTAATCGTCATACATGGCATTGGATTCTGGAAAATCTCTTCAAAGCCGAAGAAGGGATTTAAATCGACATTAATGTTCTACTGAAGTATACTGAGAATGCCACGAACGGAATATATGGCTAACGTGGATTTTAAAGGCAATATCAGAAAAAGTCATTTTCACAGAGAATCATAATTAGAGGTTTGAAATTTTTGCAACGGCTTAAGCACAGGGTGATCTGAAAGCGAAAGGCAAGGGAAAGTGAGTACAGTAATCTCTCGCGATACACGGTCCACCTTTCGCAGTCTCAGTGTATAGCGGATTTTGAAAAATATTCAATGTAAAAGAATGTCACAGTTCCCTCGGTATATCGTGGGTTTCTGCGGCCGATCGAAATTGGCTTACTCTTTCCAGATGATTTCGTACACGTATCTATTTGCAGATTAAGGAGACACAACCAATGGGAGCATGCTGTTCATTATCCTGAGCGCTGATTGGCTTAGTGACCGCCGCCACAGTTCCCAGCATTCTAGCTTTCGTCATACCACGTCGCTAAGTTATTTCAAGCCCTACCATGTCGCCTAAACTTTCTTTGTCTTCTAAGCCTTCTGCCAGTGAATCTCACCGCTAGAGAAAGATGCTTACTATAGCGGAGAAGGTGAACATACGCTGAAGGTAAGTTTAGAAGCTATGCGGCTCTTGACCGCCATTACGACATCAATAAATCAAGCGTTAGCGTCATCAAAAAGGATTTTAAAACGTTTTATAAACTGGGTAAGAGTGTCATAAAAGCTTTAATATATAAAAATATTAAAAAATATAGATTACAATACACTGATGAATTAATTTAGCCACTCCTGTTTCTACTTCGCAGATCTTTACCTATCGTGGGAAGTTCTGGAACGTAACATCCGCGATAGTCGAGGGATTACGGTAACCTATTTAACATTAAAGAACTTGATCAAATTGGAGGTATGGTTAGAAGAAGAATATTGCTTAGGGCTGCGAAGGATAGAATTTCTGGTGAGACACTATCACTCACGTTCAGAAATGATATGATATAATAGAAGAAGGGTCTACATAAAAATAAATATACCGAAAAGGAAAAGATGGAAACGAAGCTAGTAGTAAAACGAAAAGGCTTTCAACAACCTCGACAGGCAACACAGAGAAATCGACAGCAACCGCTTACCTTGAATGAAACGGAAGTTAGCAGACACATGGGAAAACGTTAAGGAGTTTTATTCATGCCTTTATTATTCCAACATGAAAACAAATAACACCAGCACTCGGCGCAGAAAAATAACTTACCCCATAGATTAAAAAATGACAAAAAGTTACCCTCAGCAAAAGTGGAAAAAAAACCAGGTCAGGATGACATATTGACAGACACATAGAAACCTGTACGAGACGCTTCCGGGAAGGATTTATTAATTAAACACTTCATAGAATAAACAATTATCTTCAAAATTCAATAAACGGACTGTAATATTATTTCACAAGATAGGAGATAATAAAACTATTGAAACGATTAGAGTATAAAATTACAATCGAAAGGTAAGTAAAATATTATAGAAACCTTGAGATGTAAAAGATTCTGAGCAGATTTAATAAACGTTTGCTAGATTTGATACCTTTCTTGAACTATCTTGTCTTTATACATACATACCCATATATATATATATATATATATATATATATATATATATATATATATATATATATATATATACGTGTGTGTGTGCATGTGTTCATATATATATATATATATATATATATATATATATATATATATATATATTAAACAGAAGAGAGAAGTTGCAAATGTTTTTGCTTATAATGCGGATGTTTTGAAGTATATATTATGATTTATTTTCAATATTTTTTGCTACACACGTTTCGGTTGTTGTGACCTTCCTTAGGCTACTTGTAGTCATTTCCGCATATTATTTAAATGAATTAATATTTTTCAAATGTTTACCCATGATTAACCATTGTCTTTTCTGTGTACTAGTAATCCATATTTTCTTAGACTTGTTGAAAAAATATTCTTCTGCTTATGGGGTAATAAAAAAATTAGGATTGGTCAGAGAAAGGCAGAAAGAAGGAGAGCTTTGTTCCCATCTTTTTATTAACTCTGTACCTATTTTGTTTGTGTGTGTGTGTATTTTTACTAGTATGCCTATACATATTCATTTTTCATACGTATATACTGATTTATTACAAGGAAATAGTACTTATATATATATATATATAAGTACTATATTTATATATATATACTTCTTATGGTCTGTAGGGTTCGTGTGTGTATGTACGTGTGTATGGTGCGTATAGTGTCGCTGTTTTTGACAGTATTGGTGTATATATTCATTCTTGATAGATAGTTTTATGGTGTGTGTGTGTGTATGTTTGATAGTGTGCGTGTAAGATATGATATATATATATATATATATATGATATATATATATATGATATATATATGATATATATTTTAAAAGAAAACAAATTGTGACAAAAATGTTTCTGGCTTCTCTCTTCTCTTTAAAATATACACTTTTCTCTTGTTGCATCAACTATAACCTCTCCCATATATATATATATATATATATATATAGAGAGAGAGAGAGAGAGAGACAGACAGAGAGAGGGAGAGAGAGAGAGAGAATCTGTGTGGATGTGTGTGTGGACATAGGAATCAACGCTGTATAATGATTGTCAGTCTCATGATTCAAGTCGAGAATTTCTTTGAACATCGCATTACAGCGTGAAACTGCCATTCATCCTGCCGTGATCATTCCAAAGTTCATGATGTCAAAATCTATATTTCTGATACTGTTCAAACTTCTGGAATAAATCTGTCAAATATTAATACACACACACACTCATACACGCACAAACATAAGTACACGCACGTGCGCACACACGCATATATATATATATATATATATATATATATATATATATATATATATATATATATATATATATATGTGTGTGTGTGTGTGTGTGTGTGTGTGTGTGTGTGTGTGTGTGTGTGTGTATAATCGTTTTTCGGGTTATAATTACTGAATTTTCTCATTGTATGGTGTTGTTTTCACATTTTTAACATCGAAATGATTTTTATATCTATCTTCTTTTCACTCTGCAATTTTCTCCTTTTTTTCAAGTTCGAATAAATTTTCCTTTTTGTTAAAATTCCCCTTTCATTAATTGCCAATATTTTGAATGGAAATGATGCATAAAGTAAAAGATGAATGGAAATATCGTATTTTTCGTTAAAAGCAAATAAAACTTAACAGCAATACTGAATTAAGACGTGGAATATTTTTATATGACAAGACTAATTACTATAACATTATGAAAAATGCATAGAGACAACATTCTTCGACAAATCAAACTGTATAACACAAGTAGGCCTTAAATAAAGTTTGATATATTTGGTATTAACATAACAGAAATAAATATACGGTTTTCGATATATTGAGCAGAAAAAATATATTCGATATAAATTTATGCCAAGTTTAATTGTGTGGAAGTAATCTATACTTTTCTCGTTTATTCGCAGAGCCTCATTTCAATTTTCTCATACTTAACCATGATTCTGTCTCTCTCAAAAGACTATTTAAATTTTCCTGCGATCTTTTTTTATTTTTTAACTCTATCTATCTATCTATCTATCTATCTATCTATCTATCTATCTATCTATCTATCTCATGCTATGACATATTTGTCTATGTCCTCAGTCTATTTATGTATCTCGCTAGATGATAACACAAAGTGTGCAGCAATGTTCGACCTAGAACAACAATTCCCAGGTCCGACAACCACCATACTTCCAAGATCCAGCCATTTATGAATCATTCCAATTAAAAAAATCAAATCCCAGTTGAAAGAAAAAAAATCGATACGTCTTGAAAATCCAAGAGAATGCGACGAGACAGCTGCTCGCAATAACAAAAAATGAGTTCCATGAAAGCTTTCATGAGTAGAAACAATGATGGATGAAGGGTGTGGCTTGAGAAGGGGACTAATTCGCAGGAGATTAACTGCTGAATAAATATAGTAGTATTCTTTTTATACTACCAATCCCGATATTTTTATGGCCAGAAATCAAATATATATATATATAGGTATATGTTGAGTCTTGACTCAATGTTGAATCTCGCCTATTGCATGGAATAATAATGCAACACAAAATGTACTTAGAACAAGAATGTATTATAACAAGAAAGTGTACACAATAAGTACATATAGTATTTCTGTATATTTCTGGGAAGACGTTCCTGGAGAATGTGTTGACTAGTCGCAGTCGATCAGAGTCTCTAGTTGGATCAGGTGATTCCTTCTCCCTCGTCTTCCGGTATCAACCATTATTTATATAGTTGGTAGTCACCTATGCAGATTAGGTGGATCCCACCACAACACCCCCCTCCCAAGCCTTGGAATCCTTTTGGATTTCAACTGTCTTCTATATGGGATGATGATGGTTATTTCTTTGTAGATCCCCTTTGCATAGATCATATATATATCTGTTTTTTTTTTCAATATCTTTTTCGTTTTGGATTCACGTCCAATGGGTCCGTGAACTTTCGTTTCCTACCGGATTTTCTGGGTTCATGAGCACTCTGCGGAGGTTCTACTTGAAAAGTGTCATACATTACATCAATGGTATCTTCCCCCTCATCCGGTATACTCTCTTCATGTTCTAGCACGTAGCATTTTTTGAGTTGGTTCTGGTGCCTCTTATGAGTATTCTTCGGCCCTTTTATTATGTAAATCAGGTCACCGATTCTCTTATCCACTATGCCTCGCTCCCAGAACTCAATGTTGTTTCTATAGCACTTGAAAAAGACCTTCTC
Source organism: Acanthosepion esculentum (assembly GCA_964036315.1). Classification (NCBI taxonomy): domain Eukaryota; kingdom Metazoa; phylum Mollusca; class Cephalopoda; order Sepiida; family Sepiidae; genus Acanthosepion; species Acanthosepion esculentum. Next base: position 57,092,078 of record OZ038477.1, on the reverse strand, counting down.
TCCGGGGGTGTATCTTTTTCTAGCTGTATACATAGTGTTCTTTATTCTATTTCTTCCTGGCAAAAGCTTGTCAACCACTGACTTAACTTTCCTAGCGAACATTAGTTCTGCTGGTGCCATGTTTGATGGTGTTCTCTGGTTAGGCGTGATTCTGTATACTTGTAGGAATTGCTGAAGCGCCTTTTCCGTTGGAACTCCTGAGGCTTTCTTCAGAGCGCGCTTTAACGTATCTACAAATCTTTCTGCGAGTCCATTGGATCTCGGATGATACGGCGGCGTCGTTATGTGGTTAATTTGAAATAACTCACAAAATTCCTTAAAATCGTCAGAAGTGAATTGTGTACCATTGTCACTCACAATACACTCTGGCACACCGAACCGTGCAAATAGTTCATGCAAAAAAGTTGTTGTGGTATTGGACGTAGGCTTTTTGCAGCGTAGTACTTCCGGCCATTTTGTAAAGCTATCTACTACTATTAAGTAGTAATAATCTTCTACTGGACCAGCGAAATCAATGTGTCATCTTTCCCACGGATGATCCGTCTTTGGCCATGGTTTGTGTACTATAGGTGGTGCCTTAGCTGCTAACGCACACCCTTTACATCGATGACCCATGTTTTCGATATCCACATCCATTCCTTTCCAATATACAAAACTTCGCATTAAGCTTTTTGTTCTATTAATCCCCGGGTGACCCATATGAAAGTCCCGTAGGATTGTTTTCTGCAACTTTTTTGGTACTACTATTTTCTCACCATTTGCGAAAAGCACGTTTCGTTTCTTTTTAAATATAGGCATAGTATTTTCTTTTAATTCAAATTTAGCTTCAAATTTGTTACATCTTCCAAGACCAGGTGTAAAGGTTTCCGGAAACTTTTTCTTTAATTCCTCTTTAATGTCCTGTCTTGATTGCGTATTACTTTCTACTTTTCTGCAGAATGAGTTTAACGGTTTATCCCACAATTCGAATGTTTCAATAAAATCTGTACCCAACAAGTTTTCTCCATTTCTCAGAATGAAAACTTTTATTTTTTTAACGATCCCATTCAATTTCATTGGAAGTACAACCACGCCTTCGAAGTTAATTTGCTTTCCAGTTACCGTTCGAGCGAGTTTCGTTGACTTCATTATTGTAGGTCTTTTTAAAATTTTCCATGTTTTATCGTTCATTATTGTTAAATCTGACCCTGAATCGAGTTGAAATTTGATATTCTTTTTGAATATTTCAGTCGTCACATATTTCCTCAAATCTCTATCTGATTTGATATTCGAATTTGTTTGTCTAATTCGGTTCTTGCATTTTTTCGTTTTACAACAAGATCCTTTGTGACCATTCTTTTGGCACACGAAACATTTCTTATTTCTAAATGGGCAATTTACCTCCCAATGTCTTTCGTTACAACGTCTGCAATTATATGGTGGGACTTTTTTATTTTCGTTCTTTTTATTTTCTTGTCTATTATTAAAGTACGCTGAATTTTTTCTCCAATTTTTCTCTACTGGGTACTTTGACTGCTTTTTTATTTTTTTAATATAAGCAATACCAGTTTCTTCGATTTTTTTCGACTCTTTCTTTAACTTTACAGCCCGTTGACACTCCTCTGCTAACTTTTGCAGGGTAAGGCCTTGTTCAGATTCGAGTTTAGACAAAACTCTACGTCTTATTTCGGCACTCTTACTGGATACCAGTCCTTGAGCAAAAATTAAACACTTGAATTCTTCAACCGTAATCTCTGCCAATTTGAAATTGTCACAATGTCTATTCACTATAGATGCATATGTTAAGTAATCCTGATCGTCGGATTTAGAGACATTCATGCATAACCATCGCTTATGCCAAAGCGACATATTTGCTCCAAACAGCTCTTTTAGCAATTTCACTGTTTCCGAGAATTCCAATTCAGTTGTTTTTCTCGGTAGAATAAAATCTACAAATTTGCTATGTTCTGCTGTACCTAGCTTTCTTAGTAATAGACTGACTTTTCTTGAATTCGACCAGTTTTCACAGTCTGTGTAGAAAATATCTTCATATCGTTTAAAGTACGCTTCAAACGTTTTTTCTTCGTCTGGCACATAGTTGAAAGTTTCCAGCGAATTAAATATGGTGTTATTAGAATATGAAGAATTTCCCTCATTTGCCTGAAAGTTGTTTAATTTCTCCAGTGTTAACTTTTGAATTTCCAACAGTCTTTCTTCTTGTTTTTCTTGATATTTTTGCAGCGCTATTTGTTGTTTTTGTTGTCTTTCATCTTGTTTCTCTTGATATTTCTGTTGTCTTTCATCTTGTTTAACTTGATATTTTTGCAGAGCTATCTGTTGTTCCCTTATTAATAAGGCAAACTGTTCCTGCTGTGCTATCTGTTGTTCTTGCTGTGCTATCTGTTGTTCTTGCTGACGTTGTTGACTCAACTGCTGGGATTTTAATAATTCAGATATGACTTTGGATAGTTCCTCCATTTTTAGCTGATAGTGTTCATGCAACAAAGAATATACTTTTAATTTGTGTATCCAGGAATATCATAAGCTGACCAAAAAAATCGAAACAACGTACGACTTTTTATATTTTATGTCTTGCTTTTACATTCACGCCCGTGCTAATCAACTTTGGTATTTTTTTCTCGTGAACAGAGAGCGTCGGACTTTTTTTTTTTCGTTTCCGACTTCTGTTCGCGTATTTCAATGACAACGTCTGATTTTCTTATCAGAAGTAATTCGTCACTCTATTGTTGAACAAATAATTTTTAAAAAATAATTTTTTAAAGTTTGTTACCTTTCAAAGTCGACACGGTGTATTTGTGCTCCTTTTAATCCATGCATGTTTTTGTAGTCGGCCAATTTTTCTTTTTAGCGGGTGTCTCGGTGTAGATAATTTTTTAATTTAAAATTACCGTTATTCGATTACGACACCTTTCCACTTTTTCTGAGTGAACGTTCCTTTATGCTTAGTCGTCTTTTAACGAGTTTTACATATCCAGAAGTTTAGAATCCTTCGTCGTTACGTTAACGTTGGACTTTGAATTAATAGTTTTTTTTTTTCAGCCTGGGTTCTTCAATGACTTGTCCCAATTGTTGAAAACTCTCACTATTAATTCTTTCTTCTTTCCTTATGGTTCGTTCTACTTCTTTGCCATTGTTGAAACTTGGCGTATGGTTCGTTCTACTTTGTGGCCATTGTTGAAACTTGACGTATGGTTCGTTCTACTTCGTCGCCATCGTTGAGTCTTGACTCAATGTTGAATCTCGCCTATTGCATGGAATAATAATGCAACACAAAATGTACTTAGAACAAGAATGTATTATAACAAGAAAGTGTACACAATAAGTACATATAGTATTTCTGTATATTTCTGGGAAGACGTTCCTGGAGAATGTGTTGACTAGTCGCAGTCGATCAGAGTCTCTAGTTGGATCTCGTGATTCCTTCTCGAGATTCACTTGACCTCCCACAGGGCCAGGTTGTGACACAAGGTCGGAGTTTAACGTGGGAAGGGGAATGGACCCGAGTTTTCACCCGGGTCGCAGTGCTTTGGCTTGAGCTAGTCATAGCTGGTCTTGGCTGGTCTTAGCTTGTCCAAGCTGGTCATAGCTAGTCAGACGTAGCCACGATACTACCAGCGCAGGGACGAATCCCTGCCGCCGGCCTGTATCGGAGAAGGAATCCCGGCCCCATAGGCGATCATTCAGTGAGTAATCTGCGAACAGATACTACACTTTGATCTTAGCCGGGATTTACTTGACCTCCCACAAGGCCAGGTTGTGACACAAGGTCGGAGTTTAACGTGGGAAGGGGAGGGGGAATGGACCCGAGTTTTCACCCGGGTCGCAGTGCTTTGGCTTTAGCTAGTCATAGCTGGTCTTGGCTGGTCTTAGCTGGTCATAGCTTGTCCAAGCTGGTCATAGCTAGTCAGACGTAGCCACGATACTACCAGCGCAGGGACGAATCCCTGCCGCCGGCCTGTATCGGAGAAGGAATCCCGGCCCCATAGGCGATCATTCAGTGAGTAATCCGCGAACAGATACTACACTTTGATCTTAGCCGGGATTTACTTGACCTCCCACAAGGCCAGGTTGTGACACAAGGTCGGAGTTTAACGTGGGAAAGGGAGGGGGAATGGACCCGAGTTTTCACCCGGGTCGCAGTGCTTTGGCTTTAGCTAGTCATAGCTGGTCTTTGGCTGGTCTTAGCTGGTCATAGCTTGTCCAAGCTGGTCATAGCTAGTCAGACGTAGCCACGATACTACCAGCGCAGGGACGAATCCCTGCCGCCGGCCTGTATCGGAAGAAGAATCCCGGCCCCATAGGCGATCATTCAGTGAGCAATCCGCGAACAGATACTACACTTTGATCTTAGCCTTGGGATTTACTTGACCTCCCACATGGCCAGGTTGTGACACAAGGTCGGAGTTTAACGTGGGGAGGGAGGGGGAATGGACCCGAGTTTTCACCCGGGTCGCAGTGCTTTGGCTTTAGCTAGTCATAGCTGGTCTTGGCTGGTCTTAGCTGGTCATAGCTTGTCCAAGCTGGTCAGAGCTGGTCATAGCTAGTCAGACATAGCCACGATACCACCAGCGCAGGGACGAATCCCTGCCGCCGGCCCGTATCGGAGAAGGAATCCCGGCCCCATAGGCGATCATTCAGTGAGTAATCCGCGAACAGATACTACACTTTGATCTTAGCCTTGGGATTTACTTGACCTCCCACATGGCCAGGTTGTGACACAAGGTCGGAGTTTAACGTGGGAAGGGAGGGGGAATGGACCCGAGTTTTCACCCGAGTCGCAGTGCTTTGGCTTTAGCTAGTCATAGCTGGTCTTTGGCTGGTCTTAGCTGGTCATAGCTTGTCCAAGCTGGTCAGAGCTGGTCAGAGCTGGTCATAGCTAGTCAGACTTAGCCACGATACTACCAGCGCAGGGACGAATCCCTGCCGCCGGCCCGTATCGGAGAAGGAATCCCGGCCCCATAGGCGATCATTCAGAGAGTAATCTGCGAACAGATACTACACTTTGATCTTAGCCTTGGGGCCGCGTAGAGACATGATTTATTTGCACAAAAAGTACAAATTGTGGCACAAGGCCGAAAAAGGGGAGGGGTAAAGGCTGGTCATTACTTACTATCCTATACCTAGCTAATCAGATTCGCGACCCATTCATACATTACAATTATCTCATTCACCACAAGAACTCATCCGTCGCCATTCAAACCTTCATCCACCATAATACCACATCCACACCAGGGGAACCTACAAAAAACGCGCCCCACACCATAAAAATTTGGATGATAATAAAATACATTAAAATTCTAATAATGAAAAGATGAAAGTGGGGAGGGAGATGAACCCAATAACAAACTAAAAATTCAACAAATATTTAAACTAAACATAATTCGTGTTAGTAGGACCCGTCCAACCCTCAAAATAGAGAGGCCGCTGTATTCTGCCGATAAGGCAAAATCAAGAAGAACTCTCGCTAAGGGAGTGGGAAGGAGAAAAATAACACGGGCGTGGGGAAATAAAAGGCTGAGCCAGTCGAGATAAAATTGGGGGGTTAAAAACAAACTGGGGAGGTTGGGAATCTCGACTTGGATCATAACTGAAAAGATAGCCGGGAAACAGGCCGGGAACAACACTTACTCACATTAACTAGGTACACTTAAGCTTGTCTAACCTAACCAAGGGGAGGGTTCCACAGGAAACCACCCCGATGTAACTTTGGTTGACCTAGAAAAGAAAATCAAGGCTAGCCCCGTTCAAACGAACCAAGCTCGCCGCTTTTACCCACCTTTCGCTAAAGACTGTCGAATGCAATCGTTTTCTATCAGTTGTAATCTTCATCTTGAGCTGGTGCTCAAAGAATCGGATCAGATCCTGATAAGAAAGCTGATTGCCTCGCAAGACTTCCTCCATGCGCGTCGTCCATATCACCATTCGGGCCGTGGCTAGCAGCATCAGAAACACCATTCGTTTCACCCCGGAATACGGGGGCGACACATTGTCACACGCGTATGCACGATCAATGGACACGAGTTCTTCGGGAGCGAGACGAGCCGTCAGCTCGCCGACATGGTCCCATAAGGGGCGGACCCGGGGGCAATGGTAGAAGGCGTGCGAAGCCGTTTCTTCTAATCCAAGGCCACACCGTTCACAGTCTGGCAAGTCCGCCAAGCCCCATATGAAAGCCTTGTCGTTGAGAGGCAGCCGATTCCGAGCCAATCGCCAGGTAAGCGAAAACTCAGGGTTACTGAGATAATAAGCCGCTGGCGCCCAAGACCAGTAGGAGCGATACTCCTCCTCCGAACAGTCGAGCGTATCACGTAGAGGATCCTTCGCGCGACCCTCCACTAATCCCCGATAGAAGACCTTCCTAGGCCGTGAAAGGTCACTGGACCGCGGAATAGCCCTCAAGGCTGACCGACACTCGCTGAGGAAAAGCGATTCATCTCGAGACCTACAATGGCGCTCGGCCTTCGAGATGGGGGGATTGATTGTAAGGCTAGGGAAGGCGTCCCTAACAATCCCCTCCAGAATCGGATCTCCTCCAGTCAATGCGCGGCGTAGGAAAGCCAACCGAGAGGCACTGATGTGACTCTGCAAGTGTGGCATTCCCAGCCCCCCATGACACGGACGTTTGGTGCAGACTCGTCTGTCGACCCTGTTCGCGCGTCCCCTCCATAAAATGGAGGATAGCGCTTGCTCGAGCGCCTTCTTCTGGGCCTTACAGAGAGGAAGTACTGACAAGCGATAAAGAATCAGGGGGAAAATGTATGTAACACACACCTCCGCCCTGCCCTTTACGGACAACCTCCGTCGATTCCAAGTCTTACCGGCAGAAACGACCTTTGCTAGTACTTCAGACCAATTTTTCTTCAGCTGGAGGTCGGGTCCAAACCACACTCCAAGAATGCGGACAGGACCGTCCGTCCAACCGAAGCGGCCCGGAAGATCACGCCCCTTCCAGGCACCTAACCGCAAGCCGGAAGACTTGTCGCGGTTTATCTTGGCCCCTGTCACCTTCTCGTACCGATCAAGCGCCTTCTGCACCGCCTCAATATCGTTAAGGGACGACACGAAAGCGGATACGTCATCGGCGTACGCGGAAACCCTGGCTCGAGCCCCTCCAGGAACGGCGATCCCGCGTAGGGCCGGACTGCACGCCTCGTCCTTCAGCCGGCGCAGGAGAGGCTCCAACGCCAAAGCATAAAGGAGAGGCGACAGCGGACAACCCTGACGAACCGACCTGGACAGAACAAAAGCGCCCGACAACTTTCCGTTCACCTGTACCACAGCACTGGGGGAGCGATACAGGAGGCTAATCCAGCGGCAGAAGTCGGGTGCGAATCCGGCGGCCTGCAGGACAGTAGCAAGGTAGCGATGGTCGACCCTATCAAATGCCTTGGACTGATCCAAATTGATCAGCGCGGCTTCTTCGTCGTCTTTTACGCCCTCTAGGATCGTGCGGATCAAATGCAGGTTGCTCTGAATTGTTCGGCCCCTCACAGAACAAGTCTGCTCAGGTCCCAACAGAGACTCGGCAACTGACTGCAAACGCTCCTGCAGGATCTTGGCCATAATCTTTAACTCTGTGTTTAGCAGAGTTATGGGCCTATAATCATCTAGTTTCCCCCCAACACCCTTGCCCTTTTTCAACAGAGTGATCACACCCCTGGAAATGCGATTGGGGATGGACCCCGACCGAAACCAGTTGTTGAACACTGCTGTCAAAATCGGAACAAAGATGTGCGACAGCCTCAAGTACAATTCATAAGGCAAACCATCCAGACCGGGCGACTTGCCTCTGCCGACCTTCTTCAGTGCCTCGTAGACTTCGCCCTCCGTGATCTCTCCCTCGCAGCTAGCTGCTTCAGTCGGCTCAAGCCGAGGAAAGTCAGCCAAATAGCTGCGAAACTCCTCCTCACGGAGACCAGGCTCCTTGGTAAAGCGGCTCTCGAAATGCCGCCGAAACGCCTCGCACATGTCGTCAGTCGACCGCAGAGTACGCCCCTCCGGGGTTTTGACTTGACGAATGCAACGATCACCACCTCGACGGACTTCTTCCCGACGCAGATCTGCGCCCAGGTTCACAGCTTCGTTAGATATCTTACTTAACTTATGCCTAATTACCTGACCCATGTAGCGCTCGCTATTCGAACGCTGCAGGGCCTCCCTAGCTAGGGCTATCTCTAGGGGATCCCCCCCAGCCTCCGCCCGGGAAAAATTAGACTTAAGTGTCTTCACCTTGTCAGCTTTATCTAGAGCGAGCCGTTTGCTGAAATCAGTGGTGAAAGACCTAATTCTATCCTTAAGTTTCTCCCACCACCTATTCCCGATAACCGCCCCCACTAGCTCCCACTGCACTAATTTAATTAGCTGCTCCTGGAAGTCCCGCCTGTCCAGTAAAGACAGATTGAACTTCCAGTAACCAGCCATTCTAGGCCTATGTTCTAACGCCACACGGGCACAAACGAGTTTGTGATCCGTGTAGCCTACCCAGGGGAACGTGGGACAATCTAACAAGTCTATGTCGGCTCTACGAACTAACATTCTGTCAATGTAGATCTTAGCCCTGAGACCGAGTGATTCCGCTCTCCCTCGTCTTCTGGTATCAACCATTATTTATATAGTTGGTAGTCACCTATGCAGATTAGGTGGATCCCACCACAACAGTATATATATATATATATATATATATATATATATATATATATATATATAATTATTTTCTTTCTTAAAAATATGATTCCATTGCGACACAGAAATGTCTATGTTTTAAAACAGAAATTAAAGTTGTAAATATAATTATAAGAAATTAAACATAAATTCTCTTGTCAAGCGATGTTAGGAATAACTTTCTAAGAAATTTAATTTATAAGCTCAATCTTAATAGTTTGAGTTCTTAAAGTTAAGGAAAATTCAATCTATTTTGATTAAGGGTCGTTGGCTTTAAGTTCCCTAGACAACTCATGTATCAAATATATGTTACTTACATAGTTACGTGAGGCGGGGGTGTCTGCTCACAAACATAGACATCGTTTATTCAGCGTGCCGTCTGGGTTTTCAATGACAAAAAATTTTGGCGTTTTTATTTATGCGATTAATTCATGTTTTTATACACAAACATTTTCTAAAACGGCCATCTAAATATGAGTAAGTCATATTTTTAAATATTAAAAAATATAATCAAAATATTATGATTGTCTGCGCTTATCAATTAAGTAAATTTTTAGGTTTATTTTTTACAATTAAATTTACAACTTTAGTTACAGTTTTGAAATATAGAAAATTCTGTTTCACGATAGAATCATATTTTTAAAAAAGAAAATAATTATAATATTATGCTCTTTGTGGTTTTCCCCTGGTTTATTCCTAAGTTCAGAATTAATTATTTCTAGTATCGTTTTACTTATTTTAGCTAGTTCGTTTTTGGCTGGCTTTATGATATACAAAAAAAATAAAACAAAACACCTAAAACAATAGAACACGATATCAAAATGGAAGCTAAAACAATCGCCCAAAAATTAGACCTAGATGACTGAATAAGTTGCATCAGCAAGGCGCAAGCCATTATCACACTAAAAGACAGAAAGAAAATTTCAAAACCAACCCTGCATGCAGACTCAAAAACCCAGCCAAAAGCGAACTAGGTAAAATAAGTAAAACGATACTAGAAAGAATTAATTCTGAACTTAGGAATAAACCAGTGGAAAAAACACAAAAGCAACTATTGACTGGTTCCACAGCATAAATAACAAACAAAATTGCCAATTCCTACAATTAGACATAAAAGTATTTTACCCGATCCATAACAGAACGCATGTTAGATAAGGCCATCAACTTAGTTCAGGAACAAATAATAATAAAATCAAACGAAATCGACATCATTAAGCACTCCCGTAAATCATTACTATATCAGAATGAAGAATCATGGATAAAGAAAGATGGGACATTTGACACTACAATGGGAAGCTTTGACTGTGCTCGATATGCAAAATCGTAGGTATTTATTACAACACGAACTAAGCAAAATAATAGATAGAAATGACACAGAACTCTACAGGGACGACGGTCTCATAATCTTAAGAAATCGTAACAAACAAAACACAGACAAAACTAGAAAAGCAATAATAAATATTTTCAAAATATTTTTTTAGAAAAGCAATAATAAATATTTTTCAGGTTTGACATAGATATAAAAACTAACATAAACGAAGTATTCCCGAAGCCTTATAATTCAAAATCTTACTGATGATGATGTAACACAAAGTGTTCAGAAAATCAAACGCAATGCTATTTTATAATAATGAGTAATCGCCACATAATCATAACACATACTCTTTTATAATTATTTCCCAGATTTCAACAACATTTATCGTCCCTTATACTGCTATCTTTTGCATGTACATGAGCAAGATTAAGCCGAAAAGGAGTACTATTGTCATATTTAGTCCTGAGCTGATTAGTCCTCACTTTTCAGTTTCGATAGAATTCAAAAGCCTCTCCGAATCCATGTTGGCAACGAATTATTTTCCACCCTCCAAGTTCTCTTTCTCACAAGAGGTATATGGCAAACCTTACACTGCTCTATCGCAATTTCCATGGAAACTGCTCGAATGAACTACATTCCTTGCTTCCCCAGTTCTAACCTTCATTTATCAACAAACCACACGAACACATTAAACCCACGTGCAACTGCAGAATAAAGAACGAATGTCCCTTTAACGGCAATTGTTTACAAAACAACGTAATATACCAAGCCACGATAAATTCAAAAGATAATGAAGAAAAAGTATACATAGGAGTAACTGAAGGACCCTGGAAACAAATAATCTGACTTACATTGTAGAAAATCAGCAAAATTCCCCATCGTATTTCATCGGTAACTATTCAGTTCTATTTGGACAACATCTTCAGGCGAACCACAGCTCAATGATACCGACTCCTAACAGGATGTTTCTACGATTTACTATTTTAATATGTTCAAACCTCAGGTAAACCGTTATCGTTCCCTTTTATTCGTATAAACTGCCTCTTAATGTAAACCTCTACCTCGAGACTTGAACAAGGTGAAACTTATTGCAAAAAAAAATGTAGAGATTAACTGAAAAAATATGCACTAAAACTTTTTCATTTTGTATATACATATACATATCCGACGAAGTTTAAGTGACAAGACATATACATACCTTGTCAGTAAATGAAGCATTTTCTAAAGAAGTGGTACATTTCTTTATTTAATTATCCGACAGATTTTCTTAAGTAAGCATTAAACATTTTTCTTAAGTGGATACAAGTATTTGAGTAGATGCACGCTTCATTTATAAAATATTATATTTATTTATTTTCGTCCCACAAGCCTCAATATCCAAGACATCTTATTAACAAAGTATATACCGGACAGTGCAAATATGCAAATATATATATATATATATATATATATATATATATATATATATATATATATAGGTAACTATACTCGTTTCGAAAAACCTTAGAATTCTTGATTTAACAATAGCCAAATCAATGTCGAAGGGAAAAAATGTTTTAAAAAAGAAGAGACCCAGGAACATGAAAGTCTGTCGAAAATAATCGCTCAGATACGGGTTGAAGGCCCAACTAAAAACCCCGATAGGAGTAAACAACTAACTAAAGAGCTCGATACAAACGTAGATGAGGTTTGTCTGGCTCATTAGGTTTGACTATATATATATATATATATATATATATATATATATATATATATATATATATATATATATATATATATATATATATATATACACATATATTTATATATTTATATATATATATATATATATATATATATATATATATATATATATATATATATATATATACACATATATTTATATATATATATATATATATATATATATATATATATATATATATATATATATATATATATATGCAGAGTCCAAGCAGATGAAGAAGTGATTTGAAATATGAAAAATGTAGTTCTGCAGAAGGATGCTTAGAATACCATAGACAGAACATGTAAGCAACGACGATGTTTTAGCAAAAATAGGGCAAAAGTGATAATTAAGTATGTTTATTCATTAGTTGGAAATACAATAAATTAAACATTTGTATGTGTACGAATATTTCTTTCCTCACTATGTGTGTGTGTGTGTGTTTGTGTGTGTGTGTGTGTTTCTCCTGTTAGTTATTATTTTATACCAGGGCAAACTGCAAATGTAGCTTTCTTTGGAAACCAGTATATGAGAAGTCCAAATTCTTAATTAAATAAATCACTTGGTCAAGGAATAAGAGAACCTAGTCCGTAAAAAATAGTATTGACATGGCAACGACAGCAGGAAAGCACAAGGTGGTGAAGTTCTGATTGTATACTCTACTGCACAACGTGAAATGTTTTATTTTGAAATGTCTACCAATGTAGAGAGCTAAAGTGAGAAATGAACTCTTACTAATACTGCCTATTTGAAACGATATTCCAGAAGACAGACGTCCTCCCTTCCAACAAAGAAATTAGAGCGAAACTGTTCACTATATTACTGCCTGTATTATTAAAGCATTTCCTATGGGGGGGATTTTGCTAATGATTCAACTTAAGAAAGGTTTTCCGTAATATATTTTAACGAACTATTAACCATTGAAATGTTTAAGAAATGTTATCTTGTGACTACCAAATAGAAAAGTGACGTTGATTTTAATTGTTAAATTAGCAATTTCCACGCAGGATATATTTGATATTTATAGTAAAAGAATATTAGAGTTATCGTCCTTTGAAATTTATGAAATCTGTCACTTTATACAGTTTTTTTTTTATTTCAGGGAAACAGGAATCTCCTGTTCAATAAATGTTTTCTATCTTTCAAGTATTGAGTGGACATTTATTCCTAAAGTTTTCTTTAAGGTTGTGGTGAATGCCATCGTTTTGGTTTTATTCATATATTCCGTTCTACTTTCATGAGTTATTCATTAATTTTTTAGCTGCAGTTTTCGTTATACCCTATAAGGTTATGATTTTAGCGCCAGTTTATGAGATTTGATCAAGCAAAAATATGGACAACTCAAAACATGATAATAAAATAGGATATGAAAAATAGAAAATGAATTGTTACCTTGAATTAATAGTTACCTTGAATATCTTATCTCTTAGATAAGTCGCATATGCACACAGCAACACATTATAAAAAATGTTATATAGAGTGTAATTGTAAAAAGACAATACGAATAAATAAAGGAAAACTCTTCTTGGAGTTTCGGCCACTGAGGGACATTATCAAGGTGTTCGTTTTTATTCATATATATATATATATATATTGGGAGAAACAGAGAGGGGTATCCAAGCGTTTGAGAACAAACGCATGAGAAAATTCCTTGGCATCTTTTATTGGGAACATAAAAGGAATGTTTGTGCAGAAAAGGGTTGAAAGATTTGTGGGCTACCAGGAAGCTCTTCTTGTCACTGTCAAACGAAGAAAAATATCGTTGTTTGGACACGTTACAAGGCAATTCAGCCTGTGGACAACCATCATCAAAGGCACCGTTGAAGAATGGTGTAGGACACGACGCCAACGCAGAAACTGGTTGTACAATGTCAAGCTACGGAAAAGTATGAATATAACTGAATTGCTGATGGATGCCGTTGACAGACCGTTGTGGAAGAGATTTGGTGCATTTGGATCACCCTACGATTACAAAAATCAAGGGAATAACTATATATATATATATATATATATATATATATATATATATATATATATAATTATTCCCTTGATTTTTGTAAATATATATATATATATATATATATATATATATATATATATATATATATATACTGAAAATAGAGATTTGAACATTTAAAGGCTTTCAACGTTCCATAGAGATTTGAGAAGATATATTTATTATGTGTCTTGCCTAAGATCACTGTAATTGTCGCAGAAAAAAAGATGAAAAATATAAATTTTTGCTTTCTAATTCTGTTATTCTATCCTGTCGGATTTGGTGTAAAATATTTACTTTTATTTTACGATTGGTCGTTAAATTAAACCTTATCTTATACAGATATACGAAATATAAATACTATAAACATACACACGAACAGACAGACACACACACACACTTATATATATATATATATATATATATAGAGAGAGAGAGAGAGAGAAAAAGAGAGAGAGAGAGATAGTGAGAGAGAATATGTTTCACTCTCCCTGTCTTAATAGATACGTATGCATATAAAAGGACAATATACATAGAGAAAAAAAGGAAATTTCTTTCTTTTCCAAAGTGTTTCCTCTCCTGAGGGAATTCATCAAGGTATTTACCTTGATAAATTCCCTCAGGAGAGAAAGGATTTTATTTTGCCGCATGTATTTATAAACAGAAGTAAAGTGGATGAGGATATTTTTTCGCCCACTTTATTTCTGTTTATAAATACATGCGGCAAGATAAAATCTTTCCTTTTACCTTGATAAAATCCCTAAGGGAACGAGACGTGGTGGTAAATAAATTTTTTCCTTTTGTCTTTTTCGTATTTATGGGTGTGTGTGCGCAACCAACTGAACTCAATAAACACACAGACACATAGATTTTCACTTGCACGCTCTCTCTCTCTATCTCTCTTTCTCTCTCTCTCACACACACACACAAATATATATATATATATATAGCCTTAAACAAAACGGACGTCATACCTAAGGTACCTTTCGTCGAACACTTTTTCAAAGGTATTCGTTGGCAATATTAAATATAAATGAATATAAAGACACACTTAATAAAGTAAACTAGAAGGGAATGGTGGAACGCGACTAAAAGACAAATTTTAATTACACAAAATTCTAATTAACAAGGGGTATGAAAATAAGTAGTTCCACAAGAGTATAAATTAGAAAAGGGGGAACTCACAAATCCTCCAATAGACGCAAGGAACGTAAGAAACGTTCCTTTTGTCTACACAGGCTAGGCTGGTGACACTTAATAAAAACAGCTTCAGAGATTCAAAGATGGTGTAAAACTGAAAACCACGTCTCTTCGTATTCAAAGGCACAAGCATGGTTATCAAGCAAATGTTGACCAATATATTTATTCTGTAAAAAATACAAAATTGTGGCACTTGGCCGAAGGGGAAGTGGGGAAAAGGCTGGTCTTTCACTAGCTATACTATTCCCAGTTAACCACAATGTTGACCCATTCATCTATTACAATTACACATTCACCACAAGAACTCATCCATCACCTTGCAATCATGCACACACCACCATACCACATATTTACAAGGGTCCTACAAAACACCCCTTGAATTAAAAATGTTAATGTTCGAATATATATATGTATATAAATAAAAATTCCATGAAACATGAAATGATGGGGAGGGGATATGAACCCCGACAAGAAACTCAAAATGTCAACCAAAGACAAAACGAAAACAAAAGAATGTTAGTAGGAACCGTCCAACCCTCAAAATAATAAGTGGCCGCTGTATTCTGTCTATAGATAGAATCAAGAAGCACACTCACTAATGGAAAGGGGAGGGAAAAATAAATGACGGAATGGGAAAATCAACAGCTGACTCAGCCGAAATGAAAAAAGGGGGACAAAAACAAACTAGGGAGATTGGGAATCTCGACATGAATCATAACGGAAGAAAAGGCCGGGAACAGGTCGGGGGTAACACTTATTCACATTAACTAGGAACACAAAATAGTGTTTAACTTAACTATGGAAGGGTTAACAGGAAAGGATGCGGACGGGTCCATCAGTCAAGCCGAAGGGTCCCGGAAGCGCGACCCCCTTCCAGGAACCTAACCGCAAGCCAAAAGACTTGTTGCGTTTAATCCTGGATCCTATCACATTCTCGTACCGTTCAAGTGCCTTCTGTACCACCTTAATGTCGCTGCGGCACGACACGAAGATACGTCATCGGCGTACGCAGAAATCCTAGCTCGAGCACTACCAGGGAAAACGGCTATTCCGCGTGGGGCCGGACTGCACGCCCGGTCTCTTAGCTGGAGAAGGAATGGCCCCAACGCCAAAGCATAAAGTAAGGGCGACAGCGGTCACCCCTGTCGGACCGACCGAGACAGCGCAAAAGCACTCGACCGCCTTCCGTTCACCTGTACCAACGCACTGGGAGGGCGATAAATGAGGCTAATCCACCTGCAGAAGTCGGGTTCGAATCCGGTGGCCTGCAGGACAGCAACCATGTACTGATATTAAGACACTGACAAATGACTTGGTCTGATCCAAATTGATCAAAGCGGCTTGCTTGTCGTTTTTTTTTTCACCCTCTATGATCGTGCGGATCAGATTAAGGTTACTTTGAATTGTTCGTCCCCTCACAGCACATGTATACTCAGGTTCCAACAAGCTCGCGACAAATGACTGCAACCTCTCCGTCAGTATATTGGCCAAAATCTTTAACTCTGTGTTTAGCAGGGTTATGGGCCTGTAATCATCTAAAACCCACCCATAACCCTAGCCCTTTTTCAACAGCGTGATCACACCCCTGGAAATCCGCTTGGGAATGGATCCCTGGCGGGACCAGTTGTTGAACACTACTGTCAAAATCAGGAAAAAATGTGCGACAGCCTCAAGTTCATTTCGTAGGGCAGACCGTCAAGTCCCGGAGACTTGCCTCTGCGACCTTCTTCAATGCGAAGTAGACTTCGCCCTCCGTGATCCCACCCTCGCATCTAGCTGCTTCAGTCGACGAGAGCCGAGGAAAGTCGGCCAAATGGCTGCGAAACTTCGTTGCCACTGAGAGCAGGCTCCTTGGTAAAACGGCTCTCGAAATGCCGCCAAAACACCTCGCACATATACTTGGTCGACCTTAGAGAACGGCCCTCCGTGGTAATGACCTCGCGAATGTATCACCCCCGATTAGGGTACCTTCAAGGAAATCAGCTAGATGTGCCTCAAACTGTGTTAGATTTTCCCGTGATATGTTTAGACTCTTTCGCTTTTGATCAGATGTCAGAAACCTTGGCACCCTCTGAGCAGAAACCTTCGTCCTGCCAAGTTCAATGTGCAGTATATTATCACCTCTCTCGCTGGATATTCTAATAGCACTGGTTATTTGATGTAGAGTCAATCGCCTGTCATCCGTCACAATGTGGTTAACATGATCAACGTTTTCCCTCTGGTGGCAGTTGCAGGACATCCAGAACTTGAGTCATCATCAAGTTTATCATTTCTCCTCCTAATTTTAGCTATCCACTTTTGCACTGCTGATAAACCTGGAGTGTCATCTTCTAATATAAAAATCATGTCAACTATGTCAATGACAACAGCGCGTACAAAGTCACCTTACAAATCATAAATGTTTATACGCTTCCATGAAATGAAATAAAAAAAAAGCCACAGTGATCACGCGGAAATGCCTATATAGGTTGTGATGTCGTCTAAATTGCGTAAAGACGAAAATAAAGCTGAAATCTCATTTTAGCAGATATATTTACCAAAATTACACAAAATTATCTTGAAATAGTAAAGAGTAAATTTATTAAATAAAATCACCATTGACCACAACAACCAGTCTACTGCGGAATCTGCAACTTACCCAGTCATCTGCGTCCTCAGATTGACACGCAAACACACTAAACGTATTGACCCTATAATATTTTGCAGTGGACAAAATCAAAAACAAACACCACCCATGCGCGAAATTAAAAATATAAAATGGCGAAAATTTACCCATCGCACCCCCGTATCTAATACAGCACTGCCAATGGAATAAAAAGTTATTTGTTCAGGAGGACGTGATTAATTGGCCAGTGAGTAAATTACTACTAAATATAATATTTGAGTATTTTTATATGGTCAAGCTTTGATCTTTTCAGTACATCCTGTGTGTGTATTTTAGTATGTATGTCTTTGCACACCCAGACACAGGCGCATGCGCACTCAGTCGTCTTATTAAACACCGTATCAGCAATTACATTTTGGCATTTTTGCTTCCAACTAATACTGTTATTAGTTTAATATACGTTGCAATTTAATTTTCTTCCGATCAAAATTCTACGCGATCTTGTATGTCTTGCCCATATGGCCAATCGCGCCATCAATCACAATTTGTTTCTCGTTTATATGCACAATTTCTCTGCTGTGATGAGCTTTCACCAAAGAGAAAACTATTGACGCACTCAAGCAATTTATTATTACGTAGATAATTAATCTATTTTGGCTGTGATGCAAGCACGCGCTCATATATATGAACTAGGCAGAATATCCCGAATTACATCGGTAAATTGATAAAGGTTTCTTTGCAGAAAATGCAATTACATGATTTTCATAGGTAGATACTCGGGCCTTCGATGTACCTGTAACTAACGTGCTTAACAGTTTTTCATACACATACATAGCTAAATGGCGCAGCTACACGTATCCGAAGATGCCCGTCTACTAGGGCGGCTAGCTAATATCATTTGCAGACGCCTTCCCAAACACATTTGTGTTTGTTCATCACCCACGGAGCCCACGTGTGGCTTATACTGTAAGTATACTACGTGGATCTTAGTTACACTCTCTCGGAGAGTGCGCGTTATCTAGCGTGGTCAACAGTATGAACAAGGCCAGCACGCTCAAGCCCTCGGTCCCGATGACTTCAAACTTCGTGCTAGCACAACTATCGACAGCTACCGATGATGTCATCTACCCAATTTCACTCACAAAGCTTCCATCAATATTTAGTATGTTTTTCAGGTACTTTCTAAATGTGCCACACACTGGGATCGCCTTCTCCAGACGGATAAAGATAGCTTCCTATCAAATCGACCATAGTGAGATTGGAATCAAAATCGTATGGTCAGAAAGCGAACTCGGCCAAGTTTCCATATATACAAACATTGATATAAATATCTATCTATGTATCTCTCACATATATAGAATGGGTGGAAACAAATATTCGCACACATACAAATTTTTAATTTATTGTATTTCCAACTAATGAATAAATATAGTTTTCATATAATTAACTGTACACAAATGCATAATAACTAAATATGTATAGAAAACCGAACAAATTTTGATGTAATAGAAATAAATCCCATTTAGACATTTTAATGGGTGAAATAAGTATTCGTAAAATACAAAAAAAGAATATATAATCTTCATTTAATACTTTGCAGAATAGCCATTATTCACTTCTATAGCAACCAACCTCATCTTGTCGTTCTCAATTAATGTTTTGCAAATTTTAGTTGGTATTTTATTCTATTCTTCTTTGTATATGGTCTTCGGATCCGGGATGTTTGTTGGAGCTCTCGATTCCATTTGAATTTTCAAATAACGCCACAAATTTTCGATTGGGTTTAAATTTGGGTATTGACATGAATATTTCAGTATATTTACATTATTTTCAGCAATCCATTTCTTCGTAGATTTTGCAGTGTGCTTCGGATCATTATCTTGTTGGAAGATCCAACCGATTTTCAACCAAGATGATTAAATTTGCATCCAAAATATTTTGA
Organism: Acanthosepion esculentum; assembly: GCA_964036315.1. NCBI lineage: Eukaryota > Metazoa > Mollusca > Cephalopoda > Sepiida > Sepiidae > Acanthosepion > Acanthosepion esculentum. Next base: position 57,072,633 of record OZ038477.1, on the reverse strand, counting down.
TATACTGCGGCATTCTTTGTACTCTAGACCTGATATGTTGCCAGTACTTTTGCAGAATAAAATACATACCCAAACCATGATGCTACCACCACCAGATTTCACTGTTGGAAATGTGTTCTTTTGTTTGAAGACATCGCCATCTATTCTCTATACATGCTTTCTAGAATTACGTTCAAACAACTCAATTTTGGTTTCGTCTGTCCATAATATTCTTTACCAATATGATTTTTCCTTATCCTTATGTTCAGGAACGAATTCAACCAGGCATGACTGTGTCTTTTCAATAGCAGTAGTGCGAGGGGAGCGTGACTTTAGATTTTTCCTATTAATTTAACTGCTTATTGTCCGTTTAGCGAT
>OZ038477.1:57057276-57067276 GCA_964036315.1 Acanthosepion esculentum | reverse complement strand
CTTTGGCAATTCCCGTCAATAAAATTCATCTCATATCGACAGGGCTAACCTTAATGACTGTCGCCTGAGGCGTTCCCAAAACAGAGATGCCGAGAGACCTATTTACTATTTTTTGGATTTTGATCTCATTTAAGGTTAGATATTCCTCGTGTTGAACGACTAGGACTTCTTTGCATCGTAAGCCTTGTGCAGCTATGAATGATACAGAAAGTATTACTTGTTCAACAAATTTGTGTTGCGCTGCACGTTAATATTTCTGTGCCATTCAAATTCCGCCAGTATCTGTATCGTGGACAACAATCAGCCATGTTGTCTGATCTAACTTCACCACTCGTATCATTCAGTCATTCGGCTTTCAGCTACTACGAAACATGAAAAAACAATTATTCCTAACATTTACTTACGATTAAACGTATCAACCCATGCGACCAAAATGTTAAATATCTGAATTTAATTAAAATACTTCCGAATACCAAAAACACCAGAGATTTTCATCTTCTATTATAATTCTCGGAATATATCCGCCATTTTTTATGATATTTGGTTCTGTTGTTTCTCGTCCTCCAGGCTACAGCTACCTCTCGAAATTAAAACTGTTTTTTTTTTTCAACTAGAGGAAAGAGACGGTTCTAACGGAGGACGAAACATGCGACACTGAAATACAAAGTAGCCTTAGACGCCTTCCAAAAGCTAAGCAATGTATTAGGAAACAGAAAGATTTCGTTAGAAACAAAGAAACGATTACTGCAATATTATGTAATATCAATCCTCCTATATGGTAGTGAACGCTGCAGAAAGTCCTCGCTGATGAAGAAGTGACTTGAAATATGAGAAATATAGTTCTACAGAAGGATGCTGAGAATACCATGAACAGAACATGTGAGCAACGACGAAGTTTTAGAGAAAATTGGGGAAAAGGGATAATTAAGTATGTTTATTCATTAGTTGGAAATACAATAAATTAAGAAATTATATGTGTACAAATATTTGTTCCCCCACCCCCACTGTATGTGTGTGTGTGGGTGTGTGTGTATTTTTTAGCTATTTGTCAGTTCAATACAGGATCCAGCTTTCTTTGCGTCTGTAAGAAAAAAAGGAGAAATCGACCTTAACTGATATGGCTTGTTTGCAAAGGGAGTTAAATCCAGATTTAAGCAACCATCCTTTTCATTTCAAGTCCGTTCTATTGTCGGTTTAAGATGATCAGGTCAACAAATTACCAGCAAAACGTCAGAATGTATTAGACATTTGTTCCCTCGTGCGATTGGTCAGTTTCCATACAATTCAATGGCTTCTTCACACGAGATTTAACTTAAGGAATTATATAGATTCAGTGTAGACACAGGAATAAACACTATCTATCTATCTATCTATATATATATATATATATATATATATATATGTTCATAAGTCTAAACTAAATGCGACAGCTGATATTTCTAGAGCACATAATAAAGGAAAAGAGCTTGGAATAATCGTTTCTCAGTTGGGAGACTGGAAGCAAGAGTAACAGATGAAAACAAATGCATAACATACCTAAGGAATTTGAGTGAATGAATGGCGAACCAAATTTTAGGAGAGGTAATAAAAACAACATTCATGAAGCGCTACAAAGGAAAAGAAACTGTGGAGGGCCATGATAGCCAACTTCCTGAAGAAACGCGGCACACAGAAGAAATCGACTCAATAACGACATGACCTTTGAACTGAGTTACTAAGTAACAGATACTCGTTCTAAATAAATGTTTATTTCATTTTTATTTTAATTAATAAGTTTTCGGAATCCAATTACGCCAATATTGGATTAATTAATGTTTCATAGAATCTTACTTTTAAATAAAATTTAATTTTCTTTGGGAAGATATTTTTAAACAATTTAGTATTTACTAGCAGACATTAATTACTGCACAATCAAATTTAATTTTAGATTAGGAAATTATATTAAAACGTGCTTTTAGTACGCGAATGTAAGTTTAATATAAGATTTTTTAAAAAAGCGTTAGTAGGCAGCGCATCGTAATTTGCTAGCTTCGAACTGGAGGCGTCGAGTGCAAAAGTGTATCTGTGAAGTTTTTTAAAATATAAGGATGTCAGAAGGAAATTCCGACGCACAGTTGAATAGCGAAAGATGCCTTCCATAGAAACCAGATCAAGCCGAAAATGGAATACTGTTACCATATTTGGGTAGAAGCTGCCACTGTAGTCTTGATAGAGTTCAAAAGCCTCGAGTTCTTTTGGGAGGAGAATTATTTTCCACGTCCCAACATTTCTCTCACAGGCGAAATACCTCTCGCTGCTGTATCGCTACTGTCACTGAAAGTGCTCGGACGAACTGCGTCTTCTAGTTCCACCAGGTCTGACCTTCACGGCTAGTACCGGCCATGCCATTTATATAGTAGCAAACCACCAAAATTTCTTTCCGTATTCCATCGGCGAGAAGTAAGTTTCAGTCCAACAGCTTCTTCCCGCAAACCACTTCCTTGTGGAACAGACTCCCAAGAGGTGTTTCCCATCTCACTACAATCTTAACCTGTTCAAGTTTAGTGTCAACCGTTATCTACCCCTCATATCCCAAAAAAAAACTATCCCTTAACATAATCTACCGTGGACTTTGGGCCGTGTACAGATTGAAACTTACTGTAAGAAAAAGAAAGAAAAAAGAAATTAAACTGCTGTAACCTAGGCAAGCTTACTGAATGAGGAATAACCAAATCGGAGGTTGGAAATGAAATGGTAATCTTTATAACATCAACAAAATATAATGTCTGTCTTTGTAACGGAATTTTTCCGTTTCTTAATGCACTGTTTATGTTATATACAGTACGTATGAAAACTAATGGGTATTTCCCAATCTTCATAATTACGTTGGACACTATTGTAAGTAGGAGTAAATATGCTATCTAAATAATCCACCACTAACAGTGGTTTACCTATTTCACGCCGCTGGCGAGTATTGTATTTTGTTGATGTTATAATGATTACCATTTCATTTTCAACCTCCGTTTTGGTTATCCCTCGTTCAGTAAAACTTTCTAGGTTATAACAATATATAGCATCAATAATAATAAATAACAATATTATGATACACTATAATAATATGATATCAATAATGTTGTTATGAACATTATTGATATTACTACAGAGTACCTCCAAAAAGTACTATCTTTTTGACTGCCTATAAATTTTCAGATGAATACTTATTTGGGCAGGAGCTGCACAGTCTTCACCTTCCAGTTCGATTTATTCCAAAAACGTCTCCCCGTCCTTGTGGATGACGAATTATTTTCCAGCCTACCACCTCTTTCCACTGACGAAATGTCGAAAGCCTCTAGCTGCTCTATCGCTATTTTCATGGAAAATGCTCAGAAGAACTACATTCCTTATTTCCATCAGTTCTAAGCCTTCACGTCTAAGACCAGCCAATATACGCAGATTTTAGATAACCACCATCATTGACTTCGTAATCAATTGGTGAGATGTAATTTCAAATCTAGCATCTTCTTCGTCGCGTACCGCTGCTTTGTTGAAGCGACTCCCAAGTGGTTGCTTCCCAGATCACTACAATCTTAACTTATTAAAGTCTAGGTTTGACCGCTATCTTCCCCACAGAGTCGAATAAACTGTGCATTTACTTTATAAGCTATATCTTGGCTGACTCTCTAGCCTTGTACAGTGTGAATAGGTTAAAGGTCATTGTAAAATAAATTAATATTTAATTCAAACGCTTAGTCATCTTTGTAAGTCATTAAACATTATTTCAAATAAATTTTAATCATGAGTATTGTTTGCAAGTAAATAGTCATTGCATTTATTGTTCTTTAAAGAGTGAGTACTTTTTTGGGAAGATTCTGTATTATTGATAAAAAATATATAAAAGGAAACAGATGATAGGCTTCAGGTTACAGTATTGTTAATCTCTTTGGTATAAACAAAATTATAGCGTGACACGTTTTCTGAATAGTAAATAAACGGAGACTAGCTTTTCTATTGAGGTATGTTACAATATTCTTTTCTGTCACATGAATATTTCTAAAAAGTGTTTTTTTTTTGTTATTGCATGACTTTCACGACAATCAAGGATAGTATTTGGCATCAAATGATTTGCTAGACTAAAAATTCATTTCGGAATTGCTCGAAATAAGAATGTAAGTGGTTTAGTTTATAATACCGTTAAAGTAAGCTATTTCATTTGGCACCACAATGTACATTAAGTTTAATCAGGTCTATACTCTTAACATTATAAATTCATATGTATGAGAAAAGCAATACAATTATAGTTCATAAATGAACAAATGATTGGAATTTGGTGGGTGATATACCGGGTGTAACAATAACATTGCCCAAATCGTGTATAAGCAAAATTGTCCATTTGTAGATTAATCTTTGAACCGTTTTATTTTAGAAATGATTAAAATATCTTACTGGAATTTCCTAGGTTTTATAACATTGTTGAACACAACGTTCAGCAATAAAATAATATAATTACTTTCCACACTCAGGTTCATTTTCCACGTTACACAAGATGATATTCGCGCTCTCTATCCTGCTAACTTTCTGTTCTGAAATAACAATGTGACTCACGGGTTTTACGTACGATTTTTCATTTTTAAGTGTTTTTTTCACTGCTCTTTTGACTGTCATAGCTGAAACTTCTCCCTCATATGCCAACATTGAGTTAGTTCTTTTATAATTGATCTCTTTAGCTCTAAGTTGAAATGACGATGCCTCTTCCTGGTGTGGCTTCTTGATCCAATTTTCCCCTCTACTGCTCTCTCTTTTTTTTAAATTTATTCACCGTTCACTTGTTGGTTCTGGAATCGACTTTGAAGAAGAAAGCCAGAGTATGAATTTTGGTATCAATACTGAAGTCCTGAACGATCATCTTTCGTTTCACAATTGCTCAGTTTGGAAGTTAGTGGGACTGATACAAAACAATTTTTAACTTTTCTTTCTAGCTGAATAGCTCAAAGAGTTTTTGTTAGTGATTCTTACGATAAATGGTGCCATGATGGCTAAACATCTTCTCGAAATACCTGGAGAAAAGAAACTCATTTAGTGCATTGATTTTTTTTAGATATTAAACATTTTGTGGGATGGGCAATTATGCTGCTACATGAATGGATAATTTTTCTGTTACACCCAGTATATATTATCGAAGCGGAAAATAAAATTCTGTTGCCTTCAATTTAAGCTACTATACTTGAAAAAAGCCATGAAGGATTTTCTTCTAATATTCATGGATAAATAGACAAGTAAACCTGGTTCTTTGGTAATAATAACAGAGACGATTCTTCATTAGAAATCCTTTTGCATTCATTGATCAAAATGACAGTTCAACTATCGATAGAAATTCTCTTCAAGCATTTGTTCATGTGAATAGGAGAATCATGTCTACTGTTATAGATATTAACAGTGCTGTCACCTGAAGCCTATCATCTGTTTTCTTTTATACAATTTTCTATGTCTGGTCATTCGTTAGTACAATTTCAAATTATCGAAAACATTCATGAGACCAAAAGAGGAATAGTTGTTTCATAATGATATACAGGATGGATTTGAATGACACTGTCTTCAGCGATACTCTTCAGAGTATCCTAAATAATGGTTCGGATAAATGAGAAGACATTTGGCATTTAATGCCAAAGCTGACAGTTCAAAGGTCGGTATGAATTTAGAGAACCACCCACTGGAAACGATTTTTGAGGATAACAGATTGCTCAAGTTCATTATCTGTTACCGCCCGTTCCAGTATTGATGGGGGTTTTCTTCCTAAATTTTAGTCTGAAGTACTGTGGAACGTCGGAACGTCATTATCTTGATTATGCCAATATTTCTCTTCTATTTCCATTGCTATCTATTATATATATATATATATATATATATATATATATATATATATATATATATTTGTCATCCACAGACAGACTGTTTCGCTGTTTAACAGCTCATCAGTGTGGCTAGACGTCCGGTTGCCTCTAGCTAGGATCGAAACTTCGAAGTCCGAACTTCTCCCGCTAAACCGTCAGCGTACGGTAAGGAAAGAAGGTGAATTTTAGCGTGTTTATTTTTAGATTCGGATAAACACACAGTGACTGAGAGTGACTCAATTCTGTCGAAAATATATATATATATATATATATATATATATATATATATATATATATATATATATATATATATCGTCGGTGTTGGCCTTAGTGTAAACTTTTATATGCATATATACACACACAAACATATATATATATATATATATATATATATATATATATATATATACATATATATGTGTCTGTGTGTGTGTGCGTTTATGAGTGTGTGTATGGGTGCATGTGCGTCTTTGTGTATGTGTGTGTTTCTACACAGATATTGCGTACAGAGAAATAATAATTCAAATGATTGTTTGTATCGGGTTTATCTATCCGTTGTTCCCAAGAATTATTGTTTACCATTGCATATACGGAAATACTTAATTTCAAGCTATCAAGATTTAATACAAAAATCAACAGTTTTTCATTGCTTTTGAAACACACATACACAAACGCATACAGACACAGACACATATATATACATATATGTTATATATATATATATATATATATATATATATATATATATATATATATATATATATAGATAGATAGATAGATAGATAGATAGATAGATAGATAGATACTCTTTAAAAGTGTAATTAAGATACCTTTAGTTTATGGCCAGTTTCACCTACAAATTTTAATTTTTAAATTCATAGGATTTATCAAACTGTTTACGGTATCAATTTGGTTATTATTGAATTTTCGGCTCCATTCATATTTCCACAGCGCCTCAGAATCCTCACGGAGCCCTACATCATGTCCCTTGAGGAGGTAGTGTTGCCCTGGGTCAAGTGATGGCTCGAAGACCATATATTTAGTAACTGTACTTTGCACCATGCGACACAATCAGGAGAACCCAGTCATGACTGCCAGACAATTTCTGTGACCACATGACTCCTTACATCGGGATACCTAACTCCACAGTCTGGAACCTCCTTGATTATATTATTATATGTGATATGATATATGTGATATGATTATATTATTATATGTGAGCTGCATTTGACCAAGACAACAAAAAAACTCCGAAGATGAACAGAACGAAATGATTATGGCAGAAATAGTAAAATGAAAAAAGGAGGCCGACCAGAAATGTTTCTGAGAATTCCAAAGTTATCTGGAGGCCTTGGTTGACGCCAATAAATTTTCTCCTTAGTATTCATAGCTATTTTTGTATAATTCTGGTAAATATATCTGTTAAAATGAGATGTCAGAGTTATTTTGATTTTTGCGCAATCGATACGACAATTTATCCATCGCACTATATATATATATATATATATATATATATATATATATATATATATATATATATATATATATAATCCTAATACATCGATGTATTATCCCCAGGAATTCTCTAAGATATTAACGGAGTGTAGGTTTTTGGCATAAATGTCGATGTTTTATTTTTTTAATCTTTATTGGGTGAGCTAAAGATTTCTACATCTGACTTATTGAATGACCAGTAGAATAAAAAAAAAGTGACACAGAATGTTGAAAATTTCCTGGTCCATGGATTGATCTCATTTAGTTTCCCGCCCATAGCTGAGTTAATATTGAAAAGTAATTCGTTTCCAACGCCTTGTCTTTGCATCTTGTCGAGTTTTACTCCCACCAGGCAAATAAATAAATGGATAAAAAAAGATTAACAAAAATAAAGCAAGACGTTAGATTTACAAGCCATTGTATAAAATATAGAATAAATTTGTATTTCGAACCTGCTTATATCTGAGGCTACTTATATATTATATTTGTCAAACCTGAGAACGGTCTGCATTGTTCTCCTTTTACTTGACCTATCCAGGCTTGTGTGATCATGGCTCTCTACAACTTCCTACCTTTTCATACTCTAAATTTTGAATCTTTACAATTTTTTGCTTTGGCATGTTTCTGCCATACTTAGACAAAAAAAAAACCGTTAATGTGGATTACTCGATGTATACAGCTGGTTTTCTTGCAATCGGTAGGTGTTGTGAGTATCAAATATTCCAACTCTTTTTTTCCTCATATATTATTCCAGAAATTTCAACTGCCATATGTCTGATTGTAAATATTATCTTCCTTGGAGTACTTATTTTCCTTAAATCTCCCTCATGTTCAAAGTAAGAGATTGCAGACGACAGGCATGTGATGCTAACGAAATAATTTAGTGACCCATGTCTGTCACCGCAAATCAGTTTGCATTATATGATTGATCAAATTATCGGGTGATATATTTTGTGAGAAATAAAGCAAGGGAAACTGAATTTATCTTCGGAAAAATATTGTTATAATATATTATTATTATTATTATTATTATTATTATTATTATTATTATTATTATTATAAAATAAACTTTACGGATAACCATAAACAATATTTAATTTGCGACGTCAAAAACTCCTGTCAACTCTATTGACAATGCGGGAAATTTGCTCTATACAACGATGTTGTTGTGCTCTTTTCCCGTTGAAATGTGAAATATATATATATATATATATATATATATATATATATATATATATATATATATATATATATATATATATATGTATATATGTATGTATGTATTTATGTATAATCCTAATACATATATATATACGAGGGTCATTCAATAAATAAGGTGAATTTTCGGTATAAGGACTTCTAATACAGACAGAAGTTTTTTTTTTGTTTTTCTTTCAACGTAATCTCCCAGCACTGTCACACACTTTTCCCGTCTGTGCACAAGCTTCCGTATTCCCTCAGCGTCAAAATCTTTGGACTGATGTCTCAGCCAGTCACACACAACAATTTTGACTTCATCGTCACTTTTAAACTTCGTACCTATCGTGAACGCTTTCAAGGGACCAAACAGGTGAAAGTCTGAAGGGGCAAGGTCTGGGCTGTAAGGGGTATGAGGGAGCAGTTCCCAGCCCAGCTCGTTGATGGTCTGCGCCGTTTGGGCTGCTGTGTGAGGCCTTGTGTTGTCATGATGCAAGATGACTCCTTCTGACCCCTGCGTTTGTCCCAACAGATAAGCTCAAAGTCCTTGCAATGTCATCCGCTGTCACCTTGCACTGAATGAGGTCATTGACTGATTCGATCCCCTCAGGAGACCTCACTTCTGTAGGCGTGTCTTCATCCTCAACACTGCTCCGTCCTTCTTTAAACAATTTAGCCCACTTGTAGACATTTTTTGGCTGAAACATGTGGCACCATACACAGTTGACATTCTCCTATAAATTTCAACTGGTTTGCACTCTTCAGCACCCAAAAACTTGATAACTGACAGCTGTTCAATCCTGGGGCATCCTTCTTGGTCGGCCATCTTTGTTAATCGCCAAAACACTCAAACACTCATTTTTTTTGATCTGCAAAAGAAATTAAATCCATGTAAAAAAGAAGTAAACCAAAAAAAAGAAAAAAACATTAAGCTTCTATCTGTATTAGAAGTCCTTATACCTAAAAATTATCCTTATTTATTGAATGACCCTCGTATATATATATATATATATATATATATATATATATATATATATATATATATATTATCCTTATTTATTGAATGACCCTCGTATATATATATATATATATATATATATATATATATATTACAGAAAATAGATCCGTTAGTATATAATCTAGGTGGAGCCTAGTAATATCAGATATTAAAACTGATCAACGGATATATTTATTATAACAGATCATGTATCTTATAGCCACCCTCGCTAAATTTTTACTTTAATACTTCCCCATAAAGAATTTCGGGTGTAACTCAGTATTCCTAATATTATAACCGAAACTTAAAGCGGTAAGGGGTGGTGTGTATATGTATGTATATTGGTGTGTATATATATGTACATATAAGTACACACACACACACACACACATATATATATATATGTGTGTGTGTGTGTATCTGTGTGCGTGTGTATGTATATATG
>OZ038477.1:57042276-57052276 GCA_964036315.1 Acanthosepion esculentum | reverse complement strand
GAGGGAGCGATAGAGATAGATAGATAGATAGATAGATAGATAGATAGATAGATAGATAGATAGATAGATAGATAGATAGATAGATTTTAACAGAATGTGAAAAACAGTCGGGTAGATAAGAACAAACTGGGATAAAGTGCTATGGATAAAATGAGATAGATAGATTGATATATATATATATATATAAAGAGAGAGAGGGGGAGCGATAGAGATAGATAGATAGATAGATAGATAGATAGATAGATAGATAGATAGATAGATAGATAGATAGATAGATAGATAGATTTTAACAGAATGTGAAAAACAGTCGGGTAGATAAGAACAAACTGGGATAAAGTGCTATGGATAAAATGAGATAGATAGATTGATATATATATATATATATAAAGAGAGAGAGAGGGAGCGATAGAGATAGATAGATAGATAGATAGATAGATAGATAGATAGATAGATAGATAGATAGATAGATAGATTTTAACAGAATGTGAAAAACAGTCGGGTAGATAAGAACAAACTGGGATAAAGTGCTATGGATAAAATGAGATAGATAGATTGATATATATATATATATAAAGAGAGAGAGGGAGCGATAGAGATAGATAGATAGATAGATAGATAGATAGATAGATAGATACATACATAGATAGATAGATAGATAGATAGATAGATAGATAGATAGATAGATAGATAGATAGATGCAACATAGTTATATTAATACAAATGTGACTCAAGTTTACAGTCGTAATTGGATCGCATGAGGCATAAATGTTCAGCATTCTTTTCTTTGTGACGACATTTAATGATGTCTTAATACCCGTCTCAGTTTCTGAAATTTCCCATTCGCTGTATCAAAGCGCCGTCGTGTGTTGCATCACATTTACCGTGGTCTTTTATGACAATATACATATAGATATTTCAGCACTTACCTATTTTGACTTGGTCAATATGCAGGCTCTCCCATTTTATTCCCTAATCGATGTTTACCTCAGTCAGTACGTTTCAAGGTATCAGGTCTGAGAAATTTACAGTATTGAATTTCAATGCAACTAATACGTGTTTGAGAATCGTTTGGAATGTTTGTTCAGATTAGTGAAATACTGAAAAATACCGTCTGTTAGATTTTTTATTATTTTTTTTTATAAAGATGGTGATCTACAGAACATGGTAGATGAAACAATTTTTCTCAATCGAATTCTTCCAGGAGATTTTGATCTTTCGGGCAGATGGGGTAGTGTGTTACCATCATGATGTGTGCTCCCTTTTCTGTTCAATAAAGGAGGATGTTTTTGTTTGTGTTTCTTACCTTTTTAAATGCCTTCCTCTTCTTTTTGCTATATCTCTTCAGGGCGTGAGTGAAAAAGGCTCGCCAGAACTTACTACCCTTTCTAAGTTAGACTCTATGTGAAGTAACCTTAGAGTATGCTTGAACATCGACTAACATCTCATGTGAAGCGATTCCATGAAAGTTCCACCATTAACTCAGAAGAAACTTTCTTGAATGCCGCTCCGCTCTAGAGGGTTGAGATGTCCTTCCGCCCCCCCCTCCGTCAGCCACTGATGTTACCAATTTACATTGTGGTAAAAGAAACAATTCCCACCTCTGCTAATTACTCTCCCCAGAAAGACAATATGAAACTTTTGGGGATGTCAGCGATACAAAATGTCGTTGATTGTCTGCTGACATGTCATCTGTTACCCGAAATGAAATCTTTAACACAACCCAAGAAGTCTGCTTAAACGATAAAGAAAAAATATTGAAAATACTAGGTGTGTTTGTCTTTCTTTCTTTTTCTCCTTCATATTTCATTCTCTGTTGAAACGTTAATAAAAGCGAAACATGATTGTTTACTATTTTCATATATATATATATATGAAAGGATGAGGAACAAATAGTAAACAATCATGTTCCGCTTTTATTAACGTTTCGTTATACATATATATATATATATATATATATATATATATATATATATATATATATATATATATATGTATGTAGACTTAGTTGTATTGATGCGAATTTGTGTACCTGGGTTTCATGCCCTTGCAATCGTCAGACAAACTGATTTATTTTAAAATTGTGTATCTTTTTCTTCAGGATGGCACTCATATATACGCAGACATACATACATACATGCAGGTGTGCGTATTGTGGTTTACTCAAACATATAAATAATTATGTGAGATATTTTTATTTTTAACGTTGTTAACTTGCGTGTTATAGACGATTACACTTATATAAAAAACAGAAATTCTAATTCATAATACTTATTGGTATTTGTACGAAAAATATGTCGCAAGGACGTAAAACCCAGGATCACAAACTCACAACCATACAACTAAGTATGTTAGCTCTATCATTGACATTGAGCGCTTTCCAATATGTACCGCACATATATAATATCAATTTAAAATTAAATGTGGAATAAAAAGGGGTTCGCCATAACCTCGTCTGGGTTGCTCTCTGTCTTCTGACGAGACTTGATGTTTGCTGGAAAGCAAGCATATTTACCTTACCTCACCGAGTCAGGACGTGGCACAAGGTCGATTTTTAATGTCGGGCAAAACCGCGCCCTAGGCTCCGGCAAAAAATCACCCGTAACCCCGTATACACAGGGAAGTGTAGCTGTCTACCACCCCAGACGCGACTCTGCCCTTCGGCATAGCCACGTCTGGGTTGCTCTGTGCACGAAGGCAGAGACTTCGACGTCTTGATGTTTGCTGGAAAGCAAGTCGTTATTTACTTGCCCCATACCACGAGGGAAAGATGTGGCACAGGGCTGAGTTTTACGTGGGTATTCCGAGCCCGTAGGCTCGGCCAAAATATGCCCGTAGAAACTGTAAAAACAGAATCGGGTTGGTCAACCTCCCCGAACGAAACTCTGCCCTTCGGCGAAGCCTCGTCCGGGTTCCTCTCTACCCGAAGGCAGAGAGTTCGACCGTCTTGCTGGAACAGATTCCAGCAAGTCCCCTGAGACCAACACCATTAATGTTTATATTACTAATGGAACACTCCATTTAATAGAGGTGCATCAGTTCTTTGTGTACTGAGAGTTATAAGTTCTTTCCCTATAATAAAATGTTCATTTCTTTCCTTACTATATTCACATTAATTCTTATTCATGGCTTTTCCAAAAGATTAAGATTAAAACATATTATAGAAGTTGGAGTATGATTTCGGTTCGACACTTTCATTTCCTCTTATAAACCAGAATTCATTCTTCCTTCCTTCTTCCTGCGGTAGATTGTTGCCAACCAAGGCCATAGGATCAACAAGCCCTAGATCAGAGACGATTATATGAATGCATAGCTTTCCCAGTGACATTTACGCATAAATGAATGTAACGAACAAAAGTGGAATTCAAACTAAGCTCTCTGACTTTTCATTCTAAGCAGTCGTCCATCAAATCGCTTCGTCATCCAAGCTTACAGCATATGGTATTGCCTTGTAGGTACTGACTAATCTTAGCATTGCTTAAATTCGGTGATCGAACGAGAACCGGTTTGTCCGTAAGCCAACCATTGATACATTCATAAAATAAATAAAGGATTACATAGTGCCAGCAATGATTCAGTCAGTTATGCGTCATATACTCTCAGGCGATCATGCCATTTCTTGCCATTTCTTTCTGCGGTAGACCATTTGCCATCCAAGGCTATAGAATCCGGTTCGTGCTGAGAAGAGGATTCATACATTTCCCAAGGTTAGTAGCACGTAAGTGAATGTAATGGATTCAACTGGAATTCGAACTCGACTCTCCGATTCCTCAATCCGAGCCGCTATTCATTACTCCACCGTACCTCCCGGTAATGCTTGCCATTCCATTTTATGCGGAGAAAATTTAAAAAAACAAAAAAACAAGATGAATCATTCATATTGCGGAACTTTTTTCATGTAGAAATCAATTAAAATTTGACATACCAATCAATTCATATACCATCGATGAACGGACAATGATCTTCATTGATGCGTACATTAAATTAGTTTTCTTTCATTTTTCCGCAGCATGTTCATAATGTGTTTGGTGAAGGTGGGACATATCGTGGTTGGTTTTCAAATAACATTTAAATGTGACAGTGGTAAATTTCCTCATTTTTTTTTCACTCATTTATCTTTGTGGATATTTACATCTGCGCGGAGGATAGAAAATCACATATTCACAATTTTACCTGGGGTTTCTCGAACGTTTACAAATATTTCAGCGGCTTGATTTCCCACGGAGAAGCAAGATTTCAAGTATTTACAAACAACACATTTCTTACCGGAAGGAAATCAATCAACCAAAATCGGCCATATGCTAAAATGACCGATTCGTGCGCCACATTAGAATTTCAACTTTTGTCTATAATCTTGCATACGGGGCCTATTCCGACGTTTTGCGACTTCGATGAGGACTTGCTTCCGAATATTAATAATTTCGAAGAAGCAATTCATTCGCAGCGATACGGAAGTCATAAAATTCGTCCAAATTGCGTAGCAGGATTCGGCGCTAGGGAACGAAATTTGTGGCTTTCAATTCACGAAAACGAGCAGTGCATGTATATTATCCATGTAAGCCGTATATTGCTGTGGGACTTCACATAAGAGGTCTAATATTACTACACGGTCGGCCGTAGAGTGCTGTGACATTTGATTGAGATGAGAGATAGCAGGGTAGCTCAAAAAAAGAAGGTCACGGCGAATGGAAAACACGTTCGTGATTAAAAGAAAAGAATGTATCTACCATACGAGAAGAAGCAATTCCAGTACAAAGAGATATGGTAACTTTTTTTAAAAACGGGATAACACTCACACACGAAAAAAAAAACGCTTTGGAGTTACTAGGTGGAGTAATGGATAGCGTTTCGGATTAAGGAATCGGAGAGCCGAGTTCGTATTCCTCTTACGTGGTAATACCCTTGGGAAAGATATTAATCCTCTAATGGATAAATAGCAGGACAAACAGGGTTCTATAGCCTTGGATGGCAACGAACTGCGGGAAAACATCTGCCTTGTCAGTCATGTATCTTTCGATACATGACTGACAAGATACATGATCGGCTTTTCGTGTATTACGCATGTCATTTAAGGAGGGAGTAAAACACCTGACGTTGGGTTGGTAATTTACAAGAGTTGAACTTCTGAACTTGGTTAAGTTAGGGGGTTAATGTTTCTATTACGGTTTGAATGAGTTGACACATCGTGTACCTGAATGGTTATGTTAATATTAGCCATCTCCTTATAAGGAAACATAAATAAATAAAAATAAAGAAAGATCACTTTTATAGAATATACAAAATCTAACCTGGCATCTGGGCTTCAGCTTCCCTCTCACCGCCGTAACGTAGCTTCAATGTGGCTTTTTTAAAGAATATTTTCCTGGTAATCTTTCTCTCGGGCTTTCCTCTTTGGTATCTAGATATTATGAAATTAAGCACAGTACTAGATGTGTGGCAAGATTATTATATAGTTGAAATGACTAGATATAATCGTAAGTTCTCTGCTAACAGTTTACCCGCACTTTCTCCCGATTGGAACTGATGGAAAGATCACGTGTAAAGAATATACAAAGAAATGCTTATTAGTGTGAAAATAAAATAATTTATTCTGGTATAGTGGTTCTAGGGGTATGGTAGTATTAAACTATACAGTGGTGAGCAAATGTAAAGTGAAACAATCCAGAAATGCTTAGTTATTTTTTTCTTTAAATCAACCAATAAAAGCTCTAAAAGGAACTGAAGGTAGAGGGTTACCGAGTGATATTTCTATAATAGAGGGTATTTAAGACAGACATCGGTGGATTCTAGATCGTCCTGCGAGGCTGGCATCCCGTTCCCACCAGTTCACCGTTGAAACTGTTAGATGTAGACGTCTCTTCGACTCCAATAGCTTCATGCCTCGCACATATCGCCTGTGGAACTCCCTTCCTTATTCCTGTTTCCCTGACAAATACAATCTCCACCTATTTATGTGTAACGTCAATCGACATCTCCAGTTGCCTTGATCTATCCACTTCCCTTCTCCACATCCTTTCACCTTTCATTCCTATATGCTCTCGCTCCAAATCTTCTGTAACCCCCTTGCCTTGATCTATCCACTATCTTTCTCCACATCCTCTCCTTTACCACTCCTATCTGCTCTTCCTCCAAACATTCTGTAACTCCTTGCATGCTAGTGGCTTCCAGCCTTGCTTTGGGTGATAAACTTTAAAAAAAAAGTCCATCCCCTTGGGAGCCTGTTCCACAAAGGCAAATTTCCAGAGTAGAAGCTCTATGAGTGCATTCAAACGAACACGAACGGTACAGGGAAGATTTTAACCCGTGAACATGGTATTGCGGTATCTCGTCCTGTAAATAGGAACTGATGGAGTTAAGCAATGTAAACTGTTTGAACCTTTGCCATCCTAATAACGACTGAGTAAAGACAGGATAGTAACATTTCGTCTGTAGGATACAGGCAGAGGACGCGGGATAATTTATCACCATCAAAGCCGCGTAATCGTTTTTGAACTCCGTCGAGACTGGGTAGTGGTTACTGGGCAGCACCAGCCCAGATATCGAAACAATGCTCCATTTTTGGTCTGATTTGAATCTTGTAAACATAGAGAATGGCGGCAGAAATTAGGTATTTTCCGGAGTGATTTCTGGATATGACAGTGTTCGTTTTAAGATTATCATCATAAAAGTTCAGGATGTCGGATTAGTAAATTCTAAACCCTTCAGCCATCTCGGCGCATGTATCAGTTAAAACAAATTAAGTACAGTGTAACCCGGATATAATAGAGTTGTCGGGACCGGAGAAGAAGCCTCTTATATCCGGGTTTGGTCTATTATATATACAGTGTAACCCGGATATAAGAGACCAGTATATAAGAGAAACTCGGATATAAGAGAGATTTTCCCTGGTCCCAAAGTAGAGCCTGTGTTAATGTATATATAATAGACCAAACCCGGATATAAGAGAAACTCGGATATAAGAGACTTCTCCTCCGGTCCCGACAACTCTCTTATATCCGGGTTACACTGTACATTAACACAGGCTCTAATTTGGGACCAGAGAAAATCTCTCTTATATCCGGGTTTATCTTATATCAGGGTCTCTTATATCCGGGTTACACTGTATAAGAGAAAATAAATTGAACATAACATAGTCTGTGCCAGGGTTAGTTTCGCCCAGTACCACAAATTACTACGGCACCAATTCATCAAGCTGAAACTCTGTAGTAATATTCTTAAATTACATCTCCAGATCAAGACTGTCATATGAACTTCCTGAATGGCGTCTGACCTGTTCAGAAATACCTTAACGGTTAGCTATATACAACCGGTTAGAGAGAGAAAAAAAGAAACTTGAGCGAGTTAAGGTTGACATTTTTGGCAAATTAAAATTAAAATTAAAAAAAAAATGTTGTTCTTTATTTTTAAAATAGTCTTTGTTAAGGCATATCAATGTAGAAAAATGAATGAAAATAGAAAGACTAATAATTTTTGAATGAAAAATATTGACGCTAAATATAGATTGTATTTTGGAAAATAGTTCTACACAAAATAATATCTAATATGAATATTTTCAGGATTATAAATATTTGATGCAGAAAATAGTAATTCGTTTCTAATTATTTGTAGTAAATTTTCTCCATTAGCTATTAATTTTAATTTCTTTGAATAGTCAAAATGTGGATTTGGTAAAAATTAAATACATCAAATACCTCGGATCAGTTATAAAACATTTTGTATAAGAAATTGCACATAAGAGTGGATGCACTAGACTTTATTTTATCCAACACAACTAAAACATTAACCTGAAAACTCCAGTCCTATTCTTAAATAGCCTCGTTAGATCAAGACTTTCATATGGATGTTACACATAGTAACAAACCCATTCAGATATACGTGAGAGCAGTACACAACTTCTTCCTAAGATGAATTATCTTTGTAAATTCCAAAAGATTGTGGACTGGCGCTACATAATCACAAACAAAAAAATGTATTCAATAACAGAAAACACATCACTAGAGGACTACCAACATCAGCAAAAGCTAAAATGGATATCATATCTAAATGGAAGACAACATAATGAGATAATCATGATGTTAACATTCCACATTACTTTAGATAACAGAGTAGGAGAGAAATCCCACCAAAATACTGGACGAAGCGATAACAGTTAGTGGACTTGAGAAAACTGTTTTCCTAAAAAACGCATTGCTATAAGAGGAAGATTTTATAAATTTCAACAGAAAGTATTGCTTGCTACTCGGCCATTAAATGCCAAACGCTTCCTTGTGGGGAAATTTCTAATACCAACTTTACCATTATTACCTGTGGTCATTCAAGAGTGAAATACACATAGTTTCATTCACATGGACCCAGTACGAAGAAAGATAGGGACCAAAGTCTTTTTAACATTACTTTTATTGCAGTCTCAAGCCATTAGATACTGACTGACGAATTCTACTCTCTTTATTATATACTAGCCGAATTACACGCGCCTTGTTAAGTGTCAAACATTTTTTGTGAGAAAATGATAGATTTGAAATCATTGTTATAATTTAGGCAGAATAACATATATATATATATATATATATATATATATATATATATATATATATATATATATATATATATATATGTGTGTGTAGGTTTTGAACAATAAAAATGTTTAAAAAAAAAAAAAATTTTCAGATATACTGTGTTGTATATTAATATTTTTTGTTTTTTATTTCAATTAGTTTCTTCGACTAGATTCGCCCAACATGGTCATTATCAGGAGGGAAAAAATCCCAGCTTGTTAGTAGTACTGAACAAGAGGAGTGAATGAATGTTTCTGAAGAATGTTACATTTATCTGTAGTTTTCATTTGTTTGTTTTTTTATCGTTAAATTTGATCAGTCTTTGTGTTGGTCAAAAGGCCTCTTTCAAGTTGTTTTTAAGATAGAGGCTGTGAGATTCCTGACTTTAAGAATTATCTCCTTGGTTGCTGGGAATGGGATGTGGGTATTACGTCTATGTTATCTGAATGTATATATATATATATATATATATATATATATATATAGAGAGAGAGAGAGAGAGAGAGAGAGAGAGAGAGAGAGAGAGAGAGATAGATATAGATATATAAAGGCAAAAAACTATCGTTGGTTTTAAAAATTGTTTAAATTTAAGAAATTTAAAATTAAAATCATAAAGACTTCTGTTTATTAGCCATTAAATTATACCACTTAGAATCCGCCATAATTTACAAGTATGAGCACTCTAAAATTTAATATATTTATATTATATAAATATATTATATTTATATAAATTATATAAATATATTATATATAAATATATTATATTTATATTATATTTAAGAAGGAAGAACCCGCAAACTTTCTTAGTTGTAATGTGTGCTTTTTAAAATATAAATTATACTTTATTATTTCCATGATTTTGCTACGCGGGGTTCCGGTCTCGCGACCTTCTTTACGCAAAGTGTCTATATTTCCACATATTATTAAAATGAATTAATTTTCCTTGTGGTTTTCGATGTTAAATATTCTCTTTTTGTGGGTAGCCATGACACAAACGACTTTCTTGGACTGTTGGTGAAAAAGTCCTTCTGCTTAAAGGGTAAAAAAACATTACGATTTGACCGAGAAAGGGCGAAGAAAGATATCTGTATTCTTATCTTTCAATGACCCCTGTATGTCCTTAGACATATTTCCATTTTTGTTTATTGTGTGCGCATCTTTGCTAGTATTTGTATGTATATATGCTCTCCATAGATACATACTGTCTTATTATAAGGAATTAGTATATATATAATATATATATATATATATATATATATATATATATATATATATATATATATATATATATATATATATATATGTAAATGTGTTTATGCGTATAAACATATACATCTGAATTTGATTCATTGCTGATACAAATCTGTTTAGAGAGAGTGACACGTTATAGAATCCATAAAGCATATTTGTAAGCACAACAAAAGACGCCGGCATTATTTCATTTCTAC
>OZ038477.1:57002276-57037276 GCA_964036315.1 Acanthosepion esculentum | reverse complement strand
TTTTAATCGGAGAACCGAGTTCAACTTCCCGTTGGCCTGTTATATTCACTTATGCGTAATTACCTGTGGGAATGTGATAAATCAATATCTTCTTCCAAATAGCTATGGGTTAATTAGTAAGACTTGTATCCTTAGAAAGTTATTAACTTTAAAAAAGCAAATTATTACAATCTAAAAATATTTCCTGGGTTTTTCAAAGGGTTGGTACCCCGTAGAAAACGAATCAACCTGTTCACTCTATAATACTATAGCGACATCTGGAAAAATGTGCAGTGTTTATGGTGTAGGGGTCATAATTGATCGGAGAGTACGACATTGGCTTATAAGTTTTTGTTCTGGAGACTCGTTGTTGGAAGACCGGTGCGTCTGTCGCACTTTTATGATGACGCTCTGAAGTAATTATTAGAAGGCAAGCAACAACAAAATAACCAGAAATAAGCAAAAACAAACATAACACAATTAAAGATATGCCAATGACTAAAAAAAAAAACATAAGGAAAATCGCAAACTCAGGTTTTGCGTTCCACACCTTATTAGCAATAACTATAAAACAGATGCTTGATAAAGAAAAACGGTACTTATTTATGACTCTACCTAATATTTTCAACTTGCATTCTAAATATCGAACTGATACCCTCTTTAAATATTATTTATTACCGATTATTTTTATATTAATTGTATTACAGTGTTTTATGGTGAAACGGATTTTCTCGCGTAACACGAACGTCTCGTTCGGTGTTTCTTAGTCTACAGTAAAATATATAGTGTATATGTGCCTATATATATATGTGTGTGTGTGTATTTAAGTATTACCATTTATAATATATACTATTATCTTTTATATATCTATTATCTCTATCTATATAGACACCTGAAATACCTTTTCCAGCCTCTCATCAACATGACCGATTATAACGTCCAGAAGAACGGCTCGTTGCGCCATTTCCGACTTACTTACTTACTCGGCTGATATGAAATGGAAAGACTATATTAAATCCATTGCTGTTTAGAAAAAATAATTCATTGTGTAGTTTTCTGCATGAATCTATCTAACATATAAATATACTATTCGTCCATGTTTTGAATATTTCTGACATATATGGTTCAGTGTTCCTGTTATATATTTAGAGATTCTTGATAAAATCCAAAGCAATATTATTGGTCCTGAAATTGTGTCTTGGCTTTCCTCAGTTTCTCACCTTCGTAAATTTGTCACCCTGTACCTTTTTCTATAAATACTTTCATGGTAAGTGTTCGTATGGGCTTTTCGCTAAAGCGCAGTACCAGATTGGTGGCATTGTCTCATCAAATCACAGTTGAATTGTCTAGATGTACCTGTAAGTTCTATTTCAAGAATTTCTTTCGCCATGCTCGCTTGTGGAAATCTCTTCCGGCTTCATGCTTTCCAGCCAAGTTTGATCTTCGAAAATTTAAATGCAATGTCAATCTAAACTTTTTGTTTTGTTTGATTAGTTTTCTATTCTTCTGGTTTTCTAATGTTTCTATTTTCCTTATTCTTTCACACTCAGTAACCCCTTGTGTCATAGTGACTTTACAACCTTGCATGGAGGGGTAAGATAAAAATATCCATATCAAGGAAACCATCATATAGATGAAGTATTTTAAGCATTATTATTATTTTTATTGGTTAGCGTTTATTTTCATCTCATTTTCTCAATCTTGTTTTTTTATTGTAACTTTTCTAAACCTAGTAAAAACCTTGTCTCTGTAATCCCTAAAGCCTTCCTCACCATTACCGCCCACAATTCCCCGAGGAAAAATCGACGAGAGTTCGATTCTCCACGAGAATGTTATTTCTAATCCGTTTTTCCTATACACAGCTATCGAATAAATCTCTGGATGTAAAGGGTGCGATGAGTAAATTGTCGCCATTTAATATTTTTCATTTCGTGCATGCGCGTTCTTTTCTTTTTTTAAAATTTTGTCTATTACACAGTGTCAGTTGAGCACCATGACACATTTCATTCTACCAGAAATTTGGAAACAGTATGCTGTACTGCTTAGTATTCGCGCTGAAAGCTCCAGTACGAACATTTCAGAAAGTTTTGGTGTCGATCTGAGGATTCGGAAAGAGTTGGATGAGTCTAATCGTGGTTACTTACTCTGATCGTCCTGATAAGAAAATAACTACCGTTTTTGATTGTGAGGGCCCCAGACTCAACACAGAAGCCTACATCAAGTGTCTTGAGGAGGTAGTGCTACCCTGGGTCAAGTGAGTGGCTGCTGAAAGAATCTATGTCTGACAGCCAAAACATGCACCTTGCCACACAAGCAGAAGAAACCAGTCATGGTTGTCAGACAATTTCTGCGACCACATCACCCATTATATCTGGCGACTAAACTCCCCAGACTGCAACCACCTTGATCATTTGTGGGGAGCAGTTGAGCGAGAGACCAACAAAACTCCTTTTGACACCGAAGATGGACTGAAGACGAGGATTATGGCAACATTCCCCAACTTAAACAAGGAGAACGTCCAGATGAGTTACGGAAGATTCCGAAGTCGTTTGGAGGTCGTGGTTGCAGCCAATGATGATTTTATTGAATATATTTATGCTTTAGTAATTTTTGTGTACTTTTGGTAAAATGAGATGTCAGTGTTATTTTCATATTTGCGTAATTTAGACAACCTATCCTTCGAAAGGTGTTTTTGCGATTAAAAACAATTCCAGAAACAGTTAAGTATAATGCAAATAAAATTAATAATACTGGATGCCAGTACTTCATTTAATAACAAAAAAATCAGGGTAAATTTAAATGCAAGTAAAAAAATAAGAAATAATAACGGCCGACAAAACTCACTAAAACTTAATGAAGATGATTATAAATACGAGACAAACATTAATTATTGACAAAAGAAACATTATTGACAGTAATAATTATTATTGAAATATTTTATTATATAATGTATAATGATAAAAAATAATTCGAACCTTAATTCTGATGAAAAAATTAATAATACTGATTGAGATGTTTTCATTTAATAAAAAAGTTGAAAGTCCATAATCATATATTACTACTACTACTACTACTACTACTACAAATAATAATAATAATAATAATAATAATAACAACAATAATAATAATAATTGCTGACGAAATCTCACCCAATAAATCATGAAGATAGAAGTAAATATTAGACACAATTAATAATAGTTCTTGACAAATCTTCCGTTAATACAAAGATAATACTTTTTTTCTATTAATGAAAAAACACATTCTATTAATGAAAACAATAATAGTACGTATTTAGGTTTTCATGAATTGAAGAAAATGTAAAACGTTTTAATTAACGAGGGTTCATTAATAGTTCTTGGAGAACAAAGATTAATTGACAGACTGACTGTCGCTGTTAGGACGGTCTTATATCTGCCGCTTAATTCTTGTTATATTTTGTATCATTGTTGCAGAACAGATTTAAATCGACTACTGACAAACACGAAATGATGGATGATGATTGCTTTTCAGATTTTGTAATTTCAAACCCGGTAATTATCACCAAGACAATAATCGATCAACCAATTCGAGGTAATTATCAAAATTTCCTTTCCGATCCTGAACTACCGGTCGCTTCTTTCGTATCATCTTTCATTGGTTTTCGCATATAACACACGACAAAAAAAAAAAAAACATTACTTTAATTTTTTCTTCTTATATAATTGAACCGAAACTCTCCACCCAGGCAAACATTTGGGACCAAAATTGTACTTTAGTAATTCATGAAATACTAAAGCAACAAAGAAATTTAAAAAATATATATATTTAAATAGAATAAAAATAAATTTTATCTTAAAATTGCAGGATTTTTCATATACAGTGTAACCCGGATATAAGAGACCCGGATATAAGAGAAACCCGGATATAAGATATATTTTCTCTGGTCCCAAATTAGAGCCTGTGTTAATGTATATACAGTGTAACACGGATATAAGAGAGTTGTCGAAACCGGATACGAAGTCTCTTATATCCAGGTTTCTCTTATATCAGGGTTTGGTCTATTATATATACATTAACACAGGCTCTAATTTGGGACCAGAGAAAATCTCTCTTATATCCGGATTTCTCTTATATCAGGGTTTCTTATATCCGGGTTACACTGTATAATAGACCAAACCCGGATATAAGAGAAACCCGGATATAAGATACTTATTCTCCGGTCCTGACAACTCTCTTATATCCGAGTTACACTGTAATATTAAAAAAAGAAACGTTTGATCGCCTCATCTGCTGATCAGAATAATGATCCTTAATTGTGAGATCTATACTCACCAGAGTTCGCCATAGTTCTTGACCGATTCCAAATCGAGGTAGAATTAATAAATACTGTCTCTGAGAGGTTTCATTGTTAACATGCTAGTTTGCTTAACCATTACTACTATGTTGCAATTTCTTTCCTTTACTGTGTAAGGTTTTCCTTCTTCACGGTGTTACTTGTTTCTTCTTCAATTGGGTAACGTGTTCTTTATTTACTGTGTAATATTTTCGCTCTTCATAAAGGGTGCTACAATTGTCGTATTGTGTCAAACTACGCTTCTTTTTCTTATTTTCTGTGTTGTGGCCCTTCAGAACATAGATATCATAGCCCTCCACATCTTCTTGTGGCTTGTAGTTCTTAATAAGTATTTTTGTTTTTGTCCTAAACCCTGTTCTGCCAGCCATTCGTTTAAGCTTATCAAGTATATTATGCGCTGCTTTCCTCTGTCTCACGTTCCCTCAATCTGTTCCGTGAGCATCAGATTTTCCAAGGCCATCTTCCTTATTACGTGCCCCAGAAACTTCAACTCGTTCTTCCTGATGTTAATTATAAGTTTCCTTTTTGTTTCCATTCTCTCCAAATCCACTTTATTGCTCACAGGTTCGGCCTAAGCCTGGCCAAGTTGAATTTATTTATTAACTTCGCAGTGTAATCCAAACTGTGCGAAAACGAGGCTCTTCGAACAATGAGTATATTAAAGGACTAGATGCAGTAATATTCGTGTTTTTCAGTTGCAATCCAAGTGAACATGGTACAGTTAATTATCGCAACTCCTAATCAAGCTTAAATTGTATCTTATTTCAGGTGTTTCTTTCCGTTGGTAGGAATTAGTTTGGTCGGTTTGGTTAACGGCATATCAACTCGTTATGGGTAATTTAATGTCGAAATTTAATTTTCCTGTGAGCTTTGCACCCCCCTCCATCAATGTATTGCCGGTAATTTTTTATTACTATGAAAATGTATTGCCAAATATTCTAGTGTATTTTCATATTTTAATGCTTCCAGTTCAGCATTCACTATTAGCCCATACACGGGACCCTAAAGGTGCTACCAACCTGGCCAGCAATTAAGAAATGGTTTCTCCCTACACAAACCTTCAGGATCAGAGGCTTGATACAGGATATAGTCTATTGTAATACCTAGGCCGACCGCTGACAGGAACATCCTTCGTCCAAGTATATGTAATATGCGATATCAAAAATTAAAAAATAAAACAACATGCATTATTAGTTATTTGGCATGTTACAAAAATAAGAATCTTTTGGGGATTATTCCCCCTTACTTACAACAGTTGTTATTTGTAAAATTCTTACCCAGCGACGTACGGCCAGGTTCGATGCTGCTTAACTCGAGAATCAAGCAACAATCGGTTCTTTCAGAGAGATTTGATTATAGAAAACTTGCCATAGAAAATAACAACGTCACAAAATGTTTTCTGTTTTCAGTCAAAATGTCCCCAGACATGCGAAATATTGCGCTGGCAACCTAAACTGTGAATACATTTCATTGCAGTTTATCCGGTATTGCATTTATAAATAGGAAAGAATTTACTTCCTGCTAGAAATATTGCAATAAAATATTCTCAAACAAACCAGCCAACCAACGCAAGGTAATTCTTCATTATGTACCTAAAAAATTTCGATCTCTTTTTTATGCTAAGTGTAAGTGTCATTTCTGTTTCTATTTAACTAACATTTCGCGGTTGCTTACATTTTTAGTCCATTGAATTCCGGGTATCCTTCTGTAGAACAAAAATTCTATTGCCACGATGAGATTGTCCAATATTTTCGACTATATACAAGGACTGATATTACATAAAAGTTTAATAATCTTTTATACGTTTCTATTATAATTTTCTTATTTCTTAACATTTTGCTTACCTTTTCGCTAATCCAATAAACGTTTGGATTCCTGTATCACATTTCCTTGATATTTCAATTTTTGTAATTCTTTCATTTTGGTGTTTCCATTTCCTTGTTTGTTCCTTTTACTGACAACAATACATTATGTCTTCTTACACCAAACTTTTATTACTTTCTTATCTCTTTCTGTTATTACCTTGCGTAGGAGTCCCTGTAGTCTGATGCTGTTAAGATTGTGGCCACCAATAACGAATACTGGTAGGAATTCTAATTCTATCAAAATTGCTTCGAAACGTCATTAAAAAGTTGAAGTTATCTGAAAAATGGAAAAAATTTCTTAAGTGACCCGTTTCGTTCCAAAAATAATCACCTTCAGACTGTATCATCTGTATATCTTCCGTTGTTGGGATTGTGATCGCCAGTAAGGATTCATTGTAGGGCTTCTAATTATCTTAGGCTACCCTTGCTGCAAAATTGATTCAGCCGCCTGGTGAAATGACACAACCTTCTTTTACAAGACTTTGTATTCTTTCTGTATTAACAGATTTCATTTTCTGTTCGCACGATAGCGGCATTTTCTGCTCCCACTAGAAGTTTTGGACTATTCTAATATATTTCCAAATTAAATAAAGCTTTTGTCCAGCAGTTCAAAGGGTTCTTTTTGTCGTACTCTATCAAATTCTTTATGCAGCATCTATGAAACATAGGTAGACATCCATTTGGATTTGCATTGAGCTTTCGAATTCAGTGTCTCTTGCTTGTTTTCTGAGACGGACAAAAGCTTGCATCAGTTTAAAATTCAGATCTCAGCATTCTTCTTGCGGGGTTTGGGAAATCAGAGACACATACACACACACACACACACACACACACACACACACACACACACACATATATATATATATATATATATATATATATATATATATATATATACAAAATGGGTTTCTGAAAAGACTACATCCATAAACCTTACCAAATGACCACACAACGGAATTTGAAGAGAGAATTCACCATTGACAGTGGTAACGCTAGAAGATCTCATATTCTCCTCGCTAATAGATAATGAACAAAATACACATAACGTATTTTTACTGTTAATAATATTTTTATTTCATTTATTTTCTTTCGTTCATTAGAATGACCCAATACTATATTTCGTCACTTCTTCGCATTACCGAAGAAAGTTACAGTGCCGTCATGATCAGTTTACAGACAAACTTCTCTTCTACGACTGACTTCTACAACGGACTTCGAATGCAACGGACAAAATATGCAGGGAAAATAAAATAAAATATATACAGGGAAAAAAATTCCAAAGTGTCAGCGATGTATTTCAAAATTTGCGGTCTTAGCGGAACGAGTCGTATTAGTTCTCAAAGTGAGCGCTTGGTGGCTGTTGCTGGTCCTTCAATTGTAAACAAGGTCAGGTGTACAGTATATAAAGTACGATACGTGAAAAAGTAGCTGTGAAAAATGTATTATTTTGTTATTTTGATTAATATATCTATTAAGTATATATTTATTTATGTCATATATACATATTTATAGTACTTACTGATAGTTACTATAGTGACCTTATGACTGAAAAATAATCCCTTTCCACCTACGGACAATTGGCTTTAACGGATCACCTATCCAACCTATTAGTCTGTTGATGAGTGATTTGTCTGTATTTGACAAATTCTGACTGAAAATATTTCTTCGTAGAGGTAATGTGTGAGAATAGTTTCAAATTTCATTTTTTCAATCAACTTCGCCATTTTTATGAGTAGAACTGCGTAAACAAACTAAATTTGTAACAAACAATTCGACAGTATATGCCAGATAAACTAAAAGAACCTAAAAACAGAAATAATGCCTTCTTAAAGCAATTCCATTATTTTAATTATTCCGTTAAAAATTGTATTTCTTTACGTCTATAATGTGTTGCTTGGTGTTTTTCAATATGTTTTGTATAAAAAAAAACTGTCATAATTGTTTTGCATAAACAAACTTACGGGTGCACAAATACACATTTTTATTGTTTAAAGATTTACAATATATACGTGAGAAGACTTTGGGAGACAGTTTGTACGGAGAGGATGTGAAGATAACGGTTAACCCCAGATGGAACAGGTTAAAATTGTAGTGACCATGGAAACATCTTCTTGGCTGTCCGTTCCACGGAGCAATGATTCACAGGAAGATGCTGTTACAGTGGAACTTCCTTCTCACTGATGGAATATATAGGGAATGCGGGAGATTTTCTACTATGTAAGTTACATGTCGGGGGCCCTTGTTGTCAAGGTTATAATAATCAATATAAATAAATACGTAAACAATCAAGTAAATAATAAACAGATTAATAAAGCGCGGCAATAAAAAAAAGCAATAGAATAATATAAGACTACCACAATGCAATAGAATACCCACAATGCATCACTGACTTATATATAACAAAATTCGTGCACAATGCACATGGCCTGACGATTGATTTTAGCATGAAACTGACTGTCGTCTCCGTTGAATTCGGTATCCACTTTTATATTTGCACGCGCTCTATCCCTGAAGACTTTAACCCATAAATATATAATAACTAAAAAAGATATGTTATTATATTTAGGTCCTGATTAACAGTAGAGCAATTTCGCTACGTTTATAACGCATCCTATACAGAGTAAAATTTTGATTCAACTACTCACTAAAAAGAGACTTATCCCATCACCATACACATACGAGCTACATTTAATAGAAAAAAGAAAGTTTCATAAACAGAATGAGATAGAAAACATGTTTCTTTTTAAAACAAGATTTATCTCAAATACCATCGTCAAGGAAAAATACAACCTTAAAAAAGAAAAAAAAATGTCCCCACGCAATACAAATACCTAGACGAATTCGAGAAAGATTTGAATAACAGTAAGAAGCATAAAAAAGGACTTAATTCAAATACAAACTTCAAGGGAAAATACGACTTTAAAAAAGAAAAATGCCACCCGCAACACAAATAACTAGAAGACTTGAGTAACAGTAAGAAGCATAAAAAAGAAAACTTAATTCAAATACAACCTCAAGGAAAAATCCGACTTTAAAAAAGAAAGAATGTCCCCCGCAACACAAATAACTAGACGACTTCGAGAAAGACTTGAGTAACAGTAAGATGCATAAAAAACTGAACTTAATTCAAATACAACTTTCAAGGAAAAATACGACTTTAAAATAGAAAAATGTCGCCCGCAACGCAAAATAACTAGACGATATCGAGAAAGACCTGACTGAGAATAAGAAGCATATAACTCCATAAATAACAAGAAGCCTTCCAAAAAAATCTAAAAGGAGACATAACTAAAATAAGCAATTCAACTAACGTATTTATCGCTGCGGACAAAAGTAGAAATTTATACAAACTGAGCCCCGCTAAAATTAGAAAATTATTCAAGGATAAAATAACTAAAACATACAAAAAAACACCAAAAGCAACAGAACACGATATCAATAAGGAAGCCAAAACTATCAATCAAAAATTAGACGTAGACGACCGAATAACTTCCATCACTAAGGCACAAGCATTTATCACACGAAGACACCACAAGGATAATTTCAGAACAAACCAATTTATGTGTCCATTCATCTTCCCACGGAACCTCAAAGGCAACATGGGGACAAAGACTACATCATGTGCCTTGAAGATCTCCTAGTCCAGGAGCGTGGCTGCTGCAAAAATATAACTACACAAGCAGGATTACTTAGTCATGGATGTCAGACAATTTCTGCAAGCACATCAGCCCTTATATCTGAACACATCTCTCCTCAGACTGCAATCTACTTGATTATTATGTGTGGGGTGTAGTTGCGCGAGAGGTCAACAAAATTCCTTGTAACACCAAAGATGAAAAGAACGAAAGCATTATGGCTGCATTCACTAACTAAAACAAGGAGATCACCCAGAAGAGATGCAGGTGATTCCGAAGTCGTCTGGAGACCGTGGTTGAAGCCAGTGTCAATATCATTAAATAAATTTACTCTTTAGTACTTCAAAATATTTTTGAGTAATTTTGGTAAATATAATGTTAAAAGGAGATGTCAGTGTTAATTTCATTCTTGTGTAATTTATACGGGAATTTGTACATCACACCCTTCATATATATATATATATATATATATATATAGATATATATATATATATATATATATATATATATATATATATAAAATAATGATCTCCGGCCAGAATACACTATATATATATGATATATATAGATGTTTAAAATAATCATCTACTGCCACAATTCACTATATATATATATATATATATATATATATATATATATATATATATATATATATATATATATATATATATATATATATATATATATATATAAACAGAGAGAGAGGAGGATCTTTTTTTTAAATGACAGCACGCTCAAAACTTCAGTCACGATGACTTGTTAATTCGCGCTAATAAAACTATTAAATGGTTCCGTCTGCCCAATTTAACTCACCTGTGATATGGTTTTCACCGCATCTACAGACCATTGTTACCAAGAAATCACTTTCCTGATAAAGTCACAATGCTAAAATTCGAACCCGTGTCTCCCGATCAGAAAGGAAACATTGTAAAGATCCTCGCGCTCATAAACTTATTCCATCGATTAAGCATGTTCCTTTTATTATTTAGTCATTCCATTACCCCGTGTGTTCCTTTCATTATTTTGTCATTCAATTACACGTGTGTGTGTGTGTGTGTTTGCGCGCGCGCGTGTGTGTGTGTTTGCGCGCGCGTGTGTGTGTGTTTGCGCGCGCGTGTGTGTGTGACTATGAATGTCTGTTGTATGCTTCTGATGAACTTCAAAGTTTGAAAATGAACAAACCGTAAAGTTTCGCCATAATCTATCTCTAAGACTAATATGCTGTCAGGCAAACACATTTAATGAGAAAACGTTATCTTTTATTTACTGAAATGTGATCAGTTTTTTTAGTTCCGTTCATTCTTTCTGAAATTGATTATAAGGCGAGATGGCATCATGAAATGACAAAGAAATATTTTCTCATTTTTTTGGTATTTTTTATTATGCAAAGTAAGAAGAAATTATCAAAATATAAAAAAAGGAAACTTATTTCTCTTGTCTTTTGCATGAGAACAAATCAGAAATATTCATCTTTTTCCGAAATATCTTTCTTTGTCCTGCAAGCCAGTTTTAATTATCTTAGAAAAGAGTTGCGTAAATTGGTTCTAGTCTACGAGAAAACGATTATATCCTTGTATCGGATTTAAGGGTAAAACCAGCATTAACATTTAAGCATCTAATTTCTCGTTCCTTAATGCCTTATATAGATATATCTATAGAACGTAAGATATATGTTGGGGTCTGCGGACGAAGCTCTCCTTTTTTATTTTACTATGTCTTGATCTATTTACGCTATCTAACTTGGGCGCCTATTGTTAGAATCCATTATTTTAGCACTACTTTCGTACTTCTTAGGCCGTCTCTGATCAAAATTCGCGGCAGGAAATAATAGATTAACGGAGAGCCTGTAGTGCCAGCAGCGGTTCTAGTTAATGGATTCGGCCAAAACTGCAAACATAGGAATATGTTTTAAAAAAGAAAAAAAGTAAAGATGACGCTGTAAAATAAGCTGGCTAGATACCGAAACTAAATGGAAATAATATTCGTTACAGTAAAATATCTTTTGGCAGCCAATTCATTTCGGATGACGGCTTTTGCATTACCAAAATTTAGTTGTTTCAACTTCTTCTATATGACATGTCCCCCAAGAACCTGAGCAATGATGGCCCTACACAACTTCCTGTAAATCATGACGCTTACTAATAGGCTTTTTTGCAAACTACTTTCTCTCCCTGTTCAGCCATACATTTACAAAAAAATCAACATTTACAAAAAGTTCTTTATTTGCTGTTTTACACTGTTCTTCATACGTTCAATATGTTCTGTTTGTGTCCAAGATTCCAGGGCTACCTTTCCCATTATGTGTCACCAAAATTCCAACCGTCTCCTTCTTTCTATTTTCCGTAAAGATTCATCGTTTCTTACAAGCAAAAAATACTATTTTTAGTATACTTCCGTAAAACTCCATCTTTGTTGTCTCACGTTTTCTGTTCATCTGAGATCATTATCTAGCATTCACTGCTGCCATCTCGCTGTACAGGCTTTTATAATAAATTGAGCGAGTACATGCACCTCAGACTTATCCCTCTCTATGTTTTGTTTTTATAAACTTGCATAAACATAACTCTTTTCTTATTCGAATTCAAACAGTTTCTGTCCAATAGATACTGCGGATTATTTGGATTTCTTTCGTATATGAGTGGAACTTTTATATTAGTTCAAATAGTTTTGGTTTGTTTTACAACATATCAACCACAATGGGTTATTTAATGTATTTATAGCTGGTAATATTTTTCTTAATAAATGTATTGCTGGTAATATTTTTTTCCTTCAAAAAATCTATTTCTGGTAACATGTTTTCTTCAAAAATGGATCGCTGGTATTATTTTTATTTATTTATTTATTTTTCAAAAATGCTTGTTTTGTTTTGTTTTACGGCATATCAACCTCAGTGGGTTATTTAATGCTAACAAGATTTTTTATTACTGACAATATTTTCTTCTCAAAAATGTAATAATTTTTCCTCAAAAGTTTATTGCTGATAATAATCTTTTACAAAGTATTTCTGGTATTAAAACCTATTTTTACACTTTCATAGTGTTTTCAATCCAGTTTGGGGGTTAACTATTTACCCATAGACGGGACCCTAACAGGCGCTATCACCTGACCTGAGAACGCCAGCAATTAAGAGGTGGTTCTACGCTCCTCAAAACCTCCTGATCAGTGGCCTTGCTGTTGGACGTAGTTTATCGTCTTACCGAGGACGCGGGGTAGTTTATCGTCATACCCAGGACGGGTTCAAATTGGTTTTGTCCCGTTTCTTTTTTTTTTTCCTAATCATTTCAACCTACGTAAGTTAGTAAAGCCAGGAAAAGACAAGGTTTTACTGAGTATCAATGAATAACAAAACAAGAGGCATATTATTAAAGAGCGAGAAAAGCCGAAGAAGTGTAATCAGGAAGACAGTAAATACCGGCTGAGATTGCATTTAAGTTTTGAAGATCAATATTTGCTGCAATGCATGGTGAGGGAAGAGAATTCCACAAGCGAGAAGGACGAGAGAATAAACTGATAGCATTGAACCTGCGGTTGTATCTAAGTTAGTTCAACTATAAATTGTTGTTCATCTACTACTGCGATGAAATTAATAATATCTGCATAAGTTTTTCAAGAAGTGTACCATGAAGTAAAAACGAACAAAATAAGGTTGCGAAACACACGACTGAAAGCGTGATAATGAAATCTGATATCGCCATTGAATTTCAAGACTATTCCTTTTTTAAACAAATCAAAAAATGCTGAATAGCAATATATATATATAAACTTCTATATAGAAATGCATGTTTGACAATCTCCTCAAAGATGAAGAAAAGCTTGAAGCCACAGAGATATGATTTTACCTAAGAACGAGGAGAATGCCATAGACAGAGTATATGAGCAATATGGGAGTTTTACCGGACATAGGAACTCCACGAATGTTCATACAATTAGAAAAAGACAGCTGAAAATTCTGAAAGAAAAAGAGAGAAGAAGACCTCAGGAACTTAATTCTCATCAGACACAGTGTGGACAAATG
This sequence comes from Acanthosepion esculentum, assembly GCA_964036315.1. Taxonomy (NCBI): domain Eukaryota; kingdom Metazoa; phylum Mollusca; class Cephalopoda; order Sepiida; family Sepiidae; genus Acanthosepion; species Acanthosepion esculentum. The sequence continues at coordinate 57,023,449 of OZ038477.1, read as the reverse complement.
AAAAACAAGTGGGAAACAGCCTATACACTACTTAGCGATTATTAGAAAATAAGAAACAAAGTATAATGACAAAGGTTCAATAGTTACCCAGTTATATACAGGTTGATTGAAAAGTAACTCCCTATTTTATATATAAGTGGCCAACCAGGAGTCCTGGATTAACAACCTTTGAATTAATTTTTAATTTGGGGTTGGTCAAAGGAGCAAGTCTGTGATGCAAAACCAAGACTTTGGAAGAACTTAAAGGGTGAATACAAAACATTATATCTTCCGTTCCACGAGAGTTCCTGGTGAAATAAGTTAACGCTATTTCTGGGCGGCTCAAGAAGCTGGTAGCGAAATCAGGTGCCAATATTGAATTTTATATAAATTCTCATGCTAACCGCTATTCTCTCATATCTATTTCTTGTAAAGATTACAGTTAATAAATAAATTATAAGTATTTTAAAATGCAGTGTGACTTTTCAATAACCCTGTATAATAAAATTTATTGCACCAACTCGTCCATATTAAAGACATTCACAGTCACATTTATAGAATTACTGAGAACGAATGTGAGTACCATCAAGAAAATTAGATAGTCACCACCAATAATGAATCATGGTAGAACTTGTAATTCTCTCGGGATTACCGCATTGTAAAGGATGAATAATTCTGCTGAAAAGACATACTTGTTATACACATCTTTTGTGTATTTACTTAATACATTTTATATCCGTATACTGACAGTTAGCTCTCAGTCTAGGATCTAGATTATTCCTTTTAATAATTCCGTCGAGTTAACTCAGACATTCAAGAGTCTATCACGTCAGTTGTCACGGTCCTGCATCAAGGTTGGAATATCATTAGGGAGTCATTCTGTGTCATAACGTAACTTGTTATTGTAGGTGTTTGATGGGCGACCAATCCGTATTGCTACATGGATAGGTACCTAGTGAAGTAGATCACTTGCGATTTCTTGTTTTGCTCACCAGGAGTGTTCTGTAAATCGCATTATGCGCTCTCGCAAGATTGTAGGAGAATCAGGGTTGGGTCCACAGAACTGTGATTTAGTTGAACGTTAAGTATAGTTGTCAGCATCCGAGTGTAGATTCCATCTAGATATATTGAGATATATGTCTAATATTGTAAACTTAAATGTTGGCTTAATTAGAAATTCAGGAACTTTTTATTTCGCATAATTTCCATCAGACCAATAGACATAGACCAATAAATAAATAACAAATAAAGCAAAGACACATTTAATTGATACCGCTAGAGTCTGGGTGATCGATAAAATGTTAGAGGTTCAAGAACATTTTCGAGGTTCAAGAACATTTTTGAACGCTTCTAAAATAAAGCCGTATGTTTTTTTCGGTCGATTTAGCTCGGGCATGCATGGGTCTCTCATATTAACCATCAGAGCTCTGCATCAAAGTCTGTATCATAACATAGCTTGCTCCATGGCTAGGTGACCAGAACAGTAGATCACACGTAAGTTATATTTTGTTCGCCAGCAATGTCCTGGAAAGCGCATTTTGCGCTCGCGTAAGATTGTAGAAATATCAGGGATGGGTCCTTGGAGCTGTGATTTCGTTGGATGTGGTCGCCAAGAGATGCTAAGTATAGCTTTCAGCGTCCTGTGTAGCTTCCATCAATATTAGATTGTGGGATTTGGCACCATAGGGTTTGACAGGCAATGACATCAAAAATTCACACAGACTCTAGAGTGTCTCAAAAGAATATTCGCTCAAGTTTTTTTGGTAGAGCAGATTTCCGTATTACATTTATTTTATTCATGACAGATTCGAATGGAATTTGTTATTTTTAATAGTAATGTTCACCCAATAATAGTCCTAAGAGCCACTCAATTTAGAGAGTGAAAGTGAGGTGCTGTATGTGCGTAAGAAAAAGAAAGAACTGAAATTCAATGATTATGCAGGAAAAAAAACAGTTAATTCTAGATTTGAAGAGGTCCAGATTATAGTGATTGCGAAAACATTCTGGTAGGAGTCTGTTCCACAAAGCAGCAGTTCTTGGGAAGAAGCTGTCGGAATGGAACTTATTTCTTATTAATGGAATACGAAGGGAATGGGGACAATTCAATATTTTGTATGTGGCATGTTGGGCCACAGTTACAAAGGTTAAGGTTGATGGGATCAAGGAATGGAGCTTGAGAGAATACGTGTCATAGAAGTATCGAGAGTCGTGAGAAGCTTGCAACCTTTCATCTGTAAGAAAGTGGTTGAAGGCCGGAAAATAATTAATCAGCCATACATTTTAATAAGGTAAAATTAGTTATGAAATGTTTAAATAGAAAAGTAATAAAGAAGACTCCTGAAACAAGACTATTTTTGTAGCGTATTACATTTCATATATATATATATTTATATATATAATTTGCTTAAGTATCCGCTATCGTGGATTTATGAAGACTATTACATTTAATGATGTTTCCTCGGTAGAAAGATAAACAACACCTGGCAGCAACCTAATCAGAAGGGTTTCAGGACCGTTTAATTACCTCTTAACTAATGTTGGTGCTAATGGTAGCACCGTTTAGAGTTCCAGCTATGGAGAAATGAACAGCCAAACACAAATCAACGGTATATTTTTTTATATTACAATGTCTAATAATACATTTTATATCAAAATTTTAATCAATACAATAATAATAAAGTATAAAAATACGTTTTATAGTAGAATTACCAGCAATACATATTTTATTAAAAAAGAAATTAACAGCAATACATTTATGTATTGAAATTGCCAGCAATATAATAAGAAAAAATTACACCATTACATTTTGTGATCTACAAACTATATATCTAAAAAACCTATGTTTAACCTGGAAATATAAAATCATGTCAATATATCTCTAGTTGAAAGCATAAAATTACGTACCAAATATTTAGATTTCCGGCATTAAATAACACAAAGAAGTGTTGATATGCCGCTAAACAAAATCAGCCAACCAAAAAAGAAGACATATAATATATATATAAAATATATATAAAAAAGGAGACATACAATATAATATATATTGGTTTAGCATTCCAAAAGAGGATTAGCGACATTCTATTCATTGAAAGATATTTATGTAGTATTTTTCGTTTTGCTTTAGAGAGAACGAAATGACTGATTTAAATCCCTTGACGAAAGCAAGATGTGAAAGATTTGTCAGTCCTTCTTAAATTATAAGTAATTTTGCATTTGGTTTAAAATATCAAATGAGAAAAACTTAACTTAGTCATGTTCTTGGTGTCTCTAGCTTTTTCAAAAGAATTTAAAAAAAGAAGCAAATTCATAAATTGTTCTTCCGTTAACTTGGGGTACACCTGGTTACATTTTATAAAGCATTAGTGCACCCTGGCCCACTGGTTGAAAAACATTGCATGAAACTGACTACCCTGATAGAATAGGCATTTCGGCACCTGCTTACATGATGGGTTAATATGCAGCCAATTACAGAATTCTTATGGTCAATCGTCCATTCTTCGTGCTTTCTTTCATAATTTGCTTTCTTACTGCTTTTCTTTGCATATTTTGTGTAACGTCTGTTTTAGTTTATTTTCTGAATCTGCATAAACACTGTAAAATATTCATATCTTATATACTTACAAACATGTCCTCCATTGATAAATCCAGGTAGGTCTTCTACATTTCCTAGAATCGTATCAGGATATAAGTTAAATAAATCCGGTGGGCAAACGCATATTTTTTTTTGCTTCTTTTCGGATTTTTTTTTGCTTCTTTTCGGATTTTTTTTTTATTCATTGGACTTGTTTTCTCTCTGCATGCAAAGATTTTGGCAAGTAGAGGTTAAGGATAATACGATTCTCTTGGAATGTCGCAAAAACGAATGATCGATTATGATGGTGTATTTTTAATAATACGCAGATTTTTGGAAACGAGTTGAGCATAATGAATACAAAACAATTCGACTTTCTATCATTGGTACCATTCGATTTATACTGGCTTAGACGAAAAAGAAAAAGATAGATCCCAAAAAAGGTTGAAATTATATTTAAAATCATCTGACTACTTCCAACCGACAAGATTATAGCAGCTACCTCCACATGCCTAATACCGCTGGAATCTCCAACAACTGGAAGAATCACAAGTCATTGTCACTATTAGCTATATAGACAGCTAATATAGAACATTCTCGGAGCGTTATAGCTACATTGTAGTTGTCAGATGATATGTAACGTGGCAAGGTTTTTTTTTTATCCCAAACATACAGCTCATCTCACCAAATTTATTCAACCTTTACTGTGAGACGATCCTGAGAGTTCCTACCAGGATTCATTTATTGCGACCAGAATTTTAACAACATAAGATATGGAGAAGACACAGAGCTAATAGCAGACACAGAAAGGTATCTGTCAGAACTCTTACAAAACGTAGTGAAAGAAAGGGAGAAGAAAAGAATTAAAAATCGATTGTAAGCATTCAGATTGTATGGTTGCCAGCAAAAGAAACAGACCATGATGCAAATTACGAATTGGAGGGGCCAAACCTAAGAAAGTAAAAAAATATAAAATTACTTTAACACATGATGAAAAGTGTGACATCAAAATCCGAAGATTAGCGAAAGGTGCCTTCCCAAAGATAAGAAAAGTATTAAGAAACAGGAAACTTTCGTTAGCGTCAAAGAAAGAATCACTGAAATGTTATTTAATATCTGTTCTACTCTATAGCAGTGAATGATTGACACACTCCTCATAGATGAAGGAAAGACTTGAGATAACAGAAACTTGGTTCTACTATGGACTGATCAGATGAACAAAGACAAAGTTTTGGGAGAATGGCAAAAGAAAGATCATTTCTACTTCGAATCTGAAAGAGGCAGTTGGAAATTCTAGGGCACATAATGAGGAAAGAGAATTTGAAACTGACAGTCATACTGAAAGCAAAAGAGATGGAATAAGTCAACGAGATTCTGTAATTGGTCGAAGAAACGGTTAGAAGAAACAGCAAAAAGACAAAGTTAGTAAGTGCTACAAAGGACAAGGATTTGTGGAGATCCGTGATTTACCAGGTCATGGAGAGACACGCCGCATTTAAAAAAGATAGCGGAACCGATATTCAGAATCTAAATAAGAGATTTTCAGTTAAAATAATAAATTGTATACCTTCTATACCTTCTAGGCACGGTGGAGTAATGGGTAGCGTCTCGGATTGAGGAATCGGAGAGCCAAGTTCAAATTCCAGTCGAATCCATTACATTCACTTACGTGCTAGTACCCTTGGGTATTAGCATGCAAGCTATGTGTAAATAGCAGGACAGACCGGGTTCTGTAGTCTGGTCTACCGCAGAAAGAAATGGCAACCTACCGCGGGAAAAAAATCTGCCTCGTCAGAAAGATACATGATCGCCTAAGCGTGTATCACGCATGGCACATAACTGACTGTTACCTTCTATACCCTTTGTTAAGTGAAGAAAATATATTCTGATGTTATTTGACCAATATAGGACTTTCTCAGCTACAGCATTTCGTAAAATTATTACAAGGTTTTCGTAAAATTATTAAAAGGTTTTCGTAGTTTTTTTTTTATGTACACAATGGTCAGGCATCGAAAATTATTACCCGCAGTTCATTGCAAGGCTATATAGTTTAATTCGGTCAGAAACAACAAAAAACATGCAAAGCGATTAATTTTTCGCAAGTGTTGCAAGAAGGCGACATGATTCATTGAAGCGAAACATAAAAAAGTATATGAAACCAGATTCAGCGATGCATCCCATTTGAGGGCTCAAGTCCTGAAATGTCTGTATTTATAAGTGCTAGACCATTTGTCGGGAATGTAATCGTTAGTCTTCATGAATACGTTGTGTATTATTACTACATTAGGCAGCATCAAAAGACAGAATATCAATAGGTTCAAACCAGGTCCTTTTTCCTTCTCAGCTGTTCTGAAAACCTGTTTAAATGCCCATCATATTAATGTGAAATCTTTATCTCTCTCTCTCTCTCTCTCACTCTCTCTCTCTCTCTCTCTCTCTCTATATATATATATATATATATATATATATATATATATATATGAATTTCAAACAAATGACCGTATGAGATTAGCCTCACTATTATCATCAACAATTATAAGGAGATACAATATATATATATATATATATATATATATATATATATATATATATATATATGTATCTCCTCATAATATATATATATATATATATATATATATATACGTTGTATCTCCTCATAAATGTCAATACAGTTAATTTATATAAAAAATGACTAATCAGTTAATATGCCAAATGATCAATTAATTTATATAGCAAACGACACATTTTCAATGCAAGTAATTTAAATAGAATATGACTAATTAATGTTTGATATTCATTAACAATAATTACATATATATATATATATATATATATATATATATATATATATATATATATATATATGATTATTAATTAATGAATATCAAAAACTTAAAATTCCATAGGTTATAATTCTTATTTCATGCGGTTACAATAGTTAGCCTCATTAATCGGACCTCTAGACCAAAAATAATATAAAAACAGAAAATCTATTCCAGGTTCTATTTTGATATCCCTTTAGGGAGTTGGGTGAGGTTGAGGGAAGGAATGAATAATATTACGTTTCTAGCGTTTTCTCACATTCTTTAAGGCTTGGGGTGACCCACTTTAAGGTAATGATCTCGGATTTAAATTTCTACATAAGTGGAGAGAAAATTTTGGATTAAAGAAGAAAGGACCAAGTATATTTTCTGCTTCCTACCGGTCAAGATTTTATTTATTATATTTAACAAATCATTTATAATTTATATTAGGAATATTCCAAAATATCTGGATTTGCACATTTTAAGTAATATTCTGAATATTACGTAATTATTAACAATGGAATTTTAAGTGTTTGATATTCATTAATTAATAATAATGTTGCTCTGTCTCTGATATAGACCGTCCTAAGTATGATGATAAACTACATTCGCGTGCTGGGTAAGAAGATAAACTACCATCAGCAGCAAGGCCTCTGTCCATGAGGTTTTGAGGAGCGTTGAACCACCTCTTAATTGCTGATGTTCCCAGGTCCACCTTGACCCAGGGTGGTAGCACCAGTTAGGGTCCCAGCTAGGGGTAAATACTTAACACCCAAACTGTGGACCAAAAAAATTTGAAAGTGTAAAAATAGATTTTAATACCAGAAATACTTTGTAAAAATATTATTACCAACAAAACATTTTTGAAAAATAAAATATTATCAGCAATAAAAATGCTGTCGGCATTAAATAACCCATTGAGGTCGACATGCTTGTAAAACAAACCGAACCAAACCAAACCAAATCTCTGACAAATCTCCTTGGATCTATAACCTATCGGAAATGCCATACGTATTACCATTTTATTAATAATATACATTAGCTCCTGAAAAATTAATTTCGGTTGAGCCGTCTGGTTTGAGGTGTGAATTTGTAAAAAGTGAGTATTTAAGCTAATACTGCACGACTCTTCGACAGAATTGAGTCGCTCTCAGTCACTGTGTGTTTATCTGAATCTAAAAATAAACACGCAAAAATTCACCCTAATCCCGTACCGTACGCTGACGGCTTAGTGGGAGAAGTTCGGACTGAGGAAAATTCAGTCGGGTTTCGATCCTAGCTAGAAGCAACCGGACGGCTAGCCACACTGATGAGCTGTGAAACAGTCTGTGGATTATATATATATATATATGTATATATATATATATATATATATATATATATATATATATATATATATATATAAAGAAAGAGCAATAAGATATATAATCCGATGTTCTTATAGATATTTTTATACAATAGTGCTCAATGTAAAATTACAGGGCATTAATATTATAAATAAACTGATTTAAAATATGTTTTTTTCGCTACACAGTAATAACCATGTTTCAAAAATGGAAGCTAAAAGCTTCGAATTTAATTTTGTTATTCATTTTGTTATTAATTTTGTTATTAAATTAAAGACATTAGTTCCATTTGAGGAAATGGAACTAATGTCTTTAGTTTGATAACAAAATTAAATTCGAAGCTTTTAGCTTCCATTTTTTAAACATATTTTAAATCATTTTATATATATATATATATATATATATATATATATATATATATATATATATATATATATATATTGTGTTTCAATCATACATTTTCAAAATTCTGACACCAAAACAAGTTCCTGACACCAAAACAAGGTAAAATATCCATACAGACAAAAGGCCGTTTAGAATGTGTCCTTCATGGCCAGGTGTACGAGCGGACCTCAATTTTCTTCGATCCATAGTTCGTGGCGCTATGGATCCTGTCTCGGCAACGTGACGATAAACTGCAGCAAAGGTTGGAGGACTCGGCTGCTTTCGGTCTAGAAAAGCAATCTGATACAGCCGTGCAACCACGTATCCATTAGCATTCGCGCAGCCGTATGTAAAAATCATACCTGTTTGTTCACGATATGAATATTCTACCATTGCTAAACGGAACACTTCTCAGTTAACTTACTCTTGTGCATGCTAAACGTTAAAGACAGACTAGGTACAACTGTGCACGAATGACAAATTTAACCTAGTTTATACGGTGACACAGTGCCATCTACGGTAATCTCCCTTTAAATTTAATAACTAAAAAACGAAGTATTTGCGGACATACGTTTATATGGACTTTTGTTCTTATTTTACTGTGAGATAAAAGACGCTTGTACTTACAATCAGAAACATGCAGATGAAATTTCGCGGACTTATAATGATTAAAGAAGGCTCAGAAAATCTGACACGCAGAATCCATATTGGCGGAGAGGGCACCAGAGATAAACGGAGAATAACAAACCAATCGGGCCTGTCTAAATAGATGGTAGAACAGTAAGAGGAGATTTATTACAAAGACAGACATTGCTAAGAGTTACAAAGAATAAGATATATTGGAGAGCCATGATCGCCCATGTCCTGAAGAGTCAGTATACAAGAAGAAGAAGAAGAAGAAGAAGAAGAAGAAGAAGAAGAAGAATATTTTTCTGACTGTACCTGATCATAGAAAAAAAACTTGTTTGTTCTTGCCAGAAGTTCTACACAATTGTCGAAATTACTTTCCAAGGAAAAGAAAAAAAAATCTACTAGTAATTACTTTTATTTGTTTTGTATGTTAATTTCCTCGAAATTTTAAGTTGCACCTCGTAAATGTACATTTCAGTCGTTTCAGATATAATTAATTTCCTGTCTTTTCTGTCCCTGAGGTTGTTTATAATTACTCATATTTTTTCTAATTCATGATAAAAATAAAAATAAAATAAAAGCTGACCACGAAATATTCTTCTACGCCCCATTTATTTCGATTATTACAGGGAACAAGAGTCAACTAACATTGCGTCCAATCTTTCTCATAAATCTCCAGTAAGATCGGCCAACTTGCTAATTAAAAATAACAATCCGCAAGGAGGCAAAGATAACATGTTTCAATTATTGCCATGAACGGTTCCCAGAAACAGACAGAAGTTCCTGTTCATCCAACCCTATCTTGATAAAGTACGTAAACGCCATCTCGTTTTTTTTGTGTTGTTTTTTTTATTCATAAAAGCTGGATAATTTATTTTCCATCATTACAAGTCGATCGAGTGCTTTTCTATATTGTTGTTTGCATATACTCAAAATGTTACGGTTCAAGTAGTTTTCTGGACTGGAATAATAAACCAGTTTTATCATGCTCAAATTACAATGGTTTCATTTACATAGTCATTTTAACTGTTGCTATTATGATGTATCGATTGCAAAGATATGGCGTTCCTATTACTGATCTAAGGAGGCTGGAACACGCAGTTATCCACATACATTCATATACCAAATGACCAATTAACTCATATACCGAATGACCATTTTTCAATGCAATTTATTCATATACAAAATGACCAATTAATTCATATATTAGATGACCACTTAATTCATGTACCAAATGACTAATATTTAATGCAATCAATTCGTATAACAAATGACCAATTAATTTTTATACCGAATAACCAACCAATTCATATACCAAACGACCAATCACTTTATATAAAAAAGTCCAAGCAATTCATATAAAAAGTAATCAATTATCACTGCAATTAATTTATATACAAATTGACTAATCAATTAATATGCCAAATGATTAATTAATTTATTTATATACCAAAAGACAAATTTTCAATGCAATTAATTTAAATAGAATATGACTAATTAATTAATATATCAAATGGTCAGTTTAAGTGCAATTACTACATATACAAACGGTCAATTAATTCATATCACAAATTACGAAATTTTAATGACATTAATTCATATAGCCAATAAGCAATTTTCACTTAAATTAATCCATGTACGAAATGGCTAATTCCTATGCTAAATGAACAAATGATCAATTAATTCATATACCAAATGTCTTATTCACAATGCAATGCACACCTCCTGTGAATATACCAATTGCATCCATAATCTTTGAAACAGTGAGAATTGAATCAGAGATATTCTCTCTGTATTTTGGGGACGTGGAGTTATCATTATTTACATTAGTTATACTGAAACTATTGTACTTTGTTGTCGTTATTACAACGTTTAGGTCGTTGTGCTATGCGGCTTTCTTCAAGTGCTTCTAGAGCTGGGTAAATTTCAGCGTATTTCGAACTGAAAACTTTATACAATCTACGGAGGTAGACAGTTCTCAGTTCACTGTTCACATCTAAGAATATCTCAATGAAATAAAATGAAAATAAATGGTTCAGTTTAAAATTCCCTAAATATTATCCGGATTGACAAGCACCTGATGAAAGCCGGAAGGCACAACAGTTGAAACAATGTTATAGTAACAACAACGATAAGAACAATAGTACGGGTGTAAATAATCTAATTAATGAATCAGAGTTATCCATATGTATAATTTTCAAAATTTGTGTATGTGTATGTATGTGTGTGTGTGTGCGTGTACGTGATCGGATGTTGTTTATGTGTTTCCACAGTTTTCATCCGATTTCGATTATTTTTTTTGTTTGATAGATAATTCTTCAGTGCCGGTTTAAAGTCTAAATAGCTGGCGACAATAGCTCTCCACTACTTCCTGTCGATTATAACTATCTGGAACGATTTACTGTTTACTATCTGTTCTTGAATATTTATCTTTCATAAAAACTTTAATAAAATAAATAATTTAAAATTATTACAATAATATTATCTACAATTCGCAAAATGTGTGTGTATGTATGTGTGTGTTTGTATGTGTTTGTGTGTGTGTGTTTGCGTGTGTGTTCGTGTGTGTAGTGTGTGTGTGTTTGTGTGTGTAGTGTGTGTGTGTGTGTGTGTAGTGTGTGTGAATGACGGAAGTTGTTTGGGCGTTTCCACAGTTTTCATCGGATTTCGATGAATTATTTTTTGTTTAATAGATAATTCTTCAGTGCCGGTTTTTAGTCCAAATTACACATTACTCTTCTCTTGGCAAAGATTTCCAATCTCTCTCAAATGGTTTACCTTTTCCGTTGTATAAAACCTACTACTACAGTTTTAAGGCGCTGCTTTCATTGTCATTTATAGCCGTTCCCTATTTAATTTTGTTTATTCTCCTGCCAGTTTTTGCATTGCATTCACCGTAGTAATAAGTAAGCTTGCTTTTTTACTACTCAACATTTATTTTTTCAAACTTTCCTAAAGTTATTCGTGCTTAGTGATCCCTGTAGCTTTACAGCGTTCTCTTCTGGTATTTGCCCAAGCATTCGATTTGACAATTCATACTTGCCTAAGACATGACACCAAAGAAAAGAACTTGCCTCGGCCGCGAAACTTCTCCCGCCAGGTCCGCCATACGAATAAGAGATAACGAATCGCCTTTAGAACGTTCATTTTGCTTGTCTCAAAATGCTTCTCGGAATGCTTCAATCGGAGTCCACTGAGTAAGAAGATCAACGTAGCCATCTGCTTTCCAGAAGAGCATACCTTAACGCACCTGCGCGTGAAGCTGAATATGATAATCAAAAGAGTCAACGGCTGAGGAGAAACGCATCTTCAACTGCTGCTGTGTGTGAGGCTGAAACAACATTGAGAAGCCATGCCCTCCGTTAAAATTGTTAACCCGACCCTCATTTAGGGATGTGCCTCAGTTTCACCCAAAGGTTGTTAAAATATTGATTTTCAGGCGGGCTGACATTAAACTTAAACTTCACTAATTGAACGGTAAAAATTCCCAGTAATGCAAGATCCGGTCGAAGACGGGTTACACTGCTAGTTCACAATAAGTTTCAAATTCAGGAAAGAGAGTAAACATTGTAGGGCATGTCATTCCTGTGTTAGGACAATGAGTGATCGAGATTTGAGGAAGTGTGCTAATATTTTCTCATGGACAGGGCCTACGATCGTGTTAGTTTAAAGATAATACTATCATAAAATTAACTAAATTTTTTGTTGTAGTATTTCGGAGATTAAATAAAAACTGATTTTAACGATAATTTTCTGGTGTCATTTTAAACTGACGTCTTTTTCCTCCTATATTTAAACCATATGTAAGCTTACATAATTCTTATGATATTGCAAGAAATTTATATATAGCTTTATTTGTGTTGGCTATTCACTGTATATTTGCTGAATAAATCTTGATTCTCTTTGATCTATAATGCCGACTCTGAATCTTCACCTATCACTATTATAAGACCTCAAATGGAACTCGTATACACAATCCAACGTTAAAGATACTGCAAGAAATGGTCGGTGCCCTGTAGTTCTGGCTCCAATAAGTACCTAAGTGTCTACATTAACAAGTGCCAGATCAGTTCGAAAATGGTGTACTGGCACCATTTGTGGGTGAAATATTTTCACCTTTCAACCGCTTTCCCATAGACAAAGCATCCATCGCAAACCTGCGGCTGCATTATCATTATTTCCAGGGAAAGTGTTCAAAGGAATCCCATTCCTCTGTTCCACAAGTTCTAACGTTCACGCTTAAGACCCGACATTCCAAGTACATTTATTCCCTTTGTATTCCATTGGTGTGATGTAACTTCAACTCGAGCAGTGTATTTCCGATGAGCCATTGCATTATGCAACCGACTCCCAAGAGGATGCATCCGCGATCACTACGATCTTATCCTGTTCATATCTAGGGTTAATAGCTATCTTCACCACCTATCCCCACAAACTGTGCCACCTTATGTGTAACCCTCTTCCTAAATGGCTCTTGGGTTTTTTCAGGATGAACATCGCCGTAAGACAAATGCTGTGTGATAGCGAATTGGTTTAGTTCAATTGATACACATATGCATACACTGTGACACCTTAAACTGCAATTATAATCACGGAAAACAAAATTAAGAAAACAAAATGTACTTTTATTTTACTTAAATATTTGATCGGAATTTGCTTTTTGGCTAATCTACTCAATTTAATGTTAACGTTTTAAAGACATAAACCGAATATTATATAGAGAAGAAAACGCAATATAATAAAATCTTATATATGAAAGCTTAGACACGTAAATTCGTTTTCAGCAGAGCTTCCAATCTGTCGAAAAGAGCACGTGGTTAAGACATAGTGTTTAAATTCAGTGTTCTCCTTATCAAAACCTGGCTGGCCACCAAGGTAAGAAGGCCGGTTTGACTTGATATTTGAAATTTAGTTGGAGGAATAGGTCTTCATAGCATTTCAAAGAGTATTATCGCGAATTGAGCGACATTGTAGCGCTAACGAATTTTAAATTACCATGAATGACGTTTTAAATGTTTCTATTTCAGAAAATCTTTGAATATATTTTACATTTGTTTTCACACGCTCGTTTCATTTTCAAAACGCATTTTTGTAGCGTTTAATGTTTATATTTGTTCTAAGGACAAGTCCTCGGATGAACAGGACTCCAAGTTATAGAAAATCCGCTCTGAGTGGTAAAATAAGACATTATCTAATTAGAAACGTTTTTTATTGACTTAATCAATAAATATTATGGTCACTAATGTCTTACGAAGAACAAATAAGTTTTACAAGAATTCTTTTCCCTTTTATAAATTTAATTCAAATAATTCATTCAGTTTTAAATCTTTTAAAATTTTGTTTTAATTTTTAGCGGTCAAGCGATATTGTTTTCAAATTAAAATTATATTTTATGAGTTATAAGTGAAAAATCTCATTACAATTGAAAGACATCCAATATTTAAAAAAATAATGTTTAATTTATCTTATGTGTGCACAAGCATGTCGGTTTTTGTAAATACGGATGGGCATACACGATATTATGAAAATATAAAAGCGGTAAATATAGTAAATTTAAAATTTATTGGTAATTTTCTAATATTTTAAGTTTGATGGTTGGGGAAAAAAATTATACATATATGCGGTTCAAGTATTTTTACAGTAATTTGAGCTTAGTTAAATTTACCACATATTAGTTTGCTGATAAATTTATCAGCACTGCATAAAACAACTAACTCAGTATTAAAAATTATTTTCTGCGATATATTAAACTAAAGGTAAATGATATTTATTTCAGTTCATATGTTCCAGAAAAGTATATTTTATTATTGGAAAACATTTTTGTAATAAAGAAAATTATGCTGTGGTGACAGATTTGTCAGTATGTTCGATTTTATTTATTTTACAGATACTCAGGAAAAGTTGATCCCAATTAAATAAAAGGCCGTAAAGTGTTTTCCTTGTTGGAAATATTAAATTTAATAGATTAACTTAAAAGTAAAACTAAAATAAAAGCTTCAATATTTGGTATATATATATATATATACATATATATATATATATGTATATATTAACCATTTGATATTTCTGCAACAGTAATACGTTTTCAACATCTTTTTATATATTTATATGTTTTTTAGATAATTGTGGTAGTTTTCTGTTGGAGTACTCGGAACATAACACATTTCGCAAGTTTACTTTGTCATATCCATTCAAATAGCAATGGACTTTTATCCGCGCCTAGAAAACTCTTCTAATTACTTGACAGGTATTCTCTGCCCGTTATATTTATAACACACACGCACTCACACATGTACAAATATATATATATATATATATATATATATATATATATATATATATATATATATATATATATATATATATATATATATATGTGTGTGTATGTATATATATATATACGTATATACAAAGAAATAAAAAGAAAGAACAGAGATGAAGAATCAAACGTTCTTAGAATTAATATTTTTAAAAAATAGTCCTGAATACAACCTATTATATATATATATATTATATATATATATATATATATATATATATATATATGTGTGTGTGTATGTATATATATATATATATATATATATATATATATATATATATATATATATATATATCAAGTATGTGATGCAGTTCAATTTACATTACAATGAATCATTCATATAGAAAACAGATATAGAAGTTAATGATATAAATGGCGAGAATACATCTTCGCAAACAAATTTATTAAAAGACATTAATCTCGAACCTATAAATGAATGTTATGATCCCTGTTTATAAATTCCAGTTGAATAAGGTCTTTTTGATATATTTACGAGCTTTCATATGTTCCTACAGATATCTTCAGGTATGAAAAATATTTGTTGTTTTATAATTCCAGGTAATAACTAATAATAAATCTCTAATATTGGGTATGGACTGATATTCTGCTCCTCCTCTCGGTAATGTGATGATAATAGGATTTTATATGGAAAAGTCCATGTTATTGCAAAAATATGTTAGTACAATACTCACACACAAAAAGTCTTATATCTCAAAATACGTTTCGATTTTAAATGCCCCATTAACTGTAACAATCAAATTAATCAATCAAGTAAACAATCAATCGATCAATACTAGATTCAGGGAAATTGTCAATGTGTTCATTTTATGTTTACTTATCTTGATGTGATGAAAGATGAATATGTTTTATCAAATTTTACATATGTAAGGCTTTTAGTACATCACTAATGATCCCTCCTGACATTGTGCACGGGCTTGCGTAGTCCAATGACCCCGGAAGTTCTAAAATCCCGGGAGGAGATAAGGTTGAAACCGAGGACCCAGACTAAGCGCGACCAACCCGAAAGACCCTACGATTGAATCAGCGGATGAATAGGTCTACACATGACGGGCATGCTGAATAAGGCACCACTCATAAAATCAATTGTGTGGGTTACTTTCTGGCAAGCTGAAGTCCACCTTAAACAAATTCACGCCAAAGGCACTTTCTTCTACTTTGATTTTCTATCACCTCCAACTTAATCTTGCATAACCAATCGACGATAGGGAATGGGTGATGAGAGCAGGTCTCGGTGAGACCGAAAGCTTCTTGTCCTGAAGCTGCACGTTGGCGGCGAATTTAGTCATCAACGCCATCATCATAAAGGAAGCGAATAACAAAACAGTAATTAAATTATTGGATCTGACATAAAGCCGACGCCGACTTCGTGTAAATCTTTAGTAAACAATAGGTATTTAATAAAGTCATCGATCTGTGGCAAACGCAAAAATTAATTGCACATCTATAGACCAAAACATTATTGACTGATTTTGGTGGATAAGGTGGAAAGTACTCAAACTAAGCAGGGTACAACCTGAACTGTAAGACCTTAACCGGGAATGTATTCATTATGTTGATATACACGAATTTATCCGTAAATTAGTAAAATATTTTAAAATATACATTTAAACAGGCAGATTTTTTCTGGTTACATTTTTCACAACAGTCATCACTTAAAATATTTTTCAGTTTTTTGGTTTTTCTGAACTACTTTGTTTTATCCATCTTCGTATATATGATAGAAGAACAGTCTTCTTACAGATGAAGAAGACACTTGAAGCAACGGAGATAACCTCCTACAGACAGAAGCTTAGAATCCGCGAGAGAATACGTTTTATCAGCGAATAACTTATAAAAAGAAACTCGAAGTACAATTATATTTAGAATCAAAACAAGATCATTGGAATCTATAGGAAAAGGTATGAGAAAAGCAGGCTTGGAAAAGTTAACAGTCACAGGACATAATACAAAACAAATGGAAACAGCTGCATAAAAAATAAATTTGGATTAATGTATTGCAATGCAGGGACAAAGACGTTTCGTAACGCGTTATACACTACTTCGTGCAACTGTATTAACGATGCCCATGGTCACCTAAATCCTGAAGGGAGATGGCAGTAAACGAAAAAATGTTACTTCGATATTCTTATTCAGATTCAGAAAGTTCTATTACCAAATATATTTCGACAAATTGGGGATACTTTCAAATTCTCTTCCGTAATTAATTTATTCAATTAACGGATTTTTGCGTCGCTATGTTCACCACACCCTTCCATATCGCAGTTGCTTGATGGGGGGTTTCCTTAATAACCTATGTTTTTAAAGTGTGGTCTGATATTAATATAGTAGTTTAGTTATTATTTTCACTTCGAGTTACATCCTATATCCAGTTGCGTGTTGGCTTTGTGTTATTTATATCTTCATCATTCATTCATTAATCTCAGTCAGCAAAATTTGCGGTGATTTAGTCCCCACTCCCCTCCATCTCACAAGTGTGGTTCATCGTAAAAATTCCAGACAGATTAGTCCAATGGCTTACCTTTTCGTTTTGTACCGTGGATATCGAGGTTACCTTGTTTCTCCACTCAAACTTTAAAGAAAAGGGAGCTGCAGGTGGTTTGAATTCAGAGTTTTGTTACGAACCGAGATTTTAAGACATAGTCTGTCCTGCTATTTACTCATACAGAAGAATTCATAATTTTCACAAGGATATTAGCACTTAAGAAAATGTAATGAACTCAACTAGAATTCGACCTCGGCTCGCAGATTCCTCAATCCGATACACTATCCATTTCACCAACGTGGCTCCATGTTCATTAACCATAAATCAATTATTTCCTTTTTGGTTGCTGCCGAGATTATTATGGATTATTTATAAACTACAATGAACTGCTTGTTTGCCAGCTTCTGACACTTCACTATAGCAGGCATTTTATAATTGATTGCGCAGTTGCTAAACAGACTAAGCGACAATGCTTTTCTGTTTAGGCTTGGCTTTCAGCAAATGATGTCGTAATTACGTGAGCGTAAACAATAGCAAAACTTCGCATACGAAAAACAATTAAAGGACAATTAAGGAACCTATTAAGTGAGGGAAGACAACTTAATCGAGATGTGCGCGTGTTTTTTAATTAATTGCCAAATAATTAAAACTGGAAATACACATCAATATCAAAGATTCATGAATCAAAAGGATTTTTACAAAGATTATCACTATTAAGCCTGGGGTCCGCGGGCTATTATGTTACTTTTTCTATCAATAGAATCATTTAAGCTTCTAACAAGAGAAAGCAAGCAAGCTACGATTTTAAATGGAGAAAGATAATTCCTTCTAAAATTGCTGTTAATCGGTACTAACTATATACAGGGTGTGGCAGAAATACCTCCCACATTTTAAACTGTTACATATGTGTTACTAGTGTACTTAGATGAGTAGCAATGGTGTTACATCTCGCTAATGTCTTATAGTTCTTTCAGATATCGTCAGTTACCATCGTGGCTCGGAAATCTGCACACTGCGTTTACTGTTGAAACTTTTTAAGACATGTGAATGTGTAATTGCAACACAGAGAGCTTTTCGTGATCATTTCATGTTACGTCGGAATGGTGCTGTCAGTGCTAAAAGAAATACGATTGGAAGAGCTGGTAGGTCTTGAACTTCCGGGTGATAGAAAACATTAGAAATCGTCTACATCAGTGAATGGCGAATAGGGACCACAATTTATGTTATATTTAGAGCTAGATTTATAAAGGATATAGCCTTTTGTTTAAACAACAGTGAAATAATTTTTTGAATAGCAGTTACTTTGGTCTTTTTGTAAACTTTTTAAATGTGGTAAGTATTTCTGTCGCAGTCTGTATTAGATTGAGTCATCAATGTTCCGTTTTTGTTTATCAATTATTTAGTCAAAGAGCTAAAGTACAAGCAAATGTCATTTAATTATATATTCGCCATTATTTGCCTCTTATCAGACAGCGTTTCGATAACGTTTCAGTAAAGGTTTTC
The DNA here is from genome assembly GCA_964036315.1 of Acanthosepion esculentum. NCBI lineage: Eukaryota > Metazoa > Mollusca > Cephalopoda > Sepiida > Sepiidae > Acanthosepion > Acanthosepion esculentum. Next base: position 57,004,410 of record OZ038477.1, on the reverse strand, counting down.
ATCAGGATATTTTTCGACGAATTTAAAAAATAATGGTTTTGCTGTGATCCAAATTCAAAAGCATTATTATCAGTTGTTTCATTGTCAAATAAATATGGAAGGTAAGATACAAGAGCCAAAAGAGTTACGTTTTTTTTTTCTCTTGTGTTATTCATGCTATATACAGCCAGGTACGCTCTTGGATTGATTGATCCGTTTTCTTACGACTTATTAATCATTCGCATGTTATTTAAATCCAGAAAATAATAATCACTTGTGGGTAGGGATAGTAGTGATCCAATGGTACAAATAATAATGATCTAATGGTAGAAATCAATAACCATATTCGGGAGGAGAAGAGGCGTTTCCGTACCTTTCCCAAGGGAATTCACGAGTAAATAAATATAAGAAAAACAACATGAATTCGAACTCTACTCTCCGATTAACAATTCTGATCAATTATCCATTACACTAGTCATACATCACAGCCTACAGCACTTGCGATTTACTAATAAACTATATATGGTACCGAGAGTGTAAGCAACGATGATATCTAGGAGAGGTTGGAAACAAGGAGGAGTCTTATACTTAATATCAGGAAGAAGCAGGTGAATCTTCTGGGACGCATAATGAGGAAGGAGGGCCTGGAGAATCTGATACTCATGGGTCGAATAGAGGGAAGGAGAGACAAGGGAAAACAACGCTTGACATACCTGGCAGACTGAAGCAAGTGGATGGCAGAACATGGTCTGGGGAGGAAGCAGTGGGAAGGAACGTGTTGAGAGATTCGAGGGATGGAGGCAGGTGGAGAGCCATGATCGCCTACGCCCTGAAAGGACATGGCATATAAAAAGAAAGAGAAGAATATATGGTATTGTAAAATTAAAATATTAGAATTAAATAACACATTTATGAATTAATTTATCTATGAGCAATTAATAGACATATAATTATGCAAATTAGTTTTATATTTAATTCCTTTTAAGGAGTATATCAGACAATATCTACAAAATACTGTTATTTCATTTCTTTGATTTATTAATGTTTTTATTTTTCAGTAACTTAATATATAACATTTCATGTAAGCACAAAGGACATTTAACGTTGTACATGTTCTCGTTTATTTATTAGATTCCATTTTACTGTCGGTGTACGATTTGTTTATTTAAATGGCATTAAAAAGAAACAAATAAAACTAGTAAATAAATAAATAGTAAATAAAATTAATATATTATTTTAGATCTTTATAAATAAAAATAGAAGTATAAAGAATATAATTTAATCATATTTGAATACCCCTTTAAGAAAATTCTCGATGTAGTTTTAAAATACAAGAAAATAAATAAAAATTAAAAATAAATGTCAAATGTATTTAAACTCTAAAAAAAAAATTTAAAAAACGAGACATTGATGACAAGTTCACATAAGAGGAAGTCAGTATCAACAGACAGAAATCTCAAACCCCACCTAACCTTAACCGACTTTCAATTTGCCAAATAAAAATTATATTTATACTTTTCATTCGTCAAAAAAAAACAACACCCACTTAATAGAAAATTCTGAATTCTCATTACCCCTGAAAATATATAATATTATTTGGCTTATAAATAGAGTAAATCATTTTTTTCGAAGTTTATTATCAGAGTCGCTTGAAAATGGAACTGAACTTCAGATTTTAAGATATAAGTTTTTTTTTTTTTAACCTGAGTAATTTCTGCATCGCGATGGAAACATTTTTTTAAAATAATTTTAATATTATGTTCTACTGCGTATCAAGCAATAATTTTTTTTTAAATAAATGCTAAAGAACTCTGGATTATAAATCTAACAGTTCTTTCTGTTTATTCTGTGGATGACAATCTCTCTATCTCTCTCTCTCTCTCTCTCTCTCTCTCTTTATATATATATATATATATATATATATATATATATATATATATATATATATAAGTATAGGATTGGTATATACGGAATAAATTCCAATAACCAACAATTATTTTTCTTAAAAGTGTGCTCTATACAGAGTAGAGCAGATATAATTATTTATTTAAAAATTATAACATAAATATGTCATAAAATCACTACAAAAATAGCCATTTTGTTTCAACACCTCCGGTGTCTTATCAAGTGATGATGTTGAATGACATTCAACATT